>OY855908.1:27544304-27969304 GCA_963693305.1 Meandrina meandrites | reverse complement strand
TTCTAGATATTTCTGGCAACAAAATCAAGAGAATATTCTTAACACGGTTCCAGTCTTTCAGTTTGCTGTTTGCCTTGCTCGTGTTGTGCTTATTCAGTTACTTTTGTTTTATATTTGCAGGCATTCTGTTTGCCATTAGATGTTTCGTATTAAACTTTATTATATGGACGAGAGTGTTTTACTGGGAACTAAACCACTCGTAGATTCCATACGCCACTCCATCCGGGACCCGAGTGGCGTATTTTCCGTATGACACGCTTGCGAGTGTCATATCGCTCATTGACGTCACGATTCGCGCCATTTCTACTTTGTTGAATGAACTTGGTTTCTTGTGTCGTTCAGGTTTGTTGTGAACAAGCATCGACAAGCAGGTTTAATTTGTTAAATAAAGCGACGAAAAACAATGAGTTTTCCGAAAAACTCGAGGACGAGAACATGGTAATGGAACCTTGACGATCTGAAGGCTTTTAGAGAGAATTCTTCGCAAGGAATTTCACAAAGTGCAAGATGTTGTAAAGAAGAAAACAAAAGCAGTTGAAAACTATCGGCCGTCAAGACATTGCCGCATCGGATTCAAGTCAAAAGTCAGTGACGTTTTCAGTTCTTACGTGTTACGATATCTAGTTGACAAATATTTCATGTATTTTGTTTGATTGGAATTCAGTAAGTTTCTTTAACCTGGACACGGGTGCTTGGTATTTTCTGTGAAGACGAACGGTGATATGTAAAACTTGCACGATTTTTCGAAAACAATGAAATAAAAATCGGCAATTTCAATTACATCTGGATTCCATATAATAAAAAAAACATTACACGGTGGCGAGAAGATATGAATTTTATGTTCTCGTGGCAAAAACGACATCTCACTCGTTCGCTGCGCTCACTCGTGAGATATCGTTTCTGCCACTCGAACATAAAATTCATATCTTCTCGCCACCGTGTAATATCCTCTATATATGTTACACGCACGTTTTTGTTGCTTGACAAATGCTCTTTTTATGTAAAGATTTTAGTCATATTTTGCAAAAAAAAAACTTCATTTAAAAAACACTGTAATTACTGATAACCGAAGTATGTGAACCAATTAGAAAGTGAGAAAAGCAACAACATTATGACTGAGTATTAAAAAGTGAAGTGGGAGGCGCGGTAGCCTAATGGTTACTGCGCTGGACACCGGATCGGGCGGTCCGGGTTCGAGTCCTGCTGGGGTAGTGCGTTGTGTTCTCCACCCAGGTGTATAAATGGGGATCGGCGAATTTACTTCTGGGGGTAACACTGCAAATTTACTTCTGGGGGTAACATTGCGATGGACTAGCATCCCATCCAGGGGGGGTGGGGGGGGGAGTACAAATACTCCTAGTCGCTTCATGCTACGAAAACCGGGATATGCTCCGGCCTGTTGGGCCACTAGGCTCGTATACAGACTTTATCTACTATTAAAAAGTGAAAACGTATCATAAACTTGCAGACCTGCACCAACGATAACTTGGAAGAAGAATGGGCAACAAATCATCCACGGACAAAGTTCCTTTGAGATCCCTGATATCTTCTACGGGAGACGTCTTAATATTGCCAACGTGAAGAAGGACCTGCATCAAGATATATACACTTGTGAGGCTGAAAATTCTGAAAATAGTGGGCGACCTTTAGTTCACAGAATAAACCTGAATGTAAAAGGTAAATTTCGTGACGGTAAGATCCTTCTGTTTGAGTGATAGCGAGGTCGCAAAGAATTAGTTTGCGTTACCTGTGTATTTACCTGCTTAGTGCACAGTGCATACTTTTGCAAAGTCCAACGGCCAATACCAAGGTCCCAGATCCTGTTAGATATCTAATCTGAGAATCGTAGACAATTTGAACAGCTAATATAATAAAGAGACGCTGGCCACACAGTGTGGATGATAAAATGTAGAATTTCCAATAGTTCGTTAGGTATGAACTACACTGAAGATAAAACAATAGAAGGAATATAAATTTACAAGAGATATAAGGAATGAATGAAGATATTTACAACAATTAGGTACTATGATATAACAACAGAGTAGATGTTCGCGGGCGTAAATATGTTTTTGGCCCGAAGCGGCGAGGGCTAATATGAGCTCACAGAAGGGCTAAAATCATTATAATACTACAATACTATTATAATAATTCAAGAGGGCATTAAGTAAAGGAATCAAAATTGAACACTGCCGACGGCGTCGGGTCGGCGTTTATTTCCCATTTATAGCCAGGCTTAAAAGTTTACAAAACTCGGCAGAAAACCGCAAAATTACTCAAAGCAATTTTTGTTCTAAAGTTCTCTTGAAAAAGAAATTAAAGAATTCTGCAGACAGCAAATAGTCGTCACTGAGAAGTGTTAAAATTAATCGTATAGCAGACTAACGCGGAAGTTGGCATAAGACGATGTCTGAACCAAGCGAGTTTCGTTCGCTCGACATAGACAAACTTGCATTCACATTGCCGCCTGGATTCTTCTTCGAGTTTCTGTAATTCTTCTTCATCTAGCTGAGAACACTAAAAATTTGCTTTCCCCTTAGGTTTTCCAGACATTTTGTCGTTATAAAGCTCACAATAAGTTTGCAGTTGCAGATGCCATGATCTCGTCTCAAATTCAGGCGTAAAGTGCTGCCAGCCAGCAAGAAAACGGCGCGAACAGTTGAATGGTTTTCAGTTCTGATTGGCTGGTTTCGTCATTTTCTCGTTTCTGAATGGTCCACGGCAGAGGACTAAAATATATTTTAGCCCGCTGAATTCTCCATTTTAGCCCGTAAAATACTCCGCAATGCCCGATGAAGTGATTATAATTAATCACCGTACGTTTGTTGATATCCGGCCATGTGTTCAAAGGCAAGATACTTTTACCTGGCTTTGCATAGTACGATGGATAATTGAATGGAAAAGTCATGTGTGGGTGGGTAAATAATCGTCAGGTTTGAAACGTTGGTTGGTCTGGAGGAATGGATGAGTCGTCGTTTTGTCCTCCGGTATGTATTGTTTATTGCAGCGTCGACAGTGGCCACGTGCATGAGGCATGTAGAGTTGAAGTCATTGCGATCAGGGATGGGTCTGATCTCCCTAGTAGCGAAGACAAAAGGCGTAAAGTATAAAAAAAAACATACGTTTACAGACTTAGACGTACATCTATGGAGTGAGTTGCCTGACAGCATTTATGTCAACATTCTTTTGTCTAGTTCCTCCACGGTGGGCAGGAGACATCCCACCACCGGCAAAGAAAAACATTGACATACAAGGACATGGTACATTACTTTGCAATGTAGTTGCAGACCCTGTGCCGTCCTATACATGGTACAAAAATGGGGGCAGAATAGATACCTCGAAGTAAGTTAGCTATTCAGTATATAATTATTTTTGATTAATTCCTTGAGATAATCCTAATAAGAATTGAAGATCTCTTAGCCTGAATACATGTGAATCAGTTAATAGCCATCTCCAGAACACATACACTATAGTAGCCAAAGTTAGGATAAACTTAGTGCAAACCTAACAGCACACATTTACTGAGTAGACAGAGTGCTAATCAAAGCACGAATATACTACTTTATGCAGGTCTATACTACCCAGCCTAAATCAATATGGCCGGTGTCTGTAAACGTGGGGGTTTCATTCATGATCTTTCACTTTAATTATGGCGGTAGGAGAAATCTGACTTATAACTTCTCACACAGCTACCTCTAAAAGGTTACAGTTAATTGCCATGTCCAAAATTTGAGCGCAGCACACCCCCCCCCCCCCCCCCCCCCCCCACTTCTTACCGCATAAAACTGAGAACCGTCAAATACATGTCAGATTTACTAATTACAAGCCTTTATTGCGTAAAAATGGAACGGCTTAGGTCACTCTTCTTTCCACAGGTATAAAGTTAAAGTATACAACAGCACGTTGGAGTTTAAAGACGTGATCCTGGAAGAAGATGGTGTTTATCAGTGTGTAGCAGAGAACAACCTAGGAATGATTGTGTCTTCTACTTGGGTGAACGTGCGTGGTAAATACTCATTGTAAACGATTGCCTTTTCAATACTTAGTGGGTTTGAGTTCAAACCTGGCAGATAGGTAATAGCCGGTCACTGGGTTATGCTAAAGCTAAGTACCTTAACCTGACTACACCCAAGCACTTATATCTTTTAATAACGTAACTGTGATATTTTCATCTCGGCAGCCATGCCACCATCGTTTGTGAAATTTGGTCCATTTTACTTGTATAAGGATCGTGAAGCAAGGTTGAAATGCCAGCCGGAGGCAGCACCTCTGCCGGTATTTAAGTGGTACAAGGGAGGTTCTGAAATCATACCTACAGCTCACTATATAGTGCTACCAGATGGAACCTTGGTAATCGACAAGGTCAACAAGCAAGATGCTGGTCAATATCAGTGTTCGGCAAAGAACTTTTTGGGTGAAGCTAGCGCAAACGCGTCTGCTTACGTTTTTGGTAAGGAGTACAGCGTTTCCGCCAAACAGGGCAATCTTTGCTGATGTCACCAATTTATAATATCTATCATAAATCCCCAATTAGGCCTCCCGGGGTCAGATTTCAAGCTCGTTTGAGAGGGAGGCATGATAGGGAAAGAGGGAGAATGGCTCAGGGGTGTGTGTGTGTGTGGTGGGGGGGGGGGGGGGGGGGGGTACTCCCATACAAGGACTTATAGGTATGTTTTGCTGGATAGGGTATGGATATTTAATGTTGTTAGTCTTTAAAAAGGGTATTCTTTTATATCTTTTGGCATTGTGATCCCGCAGGTGAGCTGATAAAATTGAACTGAAAATCTGAATTGGCTGATAATATTGAACTGCACGTTGAGCACCATGGTTGAAAGGGGTTATTAATTCAAGCGAAACGACAGTAGGTTATCTGATAAGCATCGATTGCCACATTTACTTCAACTCAAGTAAATAACTTGCCGTCCCGGGGGGAAGAATCCCACAAAATAGACCAATCTGGGTTTGGCCGAAGCTGATGCAGACCCCTAAAAGTGACCATATAAGGCATCAAGATTCTTTCTTTTTAGTTATTTCTTCGTGTGCAACTCTAAAACGAGACCTTGAAGGCTAAAAATAATGAAATTTTGCCAAGAACACCCTAAGCGAGACCGAAATCTGAAATTTATACCTCTAAGCGAGACGACGAGCATCCCGTCCCTTTCAAATGGGAGTCCCCCCCCCCCCCCCCGGGCTTGCCGTACACAACAGTGAAATATCTTAACTGCAATAAATAATCGCATACAGTCAAAGATACCTGCATGACAGTTTTGTAGAATATTTTAACGTCTGAAGACTTAAAATTAAAGTTATATCTATTTTTGTACTGGTAAGAAATTCAATGTTGTTTTACATGATTCTCCACAGAGATTCCTTACCCTCCAACTAGCCTTCAAATATCAGACACGTGCCATAATCGGACTGCAAAACTGTCTTGGGTTACAATGGCTTCAAATGATGCAACCATCTTGCATTTTCTGGTTGAGCAGGAATCGAACCACGAGCCTAATGTCTTCAAATTAATCTACAATATCACAAATCCTAATGCTACATCTGTTATCTTAAATCTAACTGGTTGGGCTACACTACGCTTCCGTGTTAAAGCTGTAACCAGCCTTGGTACAAGTGTTCCAAGCTTACCCACTGAAGCAGGGGCTTGCAGAACGTCTCTTGGAGGTATTTTTTTTTAATGCACTCAATCCTTCCAACGATTTGACCCAAAGAAATCCCTTGCTTAATTATTTTTGTGTAGCGTCTAGCTAGGATGTGTCGTCACTTGAGAATAAAAATTGAAAACTGGAAACCAGACACTTCGCGGATCTCTATGGGGCTAAATCATCAGTTTGATTTTTAGTCAAATTTCAGTCTTTATCCGGCTTGAGCGGGATAAAAGAGTTGAGCGGTGTTGTAATTGGAAGAGCGATGACTTTTTTAATCAGGAATAGTAACTGGAACATAATCCTTCTGAGGTGTAGTCTTCGTAGCTTTATCCCTGTCACCTGTACGTTGGCAATGCATTCATGTTGTTGGACGTCATTTAAGCTATTGATTTATATCTGCTTTGTTACTAGTTCCAGATAAATTTCCGGACAACCTTCGGGGAGTGTCATCAACGAAGTCAGGAAAACTTGATATAAATTGGACTGTAAGTGCGATATATAACTTACGAAAAGGTTATTTAGTGTGGGGAGTTGAAAAAATATGGTGGCCGGGCGGGGGTCCACAATCTTTAACTGGAATATAAACACAGCTAGGATGCCAAAACGAGATCACGTGAAATAGGTGAACCAATGAATACACATAACTCTAGTATTCTCTGCAAATGTTTTACATGCTGTGTGCTACCTTTACACATCGTACAGTATACTTTTGGCATGACGTAGACCACCTAGCATCGTGTCATTAAATGCAATGATGTTGGTAGACCAGTCATTTCTACAGCTATTACATCAAATAGGAGTCTTGTATTATATTGCCTCCGCAAACCTTGACTTCTCCATCTTGTGTGATTACAGGCTACGCGCGATTGTTGTGGCCCAATTATTTAAAATTTTTCACTTTCAGTTTTTTCGAGTCTTAGCTCAGCCGAAACTCTTGAACTTAGCAGTTACTCTTTTAGTGGTATCAGATATACCAACAGTCAGTGTGGTGAAAATTCAACTCGATAGTAGACAATCACGTCGGCCGTAACAGGGCAATTCTATTCCGTTCCACAATAATACAACGGGAAACCAGTTTCTTGGGTATATCGTATCAAACATTGACACCGATCCACTGATCGTGAGTTGCTTCACCCCACTTGCATGCCATGACCATTGATGTAATGTAAATATTATACCAGCCCTAACTGATCTCTCTAGGTGTTCTCTGGTGTCACAGCCATAGCCACATGTACAGTCAAGTTTGCACAAACTTAGTTTAAAACACAGTGATACTATAATTGCGTCAATTTGGGGAATGCCGTATAGCGAACATAACTAGTCATTACCAGCTATAGGCATCTGGTCTTCTTCATTTGAAAAAACGCCACGTTCAGAACAAATATTATATTCAGTGCCACCAAATTTGATCGTGGAATTCCATTTTTTCTTTTAATTAATTTAACTGTTTCCAGGCTCTTGTGTATCTAATTGTAAAATTAAATATTTATGATTGTCACCCATAGTTACAGACATCAGTTGCCTTCTGTGTCTAATGTCCTTTCGTGCTCTTTTTTTTTTGCAATTTCTATAGTGTTCAATGGAAGAAAAGAATCACAACGGTCCGTTCTGGGAAATTGGAGTAATTTTACTTTAGGATAGTGAAAAATTCAACTTAACTTGCGTTGTTTTGATTTGACAGCCTATGCCTAAGGTTGATTGGAATGCCCCCGAACTTTATTACATACTACAATACCGGAAAGTCAAAGACGCATCTTCTGGTGTTTGGAAAGAAGAGAACATTACTGACCCTACTATTGGCATATTTTCTGTACCAGGACCCGGTCAGTGTGAGTTTTGGCAATTTCGGATTTGCGCGGTGAACGATGAAGGACTAGGACGATTCAGTGCCATTGAAAAATCGTATTTTGGTCAAGATGCACCCATACGAGAGCCAGAAAATGTGGGCGTGGGAAGAATTACAGCGAGCAGTGTAAAAATCTCATGGACGCCTGTTGCTGATTCGAAAGTGGAAAGTATTGATGGTTACATGGTGAGTAGCTCGAAGCTATTATTTTGTTTTATTTTTATTAAACGGGTGTTAGAACTTTGTCATAAGTGCCAATTCAATGACCCATATATTTCACGGAAACATTGTTTTCCAAGTAGTGTGTTTCACTGACTGATTACCAAGAAAAACATATATTATCATTTCTATATTAATTGTTTTATTTCATCGTACATTTTCAGCCTTTCAACAAAACTAATATAACCTTACTGTAGCTCAGAGCATAGAGCATCCGACCGGTGTACAAAACGTCATAGGTTTGACTTCGGAGACTCTTTTCCAAGTAGTTTGTCTCCCTGACAGATTCACATCTTTCTTTTAATATTTTATGAGTTCGAATCTTCATTTGTACTTATCCGTATCAGAGGATGTTTTTATTTTGTCAGCGGGATTATGACACTTTCAGAGTCAATAACGCTGTTGGAGGATTTTGGAGTAAAAGATTGAGAACAGGGGGTGAAATCAAGACAAATGTTTGATATACGCAGACAGATGATTTTGTGATGAACATTAAAGTTGCCCTGCCAGCAAAAAGGTATTCTCAAGGAGGCGAAAATCGCCTGTCTCGTGCACGTGTAGAGAAGGCTAATTTTCCCACATTTTGGAATGCCGAGGAGTTCCCATTTACAAATAAAAGAAGTCCTTAAAATCACAAATTGTGGTCGAGTACCGTTATGAATACCTTCTGCTTACAATTTGCTAGATTTATTACTGGAGCGAGAGCCGACAAATGAATGGAAAGAGACGTAGACGTGCCATCCCAACCTATGCTACCTTTACTAATGTAACTGGAGGAAAAACCCAACAGACTACGGTTTATGGACTTAAGCCTTACACAAAATATAGCCTGGCAATCAAAGCTTACAGCTGTGGTGGTGAAGGTCCTTCAAGTGACGAAGTGACCTTTTCTACGATTGGGGATGGTAAGTTTCATAAGCTTAATGCATAACTCTTCGTTTAACCGTTGGAATGAAGCGTCATGCATCTGCGCTATGCAACCTTTTAGACCTTCCCAAAGCGTAAAATCGACAAGCAACGCATGCAACCCTGAATTTTGGTGACAGGAATTTCCAAAAGTCTACATGCGACGTGATTACTGACAAAATGCAAAATCGACCCAATAAACGCTAAAAATGATAGCGACATGATTGATATTGCGCACTTGCCAATAACAGATCAGTAAAAATCTGCAAGTAAATATACAGTAAAAAACGCATGAAAGTGACTCAATTCGGATGCAGGAAATGGCAATTCTGAAAGCTCGGATTTTCAAAATTTTCCAAGTGGGGGTGCATGGCGAATAGTAAAATTGAAGACTAGCCAAGACGCCTAGAGACCGAGACTTCGACTACCTATACCCTCCCAGTGACCAAACATGCCATAGAAAAGACGTACCGAATTTTGGGTTCGTTTCAAGCGCTCAGTTATTTTACAAATCAAATTAACGGATCACGGCTACTATAGCTATCAAATATGCGATTTCTGGAGGCCCCCATTGAGTCCGTGATTCAATCTCAGTTAGGGACGTTGACGCCCAAAACTGCAGGGTTGGAAACTAAAATTTCGGAACGCTCGCCATTTCATGGGCTAAGTTGCCTACTTAATTTCCGAAATTTTTAGGCCAAAAATACACTAAATCCACGAAATCTTGCTGTTTTCCCTGCTGTTTGTAAAATGATGGAATATGCCATTCGCAGTACACTGACGCAAGATGAAAAAGACGTAGTATATATTTCAATTCTGTACATGGTCTAATAATGCTTCACTTGCTTCACATTCCACAGGTCGTCCGTCCGGAACATCAAACGTTTCGTCAGCTTCACCGGCCCAGGTCTCCACTACACCAACTGCTTCCTCATCGCCACAGCGCCCTGCTTTGTTCAGCGGAATTTTTGCCTTTGTACTCGCCTATACCAACATCTTGTGCCACATCTAGCAAGTGAAGAAGCTCAAAATAGCCAATCATAATGTTTGCCAGTTAATAAGATGTTGGCACCTCGTTGTAGTTGCATTTCTTACAAACCTTTTGGTAGTTGAATGTATGATTTTGTTAGTCCTGGTTTCTAATTAAAACCAGGAGGAGAACCATGAACGTGTTCAACGCTCTTTAAGCTGCTTTATGGGTAACGATTTACCCCTTCCACTCTCGTAGAGGATTTTTTAAAAGTATAAAAGGTAGATGACAAATATGAGTGCATTGTGTTATTGCTTGTTACAAATGTTATTATAAACTTTAAATCAAACTCAGATTAAAAGTAACAATAAAGGGGGGGGGGGGGGGAGGGGGTGCAGGGATTGGGATGCAGCATAATTTATCATCCATCTACGAATCAACTACAACTGCAACTGCTCTCTCTAATGAGATACAATAATCTGATTGCTTTCTCTCCTTCTTGTTCTAACTGGCTACATTTGGGAATTTTCGCAAGGATTCAAGGATCATCGTTTTTGTTCCCTCTCCCATCTAAACTAAACAAACGTCCAGAACAGGTTAAACGATTTCACAAATTTGTCAAGCTTGTCGTGGCTGACTGCAAAATAAATGTTGTGCTTGGCCGACCATAGACGCTCCTCGCAGCATGTTATGTCTGCTCGGACTTATAACAAATTCATCAGCGTGATGCAATCGTTTTTAGAAGGAGCAAGAAAAATACATTCATGTTGTTTGTCGAGAAACAAGGGTTTAGAATAAGCAAAGCACAGAAGCACATATTTTGTTTGTTTTTGAGCGACACTCCGATCCGCTTTTAGGGAGCTCTTAAATTTATATACCGTATAAATATTTTTCTCAATTAAACGCCCCCGGCGTTTATTTCAAAATTGGCCTTGTGAACCCGGCGTTTATAATAATAATAATAATAATAATAATAATAATTAACATTTATATCGCGCAAATTTCATGTGAATATGATCAAATGCGCGTTACAAAATGTAAATTAAAAGATATGCTATAAATAGTAAGATTAATTTAAAACTAATTATTTACAATAACTATATACATTGGGCTAAGGTAAAAAGCTTAAAAATTAAAATATTAAAAACAATGGGTCTAGTAAAAATGTATATAAAACATCAAGAGCTATTCAAACGCTTTTCTAAATAAAAATGTCTTCAGTTTGGACTTAAAATTGTTAAAATTGACCTCCTCTCTTAATGTACACGGTAATTTGTTCCAGTGTAATGGTGCAGCTGCAGTAAATGCCCTGTCACCAAGTGTCTTCTTCGTTTTCGTGGATGGTGGAACTAATAATTAGAAACTGGCGTTTAATCGGGACCCGGCGTTTATTTTTGAAGTGCAATTTTCTCGGTCATTTTTTCGGATTGATTTATTATCACCCATCCTCCGAGACCTAGGGCAGTTTTTCAACGGGGAACGAGTTTTCCCCTCGTACCGCCCTCGCAAACTGTCCCTGAGTCTTTGAGGATGATTATTTCCAAAAATTACAGCATTATAAACAGCACATGAATGTTGCAATCAGGATATGCGGCAAACAGAACGCAAAGAATATCTCAAAAAATAAGAGCAAGTATGGTTACAAAGTTTTAAGTTCCGCCTAGACGTTCTTCAAGATTATCATACACCATAGCGCACCAGTATGTCGCAGTAATACTATTTAATATGGGAAAATCAACTTGTGGGTTCGAACACAAATAAACGCCGGGACTTCGATTAAATGCCCCTGGCGTTTATTTATTTATTTAAAAAAAAAACAACAACAACAACCGTTTTTGCCCGGCGTTTATTCGAGGCTGGCGTTTAATTGAGAAAATACGGTATCATCAAGCCGTACGTATCAATTGTATCTGACCGTGACGAGAGATACAATATTTATTCATGCCATTTTTCGTGCATGACACGCTTAAACTGTTTTTACGAGGAAATACAAGTTGTTAACCCTGTTAACTTTCCAGCAATACACTATTAAATTTTCATCTTTAGATAGACAATTCTGTTTTATGGGTTGTTAAAAACCGTCTTAATTCATACAAATCCGAGGCACCTGCTCTTACTAATAAGATGCAATATTCTGAACAAGCGTCTCTGTGAATGCCCAGCGGTGGTTGTGCTTGGCCAATTTTCGCATACTAAAGATTGCTACAGTCGCAGATATCTCTCTGACTGCACTGTAATCGACTGCTGGAATAGCATACAGGAATTTTTGCCTTGAAAGCTTCTCGCAGAATATGATGAGCATGGTGAGGGCTGCTCGAAGATTTCTGGTATCGCGTAAACGTCTGAGATTTAGAAAGTTCATCTTTATAGGCATACAAGTTGTGCTATCGTTTTCAATCGGTTTCTATGTCTCCAAGTTTTCTGAAGAATGGACAAGTCACAGTGACCATGTTGGAAATAGCCACACGGAAAACGACAAACTTCCAACAAAATCTGTAGTGGGCGCCCTGAATATTCACGTCTGGCGAGGTTTGTGTGGGTCGCGATTATCAAATTTGCGGCAATCTTTGTTTTTTCCTCGATACCCCGATGAACGTTTAATGAGGTTTATTAACTGGTTTCAAATTCAAGACAACACTGTAGACTATGGCCAACAGATCTTTGGCTTCGTTCGCCCACTAGAAAGCGGCTTATACCGCTTTGCGATAGCGTCTGATGATGAATCCGAGTTATGGCTCAGTCCAAGTGAAGATCCCAACAAAAAACAGTTGATTGCACGAGTGTTTGAACAAGGTACAAACGCGTGGACGAAAATGAACCAATCCAATAAATATCCCGATCAAATGTCGAAACACTTGAGGCTTCTCGAGGGCAGTAGATACTACATAGAGGTTGTTCACAAGCAAGGTGTTGGAAGTGGTTTCGTGCAAGTGTATTGGAAAAGTTTTAAAGACGCAGATTTTAAACTGATCAGTTCAGATTACCTATCTTCGCATACCGACAATGCCTTGGTAACGGCGAGAAAAGATGTTTTACATAGTGTCTTTTCAGGTCGCTTTCTTTCTGACGTCGAGCTAAAATCTAAAACAACAAGTCGCCAATACTTTCATTTTTATTCCCTTCCTCTGGTTCCTAAAGACAATTATTTACCCTTGTGCGACTACAAGACTAGTTTTGTGATAAACGGTACAGTTAAAGGTAACAAAGGTCGCAGAATGGTTCATGATTCGATGTCGAACGTCTTCCCAGCTGACGATACTAGTATGGGTGATGCCGATCGGCGGCCCGAAAGCACCTCACCTAACCAAGCGGCTGATAGGGGTGCAATTCAGGCAGTTGTGGATAAATTAATCTCATCGCTGCGGTTGAAGACCTCCAAGTAAGTTAAGAAGTTGATGCCGTTGATTCATCATTAATCATGCATGAAACATAAATTTTAATATCTTCGCCAGACAGAGCTTTTAGTCTGCATGAGCAGACAGTTCATTCAAACTTCTCTCTCGTTTTGTTTTATTGGTAAAGGCATCTTGAAGGTTTTGTTACAGCAGAAGAAATGGCTTAGGGATACATTTATTAGTCTGATGGATCACTTCAGCAAAGTGGAAGCTAAATTGTTTTATATTTACTCGATATACGATTTGCATTGCTTTTCTTCAAGCGACGACATCGCTTCTGTGCTCTTTATTATCTACAAGCGTTCTACAACCGATTTTTTTTGCTCGCTCTATACAAATAGTCTTCCCGGGATTCTGTTACAACATTTGCGGTAATTTTGTCTGTATCTTTTTTCTTTTTCTTTTTACGAAACAAACTATAAAAATTTTTGTCTCTGCGTACATGTATATGTTTTATTCATAACAAGATATACAAAGCCGGACATTTCTCAGAAACGTCAACCAAATTTCTCAGAAAACTCCGCGAATGGCACGCCGCAAGAAACAATTATGCCTTTTAAAACAATTTCCTCTGAATTGATCTGTCAGCCTAAGGGCCGATTCGCACTAGCGGACAAGTTTCAAATGTCATAACATTTTTGACAAAAACAAACTTTTGTCGCGACAAGTCAGAGACATTTTGAAGAAAACAAAAGGTGTAATTATTATTACAATAGCTCTGCGCGTGCTTCTGGCATCCTGGTACATTTCTCGGCACGGTCGTCTTGTACAAATAGAGACCTTACGCAACAGGACGGCGACGCCGAGGACAACGCCTGGTGAAAAATGAATTTATATTTTACTCTAGAATTTTGCGATTATTCAGATGTATTCAGCGTATCTGTCGGTTTAAGAACTGGCTCAAGCTAAATGTGAAAAAAGAGAGCGTTCTACTCCAAAAAGAAAAATTAAAAATTTGCCGTCGTGGTTCACGTTGTCCAGAATACGCAGAATTGGGTCATTTTACGTTGTTGATTTGCAGAGAACGGCTAGGAAATGTACCAAGACTTCAAACGCACGTGCAGAGCTATTGTTCTGCTCATTAAGCCTTTTGTTTGGTGACGTTCTCGTTGCCGTTGCCGTCGTAGTTTGCGTAAGCTCCCTAATATCAAATAAACAGGCAGGTCCACGTGGTGAAAGATTTTAAAACGATTTGCATTTGAAGTACGCGTGTAGTGATGTTTTTGTGCTGACCTGCGGGAAAAATGTGGCAAGTAAACTATTTCTTTTCCCCTCCATTTATTGGCACAAACTGGTTCCCTCCGCATTCATTTGTTCCAACCCCGGTATAACCATCCTTCCACGACCTCATCTCAGCACGGAAACATGTTTTGCCGCCTATCGCGGAAAAATTTCGCGTGTTGTTTTTTAGTACAATCCAGACCAAACACAATAGCCAATCAACAACGTATTGTTATCTGGTATTATGAGGGGCGTTGGAATGCGACTTGTCATGACTTGTCCTGCCTTGAGGCAGGACATCGGCCCCTTTGAAGATTTGTCCGTTTTGAAAAAATTTGCACTTTTCCGACAAGTCGTTCGCACTTGTTTTTGCGATTGTTTGACAAAATGTATCGCGCGTGCAATACGGACCAATCATAAGACAACTGCTTCTTTGTTTTCCTGAATTGTTTGACAAGTTCTAGGTCTCAAAAAACGTATTCGCACTTGTTTTCTGTAACAAGTGACACACAAGTGATGAAATCAACCAATTGTTACAAAATTTGTCCGCTAGTGCGAATTGGCCCTAAGAAACATAGGCCAACTTGTCATCCGTTGCCATCCGTTGCCAATCGATCTTATGCTTTTGCTGACGTTACTAAAATGAGGAATTGAAAAAAGTGATTGGGGAATGGGGAATGGGGAATGGCGAAAGGGGAATGGGAAATGAAGAACGGGGAACGGGGAGCGGGGAATGGGGAATGGCGAAAGAGGAATGGGAGATGAAGAACGGGGAACGGGGAGCGGGGGATGGGGAATTAGGAATGGGGAATGAGGATTGAGGAATGTGGAATGGGAAATGAGAAATGGGGATTGGGAGATGGGGAATAAGGAATGGGAATGGAAAAGGAGGAATGGGAAATAGAGAATGGGGAATAGGAAATGGAGAATGGAGAATGAAGAACCGGGAATGGGGAATGGGGAATGAAGAATGGGCCAATCCTCCAAGGCCAACCCTTATCCCCATCCCTCATTCCCCATTCCCATCCCCCATTCCTCATTCCACATTCCCCATTCCCCATTCCCCATTCCCCATTCCCCATTCCCCATCACCCATTTCTCATTTGCATTTTCCCATTCCCCATTCCCCGTTCCCCGTTCCCCATTCCTCATTCTCCATTCTGAATTTCCCATTCCCCATTCCCCATTCCCCATTCTTCATTCCCCATTCCCTATTCTCCATTTCCTATTCAACCTTTTCCCATTTTCCATTTTCCATTGCCCATTGCCCATCGCCCATTGCCCATGCCCCATTTCCTATTCCCCATTCCCCATTCCCCATTCCCTATTCTCCATTTGCTATTCCACATTCCTCATTTCCCATTCCCCATGCCCCATTCCTCATTCCTTATTCGGCATTCCTCATTCGCCATTCGCCATTCTTCGTTTTAGTGACATCCTGCCTTTCCCGTGAGCTGACGGGAAGCAAAAGGCTAACTTCCTCCAGAAATGTTTCGAAAGTCTCGAAAGCTTAAGGTAAACTAAAAGCTATTCGAAGAAAAGCAAGTTAGCTCGGTACGGGAAGAATATGAAATATTTTGAGTTGGCGAGATTCGAATTTGGTGTCCGTGATTTTCGCTATCCGCCAAAGTTATTTTCAAATAAAAGCTACGCTATGTACACTGGCTGTAAGATGCTAAAAATAATTTCTGCTCCTCTCAACATTTAGGGAGTACTTTTTGAGGCGAATTCATAAAGTGATGGAAAAATCAGATCCAGTTTATGGCGATCGTTTTTCTATTGATCTAGAACTCGGTCTAGATAACACCGATCAGTCGTTTCGTCTGTCAGAGCACGTCTATCACGAAAAGGTTGGCGGCCGTTTGTGTTTCCCAAAAGGTATGAACTGGAATAACAACGCTACAGTGTATTTTATACTGCCTGTCAAGGATCAAGGAAGATGGATTTATCATTTTATCAATGAACTCACTGTTGCCAGCTTATTAACCGGTGATAAGAACTTCCACGTCATGGTTGCTGACTTTGAAAGCCAGGATATTGACATGGATAAGGCGTTCAACACTTCGCTTCTTCACAGTAGACACACGATTGTTCCATTGAAGGGCAAATTTTACAAGACGCTAGCGTTGAACAAAGCTGTTGAGCATGTTCCAAGTGAGCATGATCTGCTGTTCCTGTTTGATCTTCATATCGATGTGCCTATAGACATCATGGACAGCGTTCGAAAGGTGAGTTGGTGGTTACTTCATATAAACCAATGTTCCTTTTGGTTAGGTAAATCACTTAGCGCACGCTACATTTCCTACCAATTCTTAAGCTAATTCTCCGATAATTTTCGTTGTTATTGTAAAAAAAAAAATAAAACAGCTCTATCACACTTTTCTCATAGCCTACTGTCTTCAAGACCATAAAAATAGCGCCATATAATATCTAAACCTTTGCAGTGAAACCAATCGTCTCTGGCTCGTGGTTAAACTTGAGTTTTTGAACATCTATGACGTTATCTCTCTGGTCTAGAATAGTGCAGACCACGGCAACATGAGGTCGATTGTACTAAACTAGAACTTTTCCCAAGCTTTTTCTAGACTATCATGCAATACCAGCTATAGGCGGATGAATGAATGAATGAATGAATGAATGAATGAATGAATGAATGAATGAATGAATGAATGAATGAATGAATGAATGAATGAATGAATGAATGATTGATTGATTGATTGATTGATTGATTGATTGATTGATTGATTGAATGAATGAATGAATGAATGAATGAATGAATGAATGAATGAATGAATGAATGAATGAATGAATGAATGAATGAATGAATGAATGAATGAATGAAATACTTTATTATAGTGTCAGTAGTATTTGGCTTTCAAAAACTAATTGGGGACACCATTTACATTAAAATAACACTAAATTCTAAGAAAAAATAAATAAATGACAATAGAATATGAGATTTTAAAATGAAAGTAGGTATAAGATAAATATTTTGAACATTTTATGATTCATTCTTCTTTTGTTTGTAGAACACGATAGAAGGGCATCTAGTTTATGCTCCCGTTGTAGGACGTCTACATTGTGGTAGCACTTATGTTGACCATCGAGGTTACTGGGAAAGGATGGGTTTTGGTCTTCTAAGTATATATAAATCAGACTGGATACGTTTCGGAGGTAAGAAAATTAAATAGAAATGTGATGTCATTCTTTCACACTGCCATATTTGTCTGGGATAGTTCACAGCATGGGATCCAATGCTTTCTAGTAACAGTCAAAACTCTCATAGAAGACCACTTAAGAGCGGGCTTCCGTAAATATCGCCTTCTTTTCAATGATGTATTAATTGCTAGACTGAACCTTTTTGTTAATTTTTGGTAAATTTTAAGTCATGTGTTGTTTTCAAATTGCACTCCTCCAGGTGATATTTACAGAAGCCCGCTCTTAATATGTCAGGTCAAAATTCTCGCCTACGGGAGGGTCTTGCGTACGAAAAATCAGACCATAGGGCTTAAATTGTCTGTAGTTTTGCACGAATCTCTGACATAGAAAAAAAGAAAACTCCAATAAGTCACATTTTTAAAGCATCCAATCTAATGTTTTCGTGGTATTATATATGACAACAGGTTATGTTCTCGTTTTTGGTGTGGCTACCTAGAGGATGCTGTTTAATGTTAAATGCCTTCCTTCTTTCTAAAGGAATGAACACAGAAGACTTCAAATACAAATGGGGCGGAGAGGACTGGGATCTACTGAACCGCGTTATAAACACGAAGTTGGAAGTTGAACGAATCAAGCACCCAGGCCTCTATCATCATTATCATACGAAACACAAAGCTTGGAATTAGAGTGTTAGTGTTAGTGTTGCATTTTGATACCCTTTTCAAGGCCCAAACCCGAAAAATGACACCATATTCAAGGGGAGGAGAAGCGTTGGGTGACGATCCAAATAACGGCTAACCGCACACGGCAAAACACAAATCTTTACAAAATCGCTTTGCTATTAGTTGATAGTTTATAGTTTAAACAAACCATTTTTTTGTTACATTTAGCCGGGCATTTATTTTAGCTGATAGAATTTAGGTACCCTATCTAAGGATAACACCGGGAACACAATGCCAAAAGGAGCAAAAATGATACCCTATTTAAGGACCGAGAACCTCAAAAACCATACCCTATACCGCGGCACTCACCTATATAGCCCATATATGGGAGTGCCCCTCCCTCCCCCCCCCCCCCCCCCCCCCCAGGGCTTTTAACAAGCAAAGTCATCACTTTTTAACCGGGTCGAAATTCAAAAATCGGAGACACTCATTTGTAGAGCAGCTATTCGGGAGGCCCTGTTATGGGGGGGTCCGGTTATCCCTTATCCCTTTAATTCGGAGCACAGTTATCCCTTATCCCAGAAAGTATCAACAGCGTTATCCCCAAAAGTATCTCGGGTAGAGTTTTCAATTATCCCTTAAACTAATCTTCTTATCCCTTATCCCTTAAATATTTTTCCCGTTATCCCTTATCCCCATAATTATTTTTCCTGTTATCCCTTATCCCCAAAACCCCTAACAGGGCCTCATTTGGGAACATTTCAGGAAAGTTTCAGGTAAATCGCCCGAAATTTTTCATTTTAATTAGAGATACGGATGAAAAACCTTTTCCATTAAGTGTGAAATTTAATTATGTATTAACAAATAACTCCAAGGATCGGCTTACCGTAACTATGGCGTCGATGACAATCTATATTGAACAGTCATACAAACCACAGAAATTCAAGGTATACATCACGGATCTGGGACACCGCGAATATAAAAATATCTCGTCGGAGGCTAAATGTAGAGGGTTTTCTCGCAAATATCAGGTTATTGTGCTGAAAAGTTAACGGCACTGAACATCCGCTTGTACTGGTTTGAATAAACTGTATTCCTAAAAACATCACTGTGACTGAAAAGAAAACTCAAGCTTGTTTCGCGTGTCCTCCAAGCAAGATGGATGTTTAGCGAAAAACGTTCAGCCCGTGAGGTATGCTTTGGCGCATTTTTGATCGCAAAAGGATACACGATTACTCGCTGCTAACCCAGCAGCCATCCAAGTTTGAAACGACTGCTTGTTCTTTCGCCGTTTTGAGTTATTTCCTGAAGAAAACTGGCGCGTCACTTTCTGTTTCCGTGCAGGCATCAAGAATGTAACACATAGAAATAACGAAGAACAATAATTGAAGAACGATCGCGTGAAAGATAATGAACATTAATTTTTAGTCGTGAAATGCCACGCAAACATGATGTTTGGCGATGAATTCAATAAGTGATGACAGGAACTTGTCGGCGCGCAGTTGGCGGTAATTATGAATTCGAAATCGTTTTCTGCCTCTTTCTCGGAAATCCAAAAAGCTTAAAGAACACCAAATTTCCTAACAGGAGATATAAAGAAAGAAAATTCGCATTTTTGAGTGGAATAGAGGTATACTGATACCTTAAGCTGCTTTATACTCTCTTGTTCGTTCTCAACTACTCGACCTCGTGGTCGGCGATTTACATGTTGCCACGTGAACAAGACTACCACTATTACTGTGTGGGGTGGGGTAATGATTTACCCCTTCCACTCTTTTAGAGGGTTTTTAAAAGTATAAAAGGTAGATGTCAAATAAAAGGTTACTTTGCTTGTTACAAAAAGTAATTATTAAAATCGAAATCAGATTAATAGTAACAAGAAAGGGGGGAGGGGGTGCAGGGATTGGGATGCAGCATAATTTATCATCCATGTGTACGAATCAACTGCAACTGCCCTCACTAATGAGATACAATAATCTGATTGCTTTCTCTCCTTCTTGTTCTACGCTGGCTACGTTTGGGAATTTTCGCAAGGATTCAAGGATCATCGTTTTTTTTCCCTCTCCCATCTGAACTAACCGCAAATGTCCAGAACAGGTTAAATGATTTCACAACTTTGTCGAGCTTGTCGTGGCTGGCGCATGGTTGCACAATGTATGTTGTGCTTTGCCGACCATAGACGCTGCTCGCAGCACGTGGTGTCTGCTCAGAATTAAAAAATTTCATCCAATCGTTTTTAGAAGGAGCAAGAAAAATACATTCTTGTTGTCTTTCGCAAGTTATTTTTGCCATTTTTCGTGCATGACACGCTTAGCCCGTTTTCACGAGAAAGTTTTTAACTTTCCGGCAATACGGTATTAAATTTCCATTTTTCTTATTATTTTTTTACTAATAAGATGCAATATTCTGAACAAGCGTCTCTGTGAATACCCTGCGGTGGTTGTGTTTGGAAAATTTCCGCAGACTAGAAATTGATTCCATCACCGTCCTCTCTCCAACTACACTGTTATCGACTGCTGGAATAGCATACAGGATTTTTCCCTTGGAAGCTTCTCGCAGAATATGGTGAGCATGGTGAGAGCTGATCGAAGATTTCTGTTATCGCATAAATGTCTGAGATTTAGAAAGTTCATCTTAATAGGCATACAAGTTGTGCTGTCGTTTTCAATCGTTTTCTATGTCTTCAAGTTTTCTGAAGAGTCAACAAGTCACGATGATCAAGTTGGAAAAAAACTGCCAACAAAATCAGTAGTGAGCGCTCTGAATATTCACTTTCCTTCTCCCTCACTCCGTTCGTACGAAGGAAAAACACACAAAACTGTAAGGCAGGCAGAGTGAGAGCACCTGCCCGACGATGCTTTAATTCATTTCACACTAAGCTAGGCAAATAAGTACAAACAATGTGAGGAGGGAAAACTGGCTACATCTTTACGACTCAAAAAGCCTAAGTAGGAAAATATTTAGTTAGTTGTAACCTACTTTCCAGAGAATCTTTAACATACATATTCTTAGCTTTCTCCGATTTCCATCGCCCGTGAAGCATTAATAACCTATCAGAAGCACCTGATTTCATAAGATTGTCTGCTATAAAGGTAGCACCGCCTGATCTAAGGCTGTGAGTACTATAAAGGATGGAGTTAATCCCTATAGCTGAAAGCGATTCTTTAATTAGCTCTCTACACCTAGTATAACTTAGTCTCCTAGGGCCAAGAGTATACAAATGGCCCTTCTTGACAAATTTAAGGGTTCTAAAAATGTGAGCAGATGAACTTAGATCAATACTTGCTGCTGAAAGATAACGGGCTAATAATGAATGAGGACATGCAAGACCACCACTTTTAGAAATAAACACAATATTGCCTTGCCTATATTGATCAGTTTTGCTATGCTTAACATTAATCTCTAGATGATCATCAAAAACTACAATATCCGAAGCCTGTATATCCAAAAACTCATTAACCCTGAAGAGGCCATAAAAGCCTAAAACAAAAATTAATGCTGTACGTAAACCACTAAGATTACAGCCTTCATAAGCAAACTTAATACAAATTCGACGTATCATATCAGGAGTAATAGGCTCCTTTTTTCTGACTGGTCTGCTAAACACACGTTTACTAGCCTCCGCAATGTTGCGAGATAGTGCAGAATCAACTGGATTACCTTGTATCCCGTATGGAATGAGATCATGGACCCATTTTAACGCACAAAACGCAGACAAAACAACAGCATATGATTTTTTGGTTTCGTGAAGATTAGACAGGTATTCAGATATAAGTAAACTATCACAAGGCAAAACCAATCTTAAGCCTCTGGACTTCATATAAAGACAGAAAAGCCTGTATTGAGCGACATACTTTTTAACAGAAGAATTAGCCCTAGACGATAAAACTTGCTTCAGCATTAAACGCCTTTTGGCAAGAGAGGTCCGTCCCCAAGTGGCTTCAGTCAAATCCTAAGGAAGCAAAAATACTAAGAGATAATATTAAATAGAGGGAAGGGGTTGTACTTATACCGATTTAGCACCGGCGAAAAGTTTAAGAAAAAATCCATAGCCAACCGGCCAAAGTCCGCTGCCATCCGGCTGGACCATAAAGCCAAATGGCTAAAAGAGTTCGCTGCCATCCGGCTAGAACCTGATGCCAACCGGCTCCAAGGAATGCCAAAAAAGGCTTGAAAATCCTAATACAATAACACAGCGTGTATAATGTTTAAGTACGATCCAGTCGGCTTGTGATGACACCGTCAGAAAAATTAAGTTTGACAGCGATGATAAAACCATTCTAACTTGACGAGCCTAACAGTGAGTTAGTGTTGTGCCCTAAACGCAACGCTAGCGCACCTTCGAAGAATGCGTAATCAACAACAACTCCAAAACTTATTGACCAACAGTGGCCAAAAAGGAGCAGACGGCCAATGCGGAGCAATTAACGTTCCACTGGCACGAGATCTAAACATGAAAATGAGAACTTAGACAAAATTGGAATCCGTGGTACAAGTAGACAATTTTTGCCTCGCCAGTCCTGGAAAAACGCATCCACACCTGACGTCGCAGGGTTCCAGAATCGTGAAAAGTATTTTGGAACTTTTTTGTTGTAGTGAGAGGCAAAACAATCCACAGTATATGGCCCCCAAAGACCGTCTAGCTGCTGAAAAAACTCGGGGGCAAGTTCCCAATCATCATAATCAATTATCTTGCTGAGGTAATCCGCCTTATCATTGACAGATCGGGGCACCCACTGAATGTCCAAAACAATTCCCAATTTAAAGCAAAGCGAAAAAATATCAAAAGCTAACTTGTGAAGATTAAAGTGCATACTACCAACTTGCGCAATTCTTGCGGCCCCCTGGTTATCGGTAAACCACTTGACTCTTGAATTAGGCAGAAAAGAACTGAATGAACTAAGGACGAACTGCACAGCTAATAATTCACTGTAAGTGGAACTCTCCTGACGTTCAGCCTCAGTAAACATCCTATGAGCACAAATATCTTTCCCGTCAATATGGCCAGCGCAAGCAACATCACTTGCATCTGAATAAATAGAAACAAATGGAGTGACCGAATCTGACACGCTTCTAGTGTTAACGGGACGGAGATTGTTCTTCCAAAACTCAAGTTCAACTACACAGTATCTATCAAGCAAAAATACACTATCCCAATCTTGGGCGGCAGCCACAGACATCTGACAATGCCTGGTCATAATTCGAGCGAGGTTTCCTAAAACGGGACTCATAGATATGATCTTTCCAACAATGGAAGCCAAACTTCTTGCTGATAACGCACGAGGTTATAGGGCGCTGTCAATGTGGGACAAGGCCTTATCTATTCTCGACTCAGTAATGCTAATGTTTCCTAGAATCCCATCCCAAACAATACCAAGCCAAACAATAAATTGTACAGGAACCCAAACTGACTTGTCGTCATTAGATATGAAGCCCGCCGCGGCAAGGTCTGATCTAAGAATGTTCGAATGAATTTGGCTCAACGACTCAGTAGACTCAACGTCAAAACCATCATCAAGGTAAATAACGGCACGTATTCCCTGAGATCTCCAATGCTTTACTAAAGGTCTGAGCAACTTGGTGAAAATGTAAGGCGCCGAAGATAACCCAAAACGAGAGAACTGTAAACATAAAGAAACTAGGTTCCCCATCAGACATCACCCAGCTAAAACCGAGGAATGGCTGGTGTTCTGGAAAAAAAATCCAAATGATGATATCTACTTTTGAGGTCAAATTTGGTGAAGTAGCTACCTTTCTCAAAATAGTCTAGCCCAACTCCCCAGTCCTCGAACTTGAATTTTCGCTTAAAAACGTGGTGATTGATGTACCTTAAATCCAAAATCAAACGTCTTTTCCCGCTACTATGAACCGAAACAGAAAGCGGATTGATAACGTAGAGGCAACTCTTCGGAACTTGACAAACTCTTCCCGATGGAAGCAACTCAAAAATAGCTGAGTGAACGAACTCGGAATGTTCTAAAGCAGAACGGTTATTACTAAATTCTGCTGGAAGCGGAGAAACATAAAACGGAATTGTGTAACCTTCTCTAATACAGTCGATGATAAAAGGTGGTGCGCCAATGTTCTCCCAAAAACACAACATGAGCTTTAAGTCTCCCCTTAACACCTGGCTGAACTGTACCAGGGACCAGTGAACCAGACTCTACCTCAAAAGAAGGCAAAAAGAAATTTTCTACCTTAATGATATCTTCGAAACATCCGACCGCATCATCATGTTCAAATAGTTGACTGTCGCTCGTCTGGTCTGCGGGATTGCTCTCCAGATGTACTGCCTGAGCCAAGTCTGGTTGTGTTTCTGTAATTCCCGAATCCAGGACCGTCGCTGAGCCTCCCGCAACTTGAACTCCAGTGACCTCTCTTTCCGCATCTGAAGCAGATGTCTGCTGGAGAAGGCATTCTACGGCCTGAAAAACGAAAAAACAAAGAACGCACAGCAGAAAACCTTCACTGAAGAAAAAATAAAAACGTAGAAAAAATAAACAAAACAAACAAGAAATCTACAAGCACCGTCGAGTAGTGTCGCACTTGATGAATATATCAACCTATTCACTCCTTTTATATATTCCAACTGGAGTCTCGAGAGACTCCACTTGCTAACACAAGATGTGTCAGCATAAATCATATGCATGCTCACGCTGAACTTCCGAAGGAAAATACATTTTCCTTCTCCCTCACTCCGTTCGTACGAAGGAAAATCATTTTCCTTCTCCAGAACGCTGAAGCATAACACAAACACACAAAACTGTAAGGCAGGCAGAGTGAGAGCACCTGCCTGCCACGTTGAAAAGACAAAGAAAGGGCAAAGAGCATACCTCGAAAAAGAGACCGGTCGTCAGCAGCGCGAGAAGTATGAGCACTGAGGGGAGCCTTAATCTTCTCGGATTTTTTAAAAGCATTTTGCTTCTTCTTCTTCTTGAAAGCCCTCTCCTGCGCCTTCCTGATCCTCTTCTCGTCGTCCGAATCACTAGCTAACTCCTCCGCCTCGTATTCCTTCACCGCAAGCCAACCTGCTTCGCTCTTGTCAGCCAGTTTTATGATCTTCTGACGATGTCGCAAACTTTTTCTTAAGTCCTCAACCTTTTCAGCCGCTTTGTCGACGTCGCGCAAGCCAAGAAAATTAGCGGCTTCGTCTACCGTCGCCTGAAGTTCGAAGTTAAACAGGAACTGGTCTTTGTTGCCTTGGAACTTAAGCTTGCTGGCCTCAGACGCTCTTTGCAATTTTCCAGTTTCACTTGACGATTGCGAGCTTAATCCCGACGAAAGATTTTTAATCTTGTGGTCAAGGTACGTTTTAAAACGTTCGAAAACGTCCTCCGTAGCAGTCTCTTTAGGGTTCTTCGAAGTTTCGGGACTCGAGGGCATCTCAAACTCGATGAAACAAACAAGAAATCTACAAGCACCGTCGAGTAGTGTCGCACTTGATGAATATATCAACCTATTCACTCCTTTTATATATTCCAACTGGAGTCTCGAGAGACTCCACGTGCTAACACAAGATGTGTTAGCATAAATCATATGCATGCTCACGCTGAACTTCCGAAGGAAAATACATGTCTGGCGAGGTTTGTGTGGGTCGCGATTATCAAATTTGCGGCAATCTTTGCTTTTTCCTGAATACCCCGATGAACGTTTAATGAAATTTATTAACTGGTTTCAAATTCAAGACAACACTGTAGACTATGGCCAGCAGATCTTTGGCTTCGTTCGCCCACCAGGAAGCGGCTTACACCGCTTTGCAATAGCGTCTGATGATGAATCCGAGTTATGGCTCAGTCCAAGTGAAGGTCCGAACAAAAAACAGTTGATTGCACGAGTGTTTGAACAAGGTACAAACGCGTGGACGACAATGAATGAATCGAATAAATATCCCAATCAAATGTCGGAACACTTGAGGCTTCTCGAGGGCAGTAGATATTACATCGAGGTTGTTCACAAGCAAGGTGTTGGAAGTGGCTTCGTGCAAGTGTATTGGAAGAGTCTGAAAGACGCAGATTTTAAACTAATCAGTTCAAATTACTTGTCTTCGTATCCTGACAATGTCTTGGTAACGGCGAGAAAAGATGTTTTACATCGTGTCTTTTCAGGTCGCTTTCTTTCTGACGTCGAGCTAAAATCTAAAACAACAAGTCGCCAATACTTGCATTTTTATTCTCTTCCTCTAGTCCCTAAAGACAATTGTCTTCCCTCGTGCGATTACAAGACTAGTTTCGTGTTAAACGGTACAGTTAAAGGTAACAAAGGTCGCAGAATGGTTCATGATTCGATGTCGAGCGTCTTCCAAGCTGACGATACTAGTATGGGGTGATGCCGATCGGCGGCCCGAAAGCACCTCACCTAACCAAGCGGCTGATAGGGGTGCAATTCAGGCAGTTGTGGATAAATGAATCTCATCGCTGCGGTTGAAGACCTCCAAGTAAGTTAAGAAGTTGATGCCGTTGATTCATCATTAATCATGCATGAAACATTAACTGTAATATCTTCGCCAGACAGAGCTTTTAGTCTGCATGAGCAGACAGTTCATTCAAACTTCTCTCTCGTTTTGTTTTATTGGTAAAGGCATCTTGAAGGTTTTGTTACAGCAGAAGAAATGGCTTAGGGATACATTTATTAGTCTGA
The DNA here is from genome assembly GCA_963693305.1 of Meandrina meandrites. Lineage (NCBI taxonomy): Eukaryota > Metazoa > Cnidaria > Anthozoa > Scleractinia > Meandrinidae > Meandrina > Meandrina meandrites. The sequence goes on along the minus strand of OY855908.1, from coordinate 27,942,635 downwards.
TGGATCACTTCAGCAAAGTGGAAGCTAAATTGTTTTATATTTACTCGATATACGATTTGCATTACTTTTCTTCAAGCGACGACATCGCTTCTGTGCTCTTTATTATCTACAAGCGTTCTATACAAATAGTCTTCCCGGGATTCTGTTACAACATTTGCGGTAATTTTTTCGGTATCTTTTTTACTTTTTCTTTTTTACGAAACAAACTATAAAAATATTTTTCTCTGCGTACATGTATATGTTTTATTCATAACAAGATATACAAAGCCGGACATTTTTCAGAAACGTCAACAAAATTTCTCAGAAAACGCCGCGAATGGCACGCCGCAAGAAACAATTATGCCTTTTAAAACAATTTCCTAATTGATCTGTCAACCTAAGAAACAGCGGCCAACTTGTCATCCGTTGCCATCCGTTGCCAATCGATCTTATGCTTTTGCTGACGTTACTAAAATGAGGAATTGAAAAAAGTGATTGGGGAATGGGGAATGGGAAATGTAGAACCAGGAACGGGGAGCGGGGAATGGGGAATTAGGAATGGGGAATGAGGACTGAGGAATGTGGAATGGGAAATGAGAAATGGGGATTGGGAAATGGGGAATAAGGAATGGGAATGGAAAATAAGGAATGGGGAATAGAGAATGGGGAATAGGAAATGGAGAATGGAGAACCGGAAATGTGGAATGGGCCAATCCTCCAAGGCCTACCCTTATCCCCATCCCTCATTCCCCATTCCCATTCCCATTCCCATTCCCCATTCCCCATTCCCCATTCCCCATTCCCCATTCCACATTCCCCATTCTCCATTCCCCATTCCCCATTCCCCATTCCCCATTCCCCATTCTCCATTCCCCATTCCCCATTCCTCATTCCCCATTCCCCATTCTCCATTCCCCATTCTCCATTCCCCATTCCCCATTCCCCATTCCCCATTCCCCATTCCCCATTCCCCATTCTCCATTCCCCATTCCCCATTCCCCATTCCCCATTGCTCATTCTCCACTCCCCATTCCCCATTCCCCATTCCTCATTCCCCATTCCCCATTCCCCATTCCTCATTTTCCATCCCCCATTCCCCATTCTCCATGACCCATTCTCCATTCCTCATTCCCCATTCCCCATTCCCCATTGCCCATTCCCCATTCCCCATTCCCCATTCCCCATTCCTCATTGTCCATCCCCCATTTCCCATTCTCCATTCCCCATTCCCCATTTTCCATTCCTCATTCCCCATTCCCCATTGCCCATTGCCCATTTCCCATTGCCCATTGCCCATTCTCCATTCCCCATTCCCCATTGCCCATTCCCCATTCCTCATTCCTCATTCTCCATTCCCCATTCCCCATTCCCCATTCCTCATTCCCCATTCCTCATTCCCCATTCCACATTCTCCATTCCTCATTCCCCATTCCAGGTAAACTAAAAGCTACTGGAAAAAAAAAAGCAAGTTAGCTCGGTACGGGAAGAATATTTACCGTTAATCTTAATTTTATGAAATCTTTTGAGTTGGCGAGATTTGAATTTGGTGTCCTTCGTTTTCCCTATCCGCCAAAGTTATTTTCAAATAAAAGCTACGCTATGTACACTGGCTGTAAGATGCTAAAAATAATTTCTGCTCCTCTCAACATTTAGGGAGTACTTTTTGAGGCGAATTCATAAAGTGATGGAAAAATCAGATCCAGTTTATGGCGATCGTTTTTCTATTGATCTAGAACTCGGTCTAGATAACACCGATCAGTCGTTTCGTCTGTCAGAGCACGTCTATCACGAAAAGGTTGGCGGCCGTTTGTGTTTCCCAAAAGGCATGAACTGGAATAACAACGCTACAGTGTATTTTATACTGCCTGTCAAGGATCAAGGAAGATGGGTTTATCATTTTATCAATGAACTCACTGTTGCCAGCTTATTAACCGGTGATAAGAACTTCCACGTCATGGTTGCTGACTTTGAAAGCCAGGATATTGACATGGATAAGGCGTTCAACACTTCGTTTCTTCACAGTAGACACACGATTGTTCCATTGAAAGGCCAATTTTACAAGACGCTAGCGTTGAACAAGGCTGTTGAGCATGTTCCAAGTGAACATGATCTGCTGTTTCTGTTTGATCTTCATATCGATGTGCCTATAGACATCATGGACAGCGTTCGAAAGGTGAGTTGGTGGTTACTTCATATAAACCAATGTTCCTTTTGGTTAGGCAAAGCACTTGGCGCGCACTACTTTTCCTACCAATTCTTAAGCTAATTCACAGATAATTTTCGTTGTTATTGTAAAAAAAAAAATAAAACAGCTCTATCACACTTTTCTCATAGCCTACTCTCGTCAAGACCATAAAAATAACGCCATATAATATCTAAACCTTTGCAGTGAAACCAGTCGTCTGCGGCTCGTGGTTAAACTTGAGTTTTTGAACATCTATGACGTTATCTCTCTGGTCTAGAATAGTGCAGACCACGGCAACATGAGGTCGATTGTACTAGACTAGAACTTTTCCCAAGCTTTTTCAAGACTATCATGCAATACCAGCTATACGCAGATGAATGAATGAATACTTTCAAGAGAAAATGAGGGGACAGAGATTGACGCGCCCAGTCAAGGCCTTGGGATATGTCAATTTCACTAAAGTTATTTTTAGACGCTGCCCTGTTTCCCTTGACGTCCGCACACGTCACCCAAGGCGTGAGAAATTTGAACAACAAAGGCGGACCGCGTGGAGATACGTTTCTTCGATAAAAGCGACTTGTGGAATGGTATTTTTTAAGAGATTATTCGGAACAGAAGAGAGATTCTACAATCTCTCACAAATCCAATGGCTCTAGGAAATATCGAATTTTGTCGAAGAATACGAGTCAACAAAGTTGCGCGAGGGAGGGCTATATTTCAAACATGTGGTGCTAGGACATCACGTAACGAGTAAGGGAAATAATAGAGCTCAAGTGTCAAAGCGCTTGGTCTAATTGATGCAGGAAACAGATACAAGAAAGAGCGTCTCTTTAAATTAAAATTATAGCTTTCTCGTTGTAAAGCTACAGCAGCTAGGGTCAGTACTAAACAACAACACGTGAGCTTTATTTGCATGACCATTTAACATTACAGTATTGCGAAAGCATAAACCGGACATAGATGAATACCGATATGTTACCCGTGATAAGACACAACACACCTTGCAACAACATAAATTATAAACAGTCAGGCCCGGCGTCGCAAATATAATTGCAAGTTATCATCTTCACGAAAAGTTTCAGGCCTTGTCCTTCCAGAACAAAAATTTTGAGAGGTTACAAAATATCTAGCAAATTGAAACGAGCCAAATTAAATCGCACGGACACGAAATATTTAGCAAATGAAAGGTGTTAATTTCTAACTAAAAACTGCTGGAAACCATACAGTCCTGTGACCTGTATGCTCTGTTCAACTTGAAATGCCTCCAAATAATATCTACATTATGAAGCGTAAGCAAAGGCCTGTTTCTTTTCCTTTTCCTTTTTCCTACTATATCTTATGAGGCAAATCAGTTATTTGAAGACACGGTTCTCAGAGAGAAACTTTGAAGACAATGGCTACCAAAACACGTCGCAAATAAAAAGCCCACGGTAGGGAGTCCGAGTAGGCCGGTCACGATTCTTATAACACTAGCGTCCTCAGAGTCGTTAACGTCGGAGTGCTTTCGATGCATGCGAAACTATTTTTGCCAATATCGATATCGAAATTATGAACGCCTGTAAATTCCACTTGGAAAGACATGTTGAATATTCAACAGGACCAACAGCCGACAAAACAAACGTCACGCTTGTACGGTCTAATGATTTTTCCAGAGCCGGAAATACGTTTCCGTGGACGTCCACATCTCTAAAAATAGCTTTAATGGAATCGACATATCCCGGCCAACGCCCTCAAAGTCCCTCTCTGCCCCCTCATTTTCTCTTGATACTTTATTATAGTGTTAGTAGTATTTAGCTTTCAAAAACTAATTGGGGACACCTTTTACATTAAAATATATCTAAGCTACATAAAGTTAAAAATATTTACACTAAATTCTAAGAAAAAATAAATAAATGACAGTAGAATATGATGTTTTAAAATGAAAATAGGTGTAAGATAAATATTTTGAACATTTTATGATTCATTCTTCCTTTGTTTGTAGAACACGATAGAAGGGCATCTAGTTTATGCTCCCGTCGTAGGACGTCTGCGTTGTGGTAGCACTTATGTTGACCATCGAGGTTACTGGGAAAGGATGGGTTTTGGTCTTCTAAGTGTATATAAATCAGACTGGATACGTTTCGGAGGTAAGAAAATTAAATAGAAATGTGATGTCATTCTTTTGCATAGTTCACAGCATGGGATCCAATGCTTTGTGGTAACAGTCAAAACTCTCGTAGAAGACCACTTAAGAGCGGGCTTCCGTAAATATCGCCTTCTTTTCAATGATGTATTAATTGCTTGACTGTGCCTTTTTGTTCATTTTTGGTAATTTTTAAGTCGTGTGTTTTATGAACCCCTTGTGAGAGCTTTCAAACCGTCATCGCCGCCGTTCGCATAAAAGAAAAAAATCTGATTGAACTTAAAGTATTTTTTATAAATAGTTCCACTAGACCTACATTCTGGCCAAGTTTTAGAATTTTCGATATTGTTTTCAAATTGCACCTCTCCAGGTGTTATTTACAGAAGCCTGCTCTTAATATGACAGGTCAAGATTCTCGTGTACGGGAGGTTCTTGCGTACGGGTTTAGGGTTTAAATTGTCTGTAGTTTTGCATGAATCTCTGACATAAAGCATCCAATCTAATGTTTTCGTGGTATCATATATGACAACAGGTTAACGCATGTTCTCGTTTTTGTTGTGGCTAGCATAGGATAATCATAATAATAACTTTATTTAAGTGTCAGGGTAGGTATTTAGCTTGCAGAAGCTAATTGGGGACACTACTACGTTACAATATATTAAGATTTAAAATATACAGTTAAGAATACGAATTAAGAATTAATTGGGTACACTAGGCTACTTTACAATATATTAAAATTTACAGTGTACGATAATTTACTATATTGAAAATTAGGATGTTTAATCTTAAGTGCCTTCTTTGTCTCTAAAGGAATGAACACAGAGGATTTCAAATACAAATAGGGCGGAGAGGACTGGGATCTACTGAACCGCGTTTTAAACGCGAAGCTGGAAGTTGAACGAATCAAGCACCCAGGCCTCTATCATCATTATCATACGAAACGGAAAACTTGGAATTAGAATGTTAGTGACCGTGTTGCATTTGAGTTGGTTTGTGCAATTTCTAATACAACCTTCTTAGAAAGCCACTCTTCCACGCTGCTTTATTCACTGCATGGCCGAGCGGGTTAGAGCGCTTGACTTCGGAGGATGGGGATTCAAATTCCGTTCTGAACACCAACTAGTACTGTTCTCGGTAGCCTTTTTTTTAGCAAGGTGCCTCAGAATAAATAGTAGAATCAGAATAAATATTAGCTGGTTGGGATATTATCTTGTGCTGAGGCTAACTTAGCCTAATAAGTTTGTGAGCATTCTCGATTCGTTCTGCCAAGTCTTCTTGTAATCTTGCTTGACACTGGTATCCCTCTAGCCTGTAAGAACCCTTTTGGCTCTAGATCCTTGCAGCTTTTAATATTTTTTCGGTTTTCAGGCAGCCCAGCCGTAAACTTGTGTAGATCTTTGTATTTTTTAGCAGCATTACCTCTCTTATGAAGTGCAATTTCCTCGGTTATTTTTTCAGATTGATTTAATATCGCCCAGCCGCGTTGGCAGTACGTCAACGCAGAACGGGTTTTCCCTTCGTACCGCCCTGGCAAACTGTCCCTGAGTCTTTTAGGATGATTATTACCAAAAATTCATCATTTGCAGTGCATGAATGTTGCAATCAGGATATGCGGCAAACAGAACACAAAGAATATCTAAAAAATAGGAGCAAGTATAATGGTTACAAAGTTTTTAGTTCCGCATAAAATGTCGGAGTAGTACTATTTAATATGGGAAAATCAACTTGTTGGTTCAAACGCGGGGCCTCGAAAAAAAAAAAAACGCCGGGGCTTCGATTAAACGCCCTCGGCGTTTATCAAAAAAAAACAAACCGGCGTTTAATCGGGGTCCGGCGTTTAATTGAGAAAATATACGGTATCATCAAGTTAAGCTGTATACGAATTAATTGTAACTGACCGTGACCAGAGATACAAAGTTATTTTTGCCATTTTTCGTGCATCGACACGCACTTATGTCCAGTATTGAACGCACTTACAAAATTTAGTGTTTGGCGAAATTCTGCAAACGCAACGATTTTTCGCAACCTTGACGGTTTTTCGTCATGTCAACGATTTTTCATTGTCTTGCAAATTCCTGTGTCTTGTGGTTTTATATGCTTATTCAAACCTAACCCATGTATGTTGCCGTTGTTCTGAAGAGGAACACGTTGGATATCGTCCGAAATGGCTTTGATGTTTTTAAATCGATAGACAGAAACGAGCACCTCGTTCTTAAATCCATGAGCCGAGACAAGTGCCTTTTAAGAATCCCCAACCACAAGACAATCGCGGCCTAGCGCGCTACTCATGAACATACCTCGTTGTTTAATCCATCAGCAAAAACTAACTCGCAACACATCAACATGCCTCGTTCGCACGAGACGAATAAAGCACGCTACGCATATACCTCGTTGTTTAATCCATGAGCCGAAACAAGAGCGCTTCAAATTAATTTACCGGCTGTCGAGCCGCCGAGAAAACATCCAGTAGCTCCGCGCCCAGCCGTCAAGGTACTTGAGTATATACACCTTACTGGCGAGCCTACCAAAATACAACACTGCGTCAAAAGTGGCCCTGCATTCTGTAGTGGCCAACAAACACGTGTTCATACACCTTGTTCTATAACGTGTTTATTTCCAAACGTGCAACTGGTGTCCATCATAGTCATCGTTATAGTAAATCATTATCTACATAGAGAACTCTAGGATACTGGCTCACTCTATCCTTCGCTGTTATCGCACTTTTAACAGATTAATTCGTCTTTATCTAATATTTTGGCACGTCACGTCGCTTGCTAGACTGCTTTGTGGCCTAAAGCTCGGTGAAGTGTACAGCCAAGTGGGGATTCATCTTTTTCTTGGTCTTTTCATCCAGGTTAATTGCGATAGCGATTAGAGCTTTCGATGTAGTCGCTGAAAAGGTAGTGCTTTTCATCCAATAGAAATCAGCGTTAAGACAAAACTAGTGCCCAGACCCATCCCGAAACACGCGTGGAATGCCTGGAGGTTAAAAATTGTTTACAATCAAAGTGGCGTGTTTTCGTCACAATTTTAGGGGAAAAACTGCCTTAAAATAATCAATTTCTTCGAAAATTCTGTTTGTGAGGATGGTAAGCAGCTGTTTCATCATTAATATGAAGCAAGTTTTTCTGTTTTATGCGGAAAATGCTCTGGAGATACGAAAGTCAGCGAATTATCCGGATCGTGTTAGACGCCCTTATATTTAATTTATTTTATGTGGTTACCCTCATGTTACCCTCGACTCTCGACATTTTACCCTCGACAATTAGACACACTCTAAAGTTGTATGTTTATACATTAAAAACCTCCTAGCGGTTCTGGAATGAATTTTGTAGTGATCATTAACCCTCGTGCGATTTATCAATATTTTGGTCAATTTGTTGTTTTCCTTGCCCCTTTCCTTTCAGCTCACGAATTAATTTCGTCATTTTTGTCGACCCTCTTGCGATTTTTCGTCATTTTCGTCGAGACAGCGATTTTTCGTCATTTTCTAAAAATACGAAATTTTGTAATTTTCGTCGCTGTGTTCAATCCTGGACATTACTCTTTAGATGGACAATTCTGTTTTATGGGTTGTAAAAAAAAACGTCATCATTCGTACGAATTCGAGGCACCTGTACTTACTAACAAGATGCAATAATCTGAACAAGCGTCTCTGCTAATCCCCTGTGGGGGCTGTGTTTGTCCATTTTTCCCATAACAAAGATTGCTCCAACGCAGATATCTCTCTGATTACACTATAATCGACGGGTGTATCTAAAACGAAGACCCAAAAACGAAGACCAAAGACCCTAAGGTCTAAAACAAACACCCACTGGTCACTGGACCCACTGGTCACCCACTGGTACAGAACATATTATCTTCTGTTCCAGTGGAGGTCACATGTGGAGTTGACTTTTGCGCCTTACATTTGAAACAGATAAAGCAATCAGTCCCGATGACAAAGTCAAATGGTCAGTGTAATTTGCTCAATATGCATTTCAGCTACGAAATATTGATATAAATGAAATAAAATTAAATTATCTCATTGCTGGTTTTCACTGTCACGCCACAAAAAAGTAAATCCAAAACTATTGAGTGAAAAAACTCAAGAATATTATAGGTTGTAGAAAGTTACCAGTTATTCTGTTTGTCCAAGTCTCGGGTTTGTACAGTATTCCGTACTCGAGTTATCCGTCAAAATGTTTCACACAAATTTACAGAGCTTTGTATGGAAACGCCATGTTGGTGCCCATGCAGTTGGGCACCAACATGGCGGCCGCAAATCAATGAAAACATCTGGAATTCACTTCTGCTATAAAAGGCAGTTATGTCACTTTCATGAACAAGTAAGCATTCACATAAACACTTCTCACAAAACCTCAACTGTTCAGATTGTTAAAAATCGTAGGATAAGACATTATTTTGAAGCATACGTGACAGCCTTCTGGCGGCCATCTTGATGTCGTGTGGCGTGAAATTCCGAAATTCAAAATTCAAAATGGTCTATCTTAAAGACGGCGGCTGCTATCGACATAAAACCTTCAACAAGATATTATATTAAGGATGTCTAATAGCTAGTGAAGGATAAAAACTCAGGGGTCTTGCGATTCTGGATTTTAGAATTTTGATGACGTCACGTGAAAACCAAGAATAGAGCATTCATTACTGATACTCCTGGAACTAGGTTGCGTGACACAATTTCACACGGTTTGTGCTTATCAAGTTTTTTTCGTACTCGGGTGACATTTTAATTTATGCAAAGAAGAGCGCTCTTATCTTCTCAGTGTCTTTGTTTGAGACCTTAGGGTCTTCGTTTTAGACCAGTGGGTCTTCGTTTTAGACCTTAGGGTCTTCGTTTTAGACCTTAGAGTCTTCGTTTTAGACCAGTGGGTCTTCGTTTTAGACCTTAGAGTCTTCGTTTTAGACCAGTCTTCGGTCTTCGGTCTTCGTTTTTGGGTCTTCGTTTTAGATGCAACCATAATCGACTCCTTGAATAGCATACAGGATTTTAGAACTTGGAAGCTTCTCGCAGAATATGGTGAGCATGGTGAGAGCTGATCGAAGATTTCTGTTATCGCGTAAATGTCTGAGATTCTGGAGATTTAGAAAGTCCATCTTAATAGGCATACAGATTGTGCTATCGTTTTCGATCGGTTTCTATGTCTCCAAGTTTTCTGAAGAATCGACAAGTCACAGTGACCATGTTGAAAATAACCACACGGAAAACGAAAAACTTCCAACAAAATCTGTAGTGGGCGCTCTGAATATTCACGTCTGGCGAGGTTTGTGTGGGTCGCGATTATCAAATTTGCGGCAATCTTTGTTTTTTCCTCGATACCCCGATGAACGTTTAATGAAGTTTATTTACTGGTTTCAAATTCAAGACAACACTGTAGACTATGGCCAGCAGATCTTTGGCTTCGTTCGTCCACCAGGAAAAGGCTTATACCGCTTTGCAATAGCGTCTGATGATGAATCCGAGTTATGGCTCAGTCCAAGTGAAGACCCAAACAAAAAACGGTTGATTGCACGAGTGTTTAAACAAGGTAAAAGCGCGTGGACGACAATGAATGAATTGAATAAATATCCCGATCAAATATCGGAACAGTTGAGGCTTCTCGAGGGCAATAGATACTACATAGAGGTTGTTCACAAGCAAGGTGTTGGAAGTGGCTTCGTGCAAGTGTATTGGAAGAGTGTCAAAGACGCAGATTTTAAACGGATCCGTGCATATTACCTATCTTCGTATCCTGAGAATATCTTGGTAACAGCGAGCAAAGATGTTTTTCATAGTGTCTTTTCAGGTCGCTATCTTCATGACGTCGAGCTGAAATCTGAAATAACGAGTCGTCAATACTTGCATTTTTATTCCCTTCCTCTGGCTTCTAACGACAATTATCTTCCCTCGTGTGATTACAAGACTAGTTTTGTGGTAAACGGTACAGTTAAAGGTAACGAAGGTCGCGAAATGGTTCATAAATCGATGTCGAGCGTCTTCCCAGCTGACGATACTAGTATGGGTGAAGCCGATCGGCGGCCCGAAAGCACCTTTCCTAACCAAGCGGCTGATAGGGGTGCAATTCAGGCAGTTGTGGATAAATTAATCTCATCGCTGCGGCTGAAGACCTCCAAGTAAGTTATGAAGTTGATTCCGTTGATTCATCATTAATTTATACATGATAGATAAGCATAATCTATTCGCCATACTTTCACCAGAGCTTTCAGTCTGCTAGAGCAGACAGTTCATTCAAAACTCTCGCTCGTTTTGTTTTATTAGTAAAGTCCTCCTGAAGGTTTTATTGCATTAAAAGAAATGGATTAAGGGTTCCTTTTTTTGTCTGATCACTTCAGCAAAGAGGAAGCTATTTGTTTTACTCGATATATGATTTGCATTACTTTTCTTCATCGCTTCTGTGCGATTTTTTTCGCTCGCTCTATACAAATAGTCTTCCCGAGACTTTGTACCAACATTTGCGGCAATTTTGCCTGTATCTCTTTTTAAGAAACAAAATTTGTGTACTATAAAAATATTTTTCTCTGCATACATGTATATGTTTTATTTACAACTGGATATACAAAGCCGGACATTTCTCAGAAACGTCAACCAAATTTCTCGGAAAACGCCGCGCATGGTACGCCACAAGCAACAATTATGCCTTTCAAAACAATTTCCTAATTGAAAAATCGATCCGGGTCAGTTTTAGGATAGTCTTCATCTTATGCTTTTTGCTGCGGTTACTGAAATGAGGAAATGGGGAATGGTGAGTGGGTAATGGAGGAATGGAGAATACGGAATGGCGAATAGGGAATGGGGAATGAGGAATGACAAATGTAGAATGGGGAAAGGGAAATGAAGGAGTGGGGAATGAGGAATGTGGAATGGGGAATGACAAATATGGGATGGGGGAAAAAGAATGGGAAATGGGAAATGAAGAATGGGGAATGGGGAACAAGGAACGGGAATGGGGAATGGCAAATGTAGAATGGCAAATGGGGAAAGGGGAATAAGAAATCGGAAATGAGGAGTGCGAAATGGGAATGGGATATGGGAATAGGGAATGTGGAATGGGGAATTGGGAATAAGGAGTAGGGAATGGGCAATGGGAAATGCAGAATGGGGAATGGAAAATGAGGAATGGGAAATTGGGAATGGGGAATGGGAAATGGGAATGGAGAATTTTCCATTTCCCATTCCCCATTCTCCATTCCCCATTCCCATCCTCCCATTTTCCATTTCCAATTCCCCATTCCCAGTTCCTCGTTCCCCGTTCCCCATTCCTCATTCCTCGTTTTAGTGACGTCCTGCCTTTCTCGTGAACTGAAGGGAAGTAAAAGGCTTACTTCCGCCAGAAATGTTTCGAAAGTCTCGAAAGCTAAAGGTAAACGAACAGCTATTCGAAATAAAGCAAGTTAGCTCGGTACGGGAAGAATATTTACCGTTAATCTTAATTTTATGAAATCTCTTGAGTTGGCGGGATTCGAATTTGGTGTCCGTCATTTTCGCTATCCGCCAAAGTTATTTTCAAATAAAAGCTACGCTATGAACACTGGCTGTAAGATGCTAAAAATGATTCTGCTCCTCTCGACATTTAGGGAGTACTTTTTGAGGCGAATTCATAAAGTGATGGAAAAATCAGATCCAGTTTATGGCGATCGTTTTTCTATTGATCTAGAACTCGGTCTAGATAACACCGATCAGTCGTTTCGTCTGTCGGAGCACGTCTATGAAGAAAAGGTTGGCCGCCGTTTGTGTTTTCCGAGAGGCATGAACTGGAATAACAACGCTACAGTGTATTTTATACTGCCTGTCAAGGATCAAGGAAGATGGGTTTATCATTTTATCAATGAACTCACTGTTGCCAACTTATTAACCGGTGATAAGAATTTCCACGTTGTGGTCGCTGACTTTGAAAGCCAGGATATTGACATGGATAAGGCGTTCAACACTTCACTTCTCCACAGTAGACACACGATTGTTCCATTGAAGGGCAAATTTTACAAGACGCTAGCGTTGAACAAGGCTGTTGAGCATGTTCCAAGTGAACATGATCTGCTGTTTCTGTTTGATCTTCATATCGATGTGCCCATAGACATCATGGACAGCGTTCGAAAGGTGAGTTGGTGGTTACTTCCCCTGTCGGTCATAAGACCGAGGATGAAGGGAAATAATATTCCTGTTAAGCATGCATAGTTAAACTATTGTCGTTCAGTAACATTGCTTTGTTTCTAACTTAGAATATGGCTTTAACTCATCATGTGCGATCATTGAGGCTATGGTCAATGAGATTATAGACCATGAAAGTGACGAAAAAGACTATCGGAATGACAGCTTGAAAAATTGTCGCGACTTTTCCAAAATCCTGAAAACAACAAAAAACACCAACAAAAGCCGGTCGCGAATTGTGAAATGCAATTAAAACATTTGGGACGACATTTTCGACAAACTGGTTGCTTTCAGGCAAACGTACGAGCTCACTTAGTGCGCACTACTTTTCCTACCAATTTTTAAGCTAATTCACCGATAATTTTCGTTGTTATTGTAAAAAAAAAAAAAATAAAACAACTCTATCGCACTTTTCTCATAGCCTACTCTCTACAAGACCAGAAAAATAGCGCCATATAATTTCTAAACCTTTGCAGTGAAACCAGTCGTCTGTGGCTCGTGGTTTCACTTGAGTTTTTGAACATCTATGGCGTTATCTCTCTGGTCTAGAATAGCGCACGGAAACGTGGGGTCGATTGTACTAGACTGGAACTTTTCCCAAGCTTTTTCTAGACTATCATGCAATACCAGCTATACGCGGATTGAACAATATTTTGAACATTTTATGATTCATTCTTTCTTTGTTTGTAGAACACGATAGAAGGGCATCTAGTTTATGCTCCCGTCGTAGGACGTCTACATTGTGGTAGCACTTATGTCGACCATCGAGGATACTGGGAAAGGATGGGTTTTGGTCTTCTAAGTGTATATAAATCAGACTGGATACGTTTCGGAGGTAAGAAAATTAAATAGAAATGTGATGTCATTCTTTTGCATAGTTCACAGCATGCCGGATCCAATGCTTTGTAGTAACAGTCAAAACTCTCGTAGAAGACCACTTAAGAGCGGGCTTCCGTAAATATCGCCTTCTTTTCAATGATGTATTAATTGCTTGACTGTGCCTTTTTGTTCAATTTTGTTCAATTTTTAGGTCATGTGTTTATGAACCCCTTGTGAGAGCTTTCAAACCGTCCTCGTCGCCGTTCGCCTAAAAGAAAAAGTCTTATTGAACTTTTATAAATAGTTCCACTAGACCTACATTCTGGCCAAGTTTTAGATTTTCGATTTTTTTTCAAATTGCACTCCTCCAGGTGATATTTACAGAAGCCCACTCTTAATATGTCAGGTCAAGATTCTCGCTCACGGGAGGTTCTCACGTACGAGAAGTCAGACCATAGTGTTTAAATTGTCTCTAGTTTTGCATGAATCTCTGACATAAAAAAAGAAAACTCCAATAAGTCACATTTTTAAAGCATCCAATCTAATGTTTTCGTGGTATTATATATGAAAACAGGTCAGCGCATGTTCTCGTTTTTGTTGTGGCTAGTATAGGATGCTGTTTAATCTTAAATGCCTTCTGTCTCTAAAGGAATGAACACAGAGAACTTCAAATACAAATGGGGCGGGGAGGACTGGGATCTGTCTACTGAACCGCGTTTTAAACGCGAAGTTGGAAGTTGAACGAATCAAGCACCCAGGCCTCTATCATCATCATCATACGAAACAGAAAGCTTGGAATTAGAGTGTTAGTGACCGTGTTGCATTTGCGTTTGTTTATGCAATTTCTAATTGCGTTCGACGAAGGAGAACGCAAACCTAATATCGGCCTGTGGTTTTCGATAGCTGGTGTCCTGTACACGGTTATAGACAGGAAAATTCCACATTCCTTTAAGGTTACAAAAATGTGCCCCCCGCTTAAGGGGGGTGACTCTTAACTACCAATTTGTTTCTAAGGCAGGTTTCTAATTGCTATATTTTGGAAACAAGACATCATGCAGATAAGCTTTTTGCACGAGTTTGTTCTATTGACGATTCCTCCAAGAGTTTCTGATCACAGTCACATTTAACGCGTCACGTGACCAGAACAGAATAAACCCTAAAACTCAAACGGCGGACAGATTTTAAAATTAAAATGAGTGTCAATAGATAAAGAACGTGCACATGCATAATGTGACGTATCGTTTTTGTGAAATTCGCATTATTATAAGAGTTATGGCGTAATAAACACTCATATTTACAGACTTTCATCATTAGCGTATCCTTTTTTCGTGTAAACGGTAAAAGCATACGTCAGATTATAAAGACGGCTACGTTATCTTTGATTCGTAAGAAAAATCGGAACTTTACCTCGTTTCCGTGGAGTTTTAGGGATTTTAAATTCTAACGCGCGGTTTGGGACTGGCACTAGTTTCGCACGCGCAATGATATATTTTTAAAAGCCGGTTTTACCCCCAAATAAAATTCACCATTCAGTGTTACAAAAAGCTTCAAAATCGCTTGGTTCAAAATACAGTCTTCAGCAATTCCTTAGGAACTGCTCCAGATCTGTAGTTAAGAGTCTCCCCCCTTAAATTTTGCAGGGGCATGTCTCGGCCGGGAAGCTGGTACGATGCGATCGCAGGAAACAAATTTTTTGGCTTTATACCATGCCATAGAAAATGCAGCCAATCAGAATACAGGAAAGCCGTTGTATATTCGACGGTATTCAACCCAACCTTCCCATCGTGAGCTGCGGTCTTATTCTCGACGAAATTTAGTCTCGTAGTATACTTTGGAATATCCGACTTGCCACTTGTATTTCCTTCGTATACACACGAGCCTTTAGGCGAGTGTGTATACCGAGAAAATACAAGTGACTCGTGGGATATTCCATAGTATACCACTCGAAAGCGTTGCATAACTAGTATATGATCCACGGAAGAAGAGTTTTAGTCAGCCACCGAACATCGTAAAAGGAGTGCAAATCGAGTAAGTCGATTCGTAGTTTTATAGGCAAGGTAAACCAGCGCGTTTACCTGCAATACATGTCACAAACTTTGTGTTCACATGCAATACGTTTCACAAAATTAGCTACAATTACAGTGGTATATTATAGCATTTGACGTGAACATGGCGAAGAGAGTGGGTTAAGGGTGATATGTGATCTTCGCAGTGAATTTCCAATTTAAGCAATTGGAATAAAGAAGCCTGAAAAAAAAAAAATCAGGGCTTCAACGGGAAAGCTAATCGCCCATTTCATATCCATTACATCAGAGTGGGTAAAATAAGGATCAAAATTGTTTTATCGCTTCTATGAATTTGTGCGGATATATTCTTATATCGGCAGAAATTTTAGGCATTTCGACGAGGAAATCATTATATTGAATATT
The DNA here is from genome assembly GCA_963693305.1 of Meandrina meandrites. Classification (NCBI taxonomy): domain Eukaryota; kingdom Metazoa; phylum Cnidaria; class Anthozoa; order Scleractinia; family Meandrinidae; genus Meandrina; species Meandrina meandrites. Next base: position 27,926,955 of record OY855908.1, on the reverse strand, counting down.
ATGAATGTATCGACTATGAACGAAAAGTGAAAGTATTTGTAGAAGTCCGTGGAGTTTTAGAAGTTGTTTAGTGCCAAAAGATAACTTTTCAAGTGAAATAAATCATTACTTGTCGTGTAAATGATTATTCTATACGAATTACAGTGTAGGAGAAATGAAAGCTAATCCAGAGGCGGATCCAGGGGAGGGGTGATGGGGGTTGCAGCCCCCCCTTTGGGCAAAATTTTTTAGTTATTTTTTTTTTATTCTTCCTGAAAAATAATTGAATAAAATTGTTTTTTGCATTAAAGGTTACTACAATAGTCAGGGGCACCCAACGAATCTGTTCCTCACTTTATCTGTTCCCCAGCGGAAATCTTGCTGGCTGGCAAAATATTTAGGTATATTTTTCTCCTGAAAATTATTATTGAATAATTACAATTTTCGCGCTGGCTGACAGTATAAAATCGAAGAAAAACGGGTGAGCTGCTTGGAAGAAGTCAGAGAGAGACTGGCTCGAAAGTAAACCGCTTACCAAAGAAAGTGCCGAGGGCTCGAGTTTCGTCGAGAACAAAGCTTCGCTGTCTTCGCTGTCGTTTTCACGTTTCGGTTGTAAATTTCGGTTATTCAGGTTATTGTTTGGCGGTTGCCGGAATGGTCGTCGACGAGTCGGACAATGGAGGACATTCCAGGTACTTCCCCGTGGAAAATTGAAAACAAAAGGTAAGTTTCAGCTTGGATTATACTTTTCCATGTTTGATTCATCTGTAATGAACATTTGAGCTGAGTCAAAGCATATTCTCTAGTGAAAGTAGACGAGATGCGTAGGTCACGTTAAAAACTGTAGAAGAAACAGGTCCGCCAAAACTCTCCGCGACTCCATGCTTCTAGTTTATTCACGCGGTCTTTAATAACACTTTTCAGTTGTGTAGTATCACTGTGTGGTTAAACAGCTTGTGTAAATTGCTTTTTTATTTAGTTATAGCCTATGCAATGCCTATGGCCAATTATTATTAAGGTTTGATTTTTCCACTAGAATGTTTGGTCGTTAATACGAATTTGAACGCGCCTTTTTTGCAGTTCTCGCATACTACGAAATGCCTTTGGTGTTGACACAGTAAAACGGTGGAACTTCAGAAAAATTGAATCTGAATCTAGTCTGTTTAACAGCAGACTTTTTTTTGATAACGATCTGTGGAAAGATCCTTGTAAAAAAATGTGTGCAAGTAAACTTCCTGGGCATCCAAAATCGTATGATTTTTTCCTTGATTCACTTTATAAAGAATGCATTGATGAAGAACTGTTAAAGACAGTCCGTGCATGTAAAAATCAAAGACTGACAAAACTCAGGGCCTTTATAGCTGGTTGTTTTAAAGCCCCAATAGTTGGCACCTCGGGATGTCATAGCTACCTGCAGTGTGATGGGCCAGGTGGATCATACCCTCAGTTTTCTTGTTCTAAGGGTAGTTCCTCAATCACCTGTGAAATCTGTGTACCATATCAAAAATGGGCGTTTGAAAATAATGTATCTCATGCTTCCCTGAGATCTAGAGGGGCCACTTTGGACAAAATTTTAAGCAACAGCTTCACTCCATCCTTTTCTGGTCTGAGACAGGTTTATGAGCACTCCGTTTCCAAAAGCCATTTAGAAGCTATTGCCTTTGTGGAATGTTGTGAGAAGAGTGTCAAATCAGATAAAAGCAAAGAAAAGCAGGAAAAGGGTTTAAAGCAGCGGTCGCTGGATGGTTTTTTACTTAACAAATCTGACACTGTTCCTTTAAACTAAAATGGACCTCTGGATCCAGTAAACAAACAACTAAAAGGGCACAATGCCACTTTTTATGGAATCCAGAGGTCGTTAATCATTTTAAAGGTGACAAGCAGATACGCAGAACCACTGCAAAAGGAATGTTCAGGAAATTGGTTCGTCAGAATGGAATCATGTGTATCAAGAAAGGGCACTCAAGTTGCAGAAAGTTTTGTAAATGGAAAACCCTTCACCCACAAGAGTATCAATCTCTTAAAGAAAAATGTGAAAAATACCCAAAGTCAGTTTACATTCCTAATCCTGCAACTATTTTGTTGGATAAGCAAAAAGTGGTAGTTGAAGGTGGCATAAAAAGCCTAGATCTACCTTGCTTAGGGTTTGCATATAGTGCAGGGGAACACCCATACACATGCAAAAATTGTCATGAGCAGTTGCGTGACTTAAAAAATTTGATGAGAAAGAGAACAAAAGCCACATATGGGACAGGAAGTAATGATCCACGCGTTGGATTGAAAGGGTTCAGAAATGATTATGCAAAACATGGCGAGGAACTGAAGGCATTTAAACAGTCTCAAAATGCAAAGAAGGAAACAGAAGGAAAATCTTCTGCCCTTTTAAAGGAGTTAAATAAGCCCCAAAAGTGGACAGATCTTTTTTTGCAATCTTGTTTAAATGGTGATGAAGCTAAACTTGTTGAAGATCTTGTAACGCTTCTTCAAGCGGGTGTATCTCAATCTAAACCTATTCAAATAACAGTAATACGTAATCTTGTTTCTAAACTAAAATCAAAGAATAATACTAAATATGTTGAAGTCATAGAGGATGTAAGTGCTTTGCACAAAAATAGGCTTGGTCTTAAGAACTATACCTTACTTGCTGACATTTTTGGTTTACCTTGTGGAACAACTGTTTCTCAGCGGGCCAAATGCATTCGTATAGAGCCTGGCATAAATTTAGATGCTATTGAAAGGGCTATTAGAGAGTATGAAGGTACTCCTGTTATTGAATGTAGTGATGAAGCAAGGGCGTTGCGCTTTATTGAACCCAGACTTGATGAAAGTGGTACTGTAGAGTTGATTGGAAGAAGCTGGAACCCAGATGTTTCAACCTGGGATAATCAGGTTTTAAAACTTCCTAAAGCTGATGAAAAGAAGGGAGATGTTGATGAATTTTCTGCTCTAAAAAGGCTTGTTGATGAGCTTATTAACTCTGATTCCCTCGCCAGAAGTGTTTCTCTTCATAACTTCACCGCCCTTTGCAGTAATGAAAAACCTGATATTGCACATTGCATATGGCCAACCCCTAACAGTGGTTACAAAGCAACGCACCTGCTAAAATTCCTTGAAAAGTTGAGATGGCTGTGCTTTTATAAAGAGAATGGCTCACCCAGAAAGACACCTTTAGCGCTTATTGGGTTCTCAACAGATTCAGCCGGATTCTCGCTTTATGCTTCAGTGACCTCGATGACCCCCACAGAACGTCATGCCAAAAACGGGGTTTTCTTTTTGAGATTAGGTATACCTGAGGAACGTTTTGCGGCCCCATACTATTCTAACTTGCCGTTCATTTCATTTCTGGATTGGGACCATGAACGACGACTGTTCGCTAAATGTCTTAAGTACCAAACCTTAGACTTGACACTTTGGAAGGGTACAAAAGGTGTGTGTTCTTGGATCACTATCCAACATCTTAAACAGCTCAAAGATGTCTGTGAGAAGAAGGGCATTGTGTGTGGGTTCAGTTGTTTGGACCTTGAATTGGGGAAGTTTTTTGACCAAAACTCTGATGCTGCTGATCGCATGTTCACCCTTCGCATTGCTGATCTCCTTGACCAACATGTACCTGGTTCTCAGGGTACTAGTCTTTTTATCAGAGCTGCGTTCTGTTTGATTGAGCCTTTTAGAGACCTTCAGTTTGGTAGCCCTGCTCAGGTGCAGAGGTCGGTTTCTAAAGGAATTACAATATTTAGGCTGTGGAAAAAGATTCTTGAACTGAAAAAGCTTCGCCTAAGGGCTGCCAAAGGTGCGAAAACTGACCCTACGAAAAGAGGGCATTTTCTAACTTACGGTTGCGAAACTACAGCGGAAGTTCTTTTTTCCGCTGCCACACTATATAACTTGGCTTTGTTTCTGCATTTTCCCCATCATGGTCCATCTTGGAGTTCACCTCGGCATACAGGAACTCGAGGTACAGAAAGAATGATAAGTGAACTGCAAGGTAAAACGAGTCAAATTCAGTCACTTGATTCTCAGCCAACGTTTAATGTATGTTAAACAAAATCTCTGCCGTTCAATTTAACCAGAGTGTTGAGAAACGTCTTGCCATGGATGGTGTCAAGATTGCTCCTTCCTCTAAGAGAAGGAAAGAAAACTATAAATTTCAGAAAAATTACAAAACTGCAACAACATACACCTATCCGTCATCTTTAAAATTGTTTCAACAGGAGCAACAAAATGCCCATTACGAGGGTGTGAAAGATGGTCAGACTCTTTTTGAAAAGTATGCCCCAAGAGCAGCAGTTGAGTTTTTGAAAGAACATAATTCTTGGGAGCAACCATACTCTTTTGACTTTGTTGATGGCATAAAGTTTGTTTCAGAGGAATGTCCCTTACCTGCCAATTACAACAAACTTGACATATCCTTTGCCGACTTGCAAAACCGTGAAGAAACTGTCGAGGAACAACGTTTTGAAGATGAAATTCATAGCTCTTTTTCTGTATCTTCTAGTGATGCATCCTCTAGTGATTATGACATCGCATCCAATCCAGAAATTGGAAGTGACATTGACAGCGATCAAGGTAATGATCAGGAAAACATTTCATCTAGGTGCACTAGCAAGTGGCACATAACAAAACTCGAAAATGGCGAGATGAAATCCATCCATGTAAAGAAAGCTTTGAAACTTTTGCTTCCCCGAGAATGGATATCTCGCAACCGTGGTCAGAGACACATCGCTTCTAAGTATCTGCCAGATCATGTACCTCTTGAACCTGACAATGATGTTAACCAGTTTTGTGATGTTGCCGTAAAAGTGCAGGTTAAAGAAACACCTTGTTATCAGATTTGTAAAGTGGTTGCTCTGAGGTCAAAGGAGGGTGCTGATATAATTTCTGTTAATTCTAAGAAAGGAAAGGATGCCTCAGTTCGGCTCACCTTGTACCGTAGAGTGGATGATTATTATGTTGTGCCATCAGAACTTCCTGTTAGTCCTTGGAAATCTGTGTCTGGAATTCTTACTGTTGTCGAGATGACGTGTTGTGAAAGGAAGTTCTTTCTTTCTGAACAAAGTGCCAACTGGCTATCACAGAAAGGTTATCTGCCATTTGAGGAAGTGCTCCATTCGTTAAATAATTCTGAATGTACTGGAAATGATGAAAGTGATAGTCCAGAAGAACATGATCACCTTACTGAAACTGACAATGAAGAACTTGTGCATGATTTAGTGGGAGACTACTATGAAGTTGAACGCATTGTTAATAGGCGTCTTAATCCTTCTACCCAAATCTTTGAGTTCCTTGTTCGCTTTAAAGGATATCCAGCCAGTGATGACATGTGGCTCCCAGCATCTTCTTTTAACATGCCAGTAGACTATGTGAGTGTGTCGTCCTTTGGCAGGAAGAGAAAATCGCGTACAAATGTTGACGAATCTGCAAATGAAAACAACTCAGGGGTTCCCAAGCGCAGGTTGACAAAGAGTACTGCACAAAAATCTAAAAATAGAGGAGCCCTGTCAACTGAAAAAAAGAAACGGCATGTAAAGAGTGAAAACAAACCCTCTGGTGAACGGTCCCAACTCCCAACTAACTTGACCAATACTGTGAAGTTAAATTCACACTCCACTACTCTGACAACTGACATCACTGTAGTGGCTGATGAGGACGTACCTCTTTGTGTGCAGGGTGGAAAGGACGCAAAAAAGGAGCTATTTCTGGAAGATCTCAAGGAAAGGGGAACTAAGTTTAGATGCTCGCGTGCAGATATTGCATCCTATGACTTACCACAAGTTATACAGGTTTCAAAACAAGATGTTACTGTTGAACGGGGAAAAAGTGATTGTTGTAATCCATTCAATATTCGGTTTCTCCCCCCATTTTCAGTGTACAAGGATGGTGCCAAGGCATTGCGTGAAAAGGTTGCAAAGGGATGTAATGACTATGCCGTTAAATTTTCTTCCATAGGAAAATACTCACTTGAAAGTTTAGCCGTACTGCATAATTATTATGTCTTCCGAGATGTCAAGCGCAACTTTAAGGAAGAAAAAGATTTTTTGGAGACAGATGTCTCTGGGATCAGTGCAGAAGAGAAAGAAACACTGAAAAACTCTATTTTGTATCAGAGAAGCCCTTGTGCAAAATTTTTGGCAGAAAGGAACAGGATCCAGTTGACAATTGAGCAAGTTACATGCCTCATAGGAGAAAGATACCTCAGTGACAATGTTATTAACTATCTCATGAATATTTTTGAGGAAGAAGGCAACATGCTTTTGGGTAGAAACGCTTGCTTTGCTGTAGATTCGCTGTTGCTCAGCTGTACTAAAAGCACCATTTCCCAATCAATCAGACGGTGTTGCAATGGTAAAGATGTCACACAGTTGGATACAATTCTTATTCCCACGCACCTGCAACATGCATCACACTGGGGGCTTGCTAAGATCGATGTTAAGACTAAGTCTGTATATTTTGATGATGGTTTTCACATGAGGTATCCTAAAGAGTTGGAGACTGTTGTGAGGGTTATAATTAACACCCTATACATAATATCAGGCTCAGACGTGTTTGAGGTCAAGGGTTGGGAACCATTACAATTCGAACCATTTGGTATGCCGGATCAGCCAAGTACTGGAGAGGGCTCATCAAGCTGTGGTGTGGCGACACTAATGGCGGCTAGGAACTTCTTCCATGGAGAATCTTTAACTTGGTCGTACAAAGAAACGTCATATTTTAGGAGAAAATTCCTTTTGGAGATAATTCAAGATGGACAGCGGCAGCCAACAGTGTCAGTTTAACCATCGGAAGGTCTGTCCCAGGGTGACTGCTCAGCCAAAATGTAGATAATCCAAACAACGGGTTGGGAATTCAAATTTATACAGTTTTGAAAAGCCAATACAACCATTGTCTATTGTGATTTAAAATTCTTTTTAGTGTCCTTATGCTCTGACCTGCTCCAAAATGTGCCCATTTCACTAATTTCGTTTTGTGCTGTTTATATTATCCAATGTATTTCTTGAATGCACTACTTTAACTTACGTGTATAGTAACCAAGTCTCCTTAAGACTGACTGATGTCTGTAGTTTGTGTGCATGAGAAAGCCACTACTGAACAACCTTTTTGACCCAGTTTTCAATTTTGGTCTCATCTTGGTAATATTAATCAATGGTTCATGCCAAATGCTTCCAGTTATTTTACTTTTCTGGCTAATCAGACTGTTTTATTGCTCTTCAGGATTTGTGTGAAAAGGTCACGGAAGCAAGATGCAGGTGTTTTTTTACACTACAAGCAGCCCCTAACATAATATAGTACAACATGAACGGGTGACACTCAAGTGGAGTCGAGTAAATAGCTCACGGAAGGGGTGTAGTAAGTTAGTAAATAAGAATCCTTGCGTGAGGCCGAGCAACGTAGCATCAGAGATCTCCATAGCCCTTCGCTGCCAATTCCAGATGTGTAAAAGGTTTATGTTAACCTTAATTTGACTTGAATTTGATGAAATGTATGTAGCTAAGAAAGATTTATCAATTTGATTGTTCATCAACTTTTCCAAAAATGTCTGAAAAGCAAGAGTGTTACGTTGTTACCAAATGGCTTTAGCCTTTTGTATTGTCAATTTCGCATCCTTAAAGTCTCAATGAAAACACACAACTCCTCTTTTTTCTCTGTTGAAATTGTTGCAGTTTCTAGGGAAATTTCATTGAAAGCTAAAAGCAAATTCTGTCAATTAGTGATCATTACATTAATTCTCTTGACCTTTGCTTGTTAATATGTATTGTCGCCCGGGGAAAAGTTGTGCTTTACAAATGTAACAGATGCAATGGAAAAGTTCACGTCTTTGCATTGTAATTGTACTTTATACTTTGGATCTTGTAACACTTTTTTCTCTATTTTGCTTGGCCAAATCAAGCTTCCGTAACTGATCAATCAATGATTTGTAAATTCGGAATTTTTGATTGTTAATTCTAGCTTGTGGCGGCGCATGTTCAAGAAAGTGATGTAAACGTTTATATTGGATCTTAAGTGGTCAATAAAAATTTGAAAATATGTATATCTTATTTGTACTACCCATGTTAGACCCGCCTACGTGTATCCTACAAAGTATTTTTTATAATTGATTTGGATTAATTCGTGTTTCTGGGTATTATGATTTGGACGCACATTGCTGGCTGAGAAACAGCAATGATTTTACGGTCATTATTGCCTAAGAACGAAGAATCTATGTAGTTCCCAAATATTCAAACTTTTCAAGGAATCAGAATATGCCCAAGATCATACAAACACAAGATTTGACTGGTTCTCAATCAATGTTCGACTAGTTCTGAAGAACCCAGTGGTAAATTATAATAAGTATTAGCAGTATTTATGATCAAAACTATTTATTTATTTATTTATTTATTTATTTATTTTTATTTATTTATTTATTTATTTATTTATTTATTTATTTATTTATTTTTTATTTATTTTTTTCATTCCTGGCTGGGAAACATAATTTCTATCCAGCTGGCTGGCAACTTCCTTATGTGCCTCACGCTGGGAAAAAGGAACAGATACATTTTTTCCAGCAGCAATGAAAAACAACTGGAAATGCTTTTATATCATTTATTTTCCTTCAATTGGGTGAAATAGTGCATTTTGCCATAAATTGTTCGTTGGGTGCCCCTGAATAGTGTACAACCCCCCCTTTAAAAAATTCCTGGATCCGCCCCTGTAATCGCCCATGCATTTATGACTTTGTACGTTTCTACTTTGTGAATGTCCCATGAAGTGTCAGGAGCGACTTCACTTTGTTTTACATTTATTCCGATTTTAAGGAGAATTTGCCGTTCCGTTCATTATTTGAGGTTCTGAGGTTCTGCCATGACTTGTGCGATGATGGATCATGTTTCCGACCGGTCCATTAATCATCTACCGATACATCATTTGAATGGCTTTTTCTGTAACATCCAAATTACGATAACATAGCTTGCAAGAAAAGAAAAATTCTGATTTAACATACCTAGAACTCCTGCAGTGTCACAATTTCTTTCGCAGTTAAACCTCTTTGAAAAAAAATAATAAAAGAAGAAATTCCAATTTATTTTGCAGACAGATGTTCTTTTGGCTCGTCACGCAATCTGTCCTCCAAAACGTTGCGTGATGAGATTATTAAAAAGCATCGTATGCCGACGATCGTGCTCTTTTGCCACTGACTGACTATCCTTTTTAGATCGAACGCACTCCCTTAATCTCTTTATTGCGGTTTTCAATAACATGCGAACTCTGAAATTCAAACCGCTGCCGTCAGTCATCTAAGCGGACCTCTCGGGAAACAGAAGATCACTTCAGGCGGGTCAAAAGGTCACGTCTGTCGGTCGTGATTGGTAGATTTCGATCCCTGTTGTTTGTTTCTGTGTTTCAAGTTTCGTTGGCTGTCGCCATAATTTTGATTGACGGAAGAGAAAAACCAAATCGTCAGTTGGGGCGGGAACTTCAGAGTTCGCATGTTATTGAAAACCGCAATAAAACCACTCGGCCACACTGTCTTCTTTGGAGGTAGCATGGCCGAGCGCTTAGAGCGCTACGCTGGACTTGAAATCTGGAGGACGTGGGTTCAAATTCCATGGTAACACGAGAAGTTGGTGAGGGGAGCTTTTGCTTATGGTAGTACTTCGTGTAAGATCTCACGTGTGGTCACGAAGTGGCAAGTGAACAAGGTTAAGACAATGGATATATATATATTTATGGTAAATTTCTGGTGCATTATATGTGTTTTTGCTCGAAGAAAAGTTTTAACTTATTTTTTTTAAGGCGGGTGACAAGATATAGAGTAAATTGTAAATGTGGGTGCACTATGTTGGGTGTTACACGGTGGTATCATCGTGGTTTTACTTTGTAATACCGACAAAAAATGTGAAGAATGTGATTAACAGATTTTATCGAGGAGAATTAAAAACAGATGTAGTTTTATTGTTTACTGTTTGACTGTGGGGGAGATGTTCGATCAGGGTAATATCTCGTGCAATTTCTTACATAAGGTTTGTGATTGAGTTTAAAGGAGTAAGAAACAGTTTACTAGAAATTTTCACTGGACAGAGTGAATTGTCATCAATTTATGGGTATAGTTTGAGGTAGGTTGTTTTTGTTATACTAGATTTAGTAAACAGAAATTTTTAGATCGCTGGAAACGGTTTCAATTTAGTGTTTTATCTTGCATCGCATACCGTTTATCAGTTGTGGGATGAACTTTCTTTACTTTAATTTGGTGGTTTGTAAAATATTATACTAGGTTAGTTAGAAACGACTAATATTATGTATGACCGAAAGAGAGAAATTATATTTGATGAGATTTTTTAGGAATGACGAGCAGAAATGTCTATCTGAAACGCAAAGCAATTAACATTAATTTTATATTTTTTGACCCCGAAGATTGACCTGAGTCAAGAGCTACTAGATGTAGGCTCATATATCTTGTTGTGAATTTCACGCTACAATGGTCTACAATACATAACACAACTTTTATAGAGCGGCAACAACAGCCCTTTTAGTGGATGAATGAAGTTCTAAAGAGGACTACATGTAACGTATTTAGAATGAAGAGTATTTTTTGTTAAAATTACTTAAATTAGCTTTACGCTTTTCAATTTTGGATATCTTTGAACTGCAGCCAGCAGCTATCAAGTAAAATACAGACAAGCTTTACGTTTTTAAAATAACATTCTAACCTTTAAATTGTATGAGATTATCAATGAAAATTAATTGTAACCCAACAAGAAAACGCGTAGAAGAAGAACAAAATACACCAGGTTAGTTAGAAACGCATAATACAATGTATAACTGAAAGAGAGAAATTATATTTGATGAGTTCTCTTAGCTTTGAAAAGCAGAAATGTCTATCAACAAGATGTCAGTAGATGGACCTGTAGATAGTCTGAAGTGTCAGCCGTCTTCTCTTCCTAACCCCTCAGAGGACGGGCGGGAAGGAAGAGAAGACGGCTGACATTTCAGACTAGACCTGTAGAGTTTTCGTTGACGTTGTTGTGCATGTCACGCTACACGCTTAGCATACTCAGTGGATGAATGAATCTCTAAAATCTCTTTGGAGTGTCTTGTCTTGTAGTCTCTTGACGTATAGATTTAATAAGTGCATTTATAGGATGTATCAGAATAACAGCTTTATTTTGCCTATTTAAAGAATAGCGTGCTTTGATAACTACTATGTTATCTTCAGTGGAACTATTGAATGTGATGGATTTTGGGAAAGTAGTTGAAAATGAATTATCCTTTCTGTTTACAACGCGTACAATAATGGTGTAGGTTTTAACAGGATATTTTCTGTTCAGTTCTATTTATAGTGATTACAGTGGTGGAATATAGCAGATATACTTTTCACGATCTTCGTAAAAATCAAACAATGTTCTAGTGTCACGAAAATCTGGAAAAAAGAGTAACACGAGACGGCTTTAAGTGCCTTTGATTAAAAGTTTGATGCCTCAGTTTAGTCAGATGTATAATCAGAATGAATATTTTGTATGTTTCGTTGTAACCTTTTGTTGAGGTGAACTTAGCGTAATTTGAATGACTTGCTCGCATTCTCCCGCACGACAATTCAAGGTCACGTTTGTGAGCATTCTCTGTAAGTTCTGCCAGTTCTTCCTATATTCTTGTTTGACACTTGTATCCCTCTAGCCTGCAGATCCCTTTTAGCTCTAGGGCTTTGCAGCTTTTAATATTGAACTGGTTTTTAGGCAATCCAGCCGTAATGCATTGTATATCTTTGTATTTTTAGCAATATTACACCCCATTAGCCTCGGTCCAGTGCCGTCCGGGAATACGAATAAGGCCTCTCAACATTGTGTCTTGTTCTTGCGATAAAGATTCTATTTTTTATCATTTTATTAACTGTTAATTCTGTTACATACCATCTGTTGTTAAAATGCAATGAGCATTCCTTAATCTAGAGACAAATCCATCTGGTAGGGTCCATATTAAATCACCACAACGTATGTTATTCGATACAATTTTTAATTCTATATTAAAAGCTTTTATTTATTTTTTTTGACAGTTGACCTTTTAAAAATTGTCCAAAGTAACCAAGTTATGCATGCTGTGATAGAGACTGGTCAAAAGAATATAGGGACCTTCCTAGACAAGATAATCATTGTTGTCTTGATGTTACACCAAGTTTTCAGACCTAACATTAAAATAAGTGTTTGGAAGTAAGTAAAACGAGAATTGTGGCACTGAAGTTAACGTGTTGAGAGAATTCACTAATTTTCTCTGAATGCAAGTCTGCCACATAACCTTGAATAAGCATTAATTATGAATCTAGCTATTCTTTCAATAATGGAGTTTCCAGCACTGTTGTCCTCGATTACTAGAACTTCATTGCTTTCTCCAGTCGTGCTCTCTATCGAAATGACACAGCATTTCAACCCTCCATGCTGGGCCCCACTTGCTAATTCCTCGGAAATCACGGCGTTGCTAAGGTGACCTTGGACATCTGGAAGCTTATCTACACTGCTTGCGACTTCATGTGCACAAGAATTTACCATCTTTGGACCTTCATGAATACTTTGTGTGTCTGGCAAATCTCTAGCCACCTGCTTGTACTGCTTGGGACAACATCTTTGTTTGCAGTCATCCACACTGTTCGTGGTGTTTTTTGTCTGGGGAGTAACATCTGGTGTTGCCATAGTTACATCTTGCAAGTCGTTGCTGCTACATAGGTCCTCTATGTTTCTATTGTCTGCAATCAATAATAACGAGATATTGTAATGTTTCCGACTCATTTCAAGCAAATGAAATGAGATAGAAGTCTGAAATTGAAACTAGTAATAAGAATTAAGTAGTTTACAAAGGGGTGTTTTGTTTGATTGACAGGACTCTAAAGTCATAATGGTCAAACGTCAAATTTCACAGGAATTGAACCAAGAAGCTTACCGTAATGCAACTAAATAAGCAAAACAACAATAGCTCTAAATCATTTAAATTATGTTCCCTCATTTGACCCACGCAAGCACGTTTTCTCTCTTCGACAAAATACAGTTTTTACTATACTCATTAAGGAAAAAGGCCCTAAAATGCAAAGTGAATCTGACTGCTCTCCTAATACGTGACACTCGGAAAATCTCGGAAGGCGTTCAAATTATTTAGCTACAATGTACCATACCATTTGTGTTTTCAACTGGCGGGAAATTTCTCTCTGGTAAGCCAGCTTTGACCAAGATACCAACTATGTCAGGTCTTTGGATTTTCTCCAGCATATCAGCAAAGTCCTGGACTGTCATTTTTTTCTGGAACATTATTTCTAGCACTCCATCCATCATACCACCACGACCACGGTGATCTAAACTCTGTACAGTTGGGAAACTTAACAAGAGTTCGGCCGCCACTGCCTTCCAGTTGTTTCTTAGTGGGCTGGGGTTATTCAGGTACATAACGACTTCACTAAGCACAGAACCTGGAATATCCTCAAGTATCTGTCCTAAAAGAAAGACAAGGAAAGAAATTAAATTACTGTTACATCTGCTCTAACTGGTTAAGAAGGACTTTAAACTAACAAAATGTTAAAACTAAAAACTAACCTCAAGCTCAGTGGAGATTACACCGATACTAAAAAAAAATGTTTAATTGACACTACCTGGACCAGTGATCCTTGTTGTTGTCCGTTTTGAAGGAGCTGTAGAGTAGCCTGTTACAGAAATATTCTTATCAGTTACGGTAGCATTTAAGGTAGCACTGCTCTGTACTTGCGCGGTACTGTACTGTACTGAGCTGCACTGCACTGCACAGCACTGTACCGTGCGGCAAAATCTCGTTCTGCAATGAACTGTACTACACTGATGAGTAGTACGTCGCTGTTCTTCGCTGCACTACACTGCAACGCAACGCACCGCACCGCACCGCACCGCAAAGCACTGCATTGCACTCCACTGCACTACTCTGTACTGTGCTGTTTTGCATTGTAGTGTATCAATGCACTGACTGTAGTACAATCAGACTGTATTACCACTGTACTAGACTGCCTTACAGTACTGTGACGCAATGCATTGCACTGCACTTTACTACACTGCACCGTACTGCATTGCACTGTACGTACTGTACTGCGCGCACTGCAACTTATGCACTCCACCTTTTCACTGAACTGCAAAATACTTCACTTCACTGATTGCACATGTAAAACGTATTGATCTGATTGAAAGAATAATCAAACGTACCAAAGGTTTCACCAAACACATTAATTATTTAAAATCTAGAGCATACCTCTCCGTTGTCCGCCGTAAAAGTTCATTTTTGCTTTATAGCCAACATTAGCATTCCCCCCAGTTACAAAAACAGAGTACTTTCCAGATGCTGAAAATAAAAACGAGAAGCAGACATGTGTTCCTTCGCGCGAAGTGATCGGACCTACCCTGAAACATAACTGAATGACTAAGCGAAACAGCTTCAGCCTTCGTCGGTTTACTGTTAACAAATTAACAACAGCTATGTATCTAGCAGCTTATGTCCTCATGTACACAGGAAATCAGCAATTCATAATAAGAATAGCAAACTAAATACTGGGGCGTTTGTTGCTTGCTAAGCCACGTGTGAAATTAACGCGTCGGCGTCCTCGATGCCCGCAGTTTTTGGCGGGCATCTTTTGCAGCGCACCCTTGTCAAGACGTTTACCGTCTTTATATTGTAAGTTTCATATATATGTTGTGCTTAGTAAGGTTATGCCAAAGTCAAGGTCAGGCACTTTTCACGTTTAATTAATGTAACATTTACTTACTTTGTGCTAATCCAGCCATCATTCTTGACAATATTTTTAGGAGAAATCTGATGAAAACATAGGACACACATACATGCAGTGTAAAAGCAGATATCCAAATACATCAGGGAATTACATTGTGGCCTGCAGTGTATTGCTGCAGGTTGCTTGTTTGAGCGCCCTTTACTACTTTCTCTTTTTAAACGACTAGCTTCCCACCCAAGCTCACTCTTGGATGGTGTCGGGAGGCCGTTGGGGAGGGAGGGAGGGGGGGATGGATTAGGGGGCAGTGGGAGCGAGGAAAGATAGGATGTAAGGGTGTAAGGGTGTAAAGAAGTCGGAACATCGGAGCGAGGAATGGATTAAGACGTGTTTCTAAGTCCAGCTGGTCAGACAAAATACTCTCTGATCCTATAACGGAAGATGAATCAATGGCCTTTTGAAAAAAACTCGTGTGTGCAAGGCCACTAGAGGTTCGAGTCGTCATTCCAGTGAATTGATGTCGAAACTAAGATTATAAATCTCACTGTTTTAAAAAGTTTTACATCAATAGCTGTATCATTAATTTTCTTTCAGCGAAATTTTCCGATATTCAGTTTCCGAAAAAAAGAAGAAACTGTAGAATTTTTCAGACGGATTATTTTTAGCGCTATATAAATATAATTATTATAATCACAACTATAACAAAATTCTCGAATCTGATTGGTTCTTAACACGCCCTATTTTTTACCAAATTGGAGCGCGCGCGGCTAAAGTGTCCAATAACAAAGTGTCCAATAACAAGGTGTCCAATAACAAGGTGTCCAATAACAAAGTTCGCGTGCTGCGCATGCGCGCGCTCTTTATTTGGTTCTTTGTTGTGACTAAATACTCCTTGATATTCCTAAAACCTTCAGCTTCAAGAATGGCTTTTTTGCCTTTGTGATGATAAGTCCTTAGTAGGCTTCGATTTATCTATTTTTTTTCTCGAATGTTGTTATACTTATGATTAATTGATAATAGAACTGAGTGTCGTCCAATTCTGTCTGTAATCATACTCGTGATTAAACAAATCGGACTCCCGCTACGCGGTCGTCCGATTTTGTTAATCGCTCGTATGATTACAGACCGAATTGGACTCCACTCAGTCCTATTACCATTACTTATTTTATATATAACATGATAACATTTTAAAAAATTTAAATACCAGCTTATCCGATCCAAAAACTAACTGATATGGTGCAGCAGTCTTCTAAAGGTAGTTCTATGACAAAAAATATTTCGAAGCCATTCTCTAAAGAAATGAATTGCCGCTAACCTTCTCTCACTCAACACCGACGACCATTTAACTTGGCTTTCTTGCGGGTTCTGGTGCCTCCGTCAATAAATGTTGCGCTATTGACTTGAAAGCAAAAGTGAAACTGAAAATGAAAACCCTTTGGATCATTTCCATACCAAGTGTATTATGCAAGCAGTAAAGCAGGTAAAGTTTCGATTTCGTCGGCTTGAATATTTTTATTTATTATTAGGATGGATAAACGAAAACATTATTGGCTATGAACATGGCTTAGTTGGAACTGTCCGGACTCTGTTCGGCAGCCTAGCCTTGGAATTCGGCTGAATAATGCGAAGTAGTCAAAGAACCGATAAAAGAAGCGAACAAATTCATCCGTGGTAGTGTTTCGATTCGCGCATTTAATATAATTTTCGCAATATACAACGGACAAATCGTCAACTAAAGAACTTTGCCTGGTGTTGTTTACTATCATTTCATTGTGTTTATAGCATGTAAAAGCTTGAAACACTACTACTAACTATAATTTCCGCGCGGACAGGCTGAGAAAATCAACAACTGGGGTTGATGTAACACCACAGTCACATAAGAACTATTTTTTTCTGAGAAATTCATATCATACAGTACGGGGAATTGCTATCTCGACCTCAGGACTGACCGAATTAGCTTTCCCTCAACAATAAACCAAGCGACCGCAACTGCAGGCTCGATTTCCGCCGCTCTTGTCGCAAACAATCGAACAGAAGGGGAACTTTCGAATCTGAGCCACGCGGATCTGCAGCAATAATATTAAACATATTTAACATATGGACATAGGGAAGCAAAGCGAAAGAAAAAATCGCTTTGCTCTTTCATTTCAAAGGCTACAATTTTAGCCGCAATCGTTTAAAACTCGACATTGTTTCAAAATTTATAATTATTATTACATAGTGCGACGTTGAAGAAGAAATAATGAACGTAATTTTAAGAACAGTTCACCTCTGTTTTGATCGGTTCATAGGTGAAGCGACTTATATCTCATGAACATATATTAAAACAATAACATAAACTAATAGTATTCTACCGTGTTACAAACGAATGAATGTACTTACATAATTAATACGCTGTATTTCTCTGATCAGAAGCTCCGTGAGGTACAACATTCAACTCAGTATCCTGCAGTAGAAAATATCCTTTTCCACGATCGAATGGTCCCTTTACGCACTCTTCAATTACAAACTCAAAAATGATGGGAAAAACCCCTTCAGAATAACTGTCATTTTCGATATTTGTACATACCACCCGCTCTCCTCAGCATAAAAGGGGAATTTATTAAAGGTATGGCGGACGGATTTAAATGTATTTTGAGTTTCGATGCTTCTTTTTGTACATTGTGCTAGCATTTATGGAGCATGGCAAGGCAAAACCACGAATAACGCTATCACTTTTCAGTGATTGATTTATTTTTCTCTGATACTTAATTTATACCGTTTGAGGGATGAAAATTGAATGTCGGTTTTTTTAAACTGGGCATTGAAGTGACGTTTCTCAGTGTTATTTATAGTTCTTAATTTGTCACTGCTATTTATATATAAAACTGTTGCCGTGATAAGCAAACATATTCACGTGAGCAGTTTAAGCCCTGATGAGCTCGGTTTTATTGCAATAATAAATACAGCTAGCGATTATTTATGTCAGTGATGAAACTGAAGCATTCAAAAAAAGCTCCGGCATGTGCAAAAGCCAAATTGTGAAATCTATTCCAAAACTCAAGGGATATTATTTAAATCCCGATTTCTCGAACCTTGCGATACCTCGACGCACTAGTCCTTTCCCTTACATTCGCTTCACTTGGTCGCCACCGTAATTTTAACTCCGAATTCCCCGATTTCTGGAACCAATATAATTTAGACGGAATCCACCAGCACCTCGTGTATTTATTTGACAAAATTATGAATCGAAGTCATTTACACCTAATTGCAAGCTTTTGTGTTACTGATTCAACTATCTTATCAAAAGAATTTTTTTCTAAAACACCAAACATCGGAAACCAAGTTTTCCAAGTTTCGCGTAAAATTTTACCTATAGCTCTCGAACTTTGAATTTATTTTCTCAGGCTCTGATAAAAAAAAAAAAAGTGTTGTTTGTGTTATCACGGATAATTACTTAAAACTTTAGCTTTTAACAAGGGTAGACAATAACGCAATAGGATTTAAATTATTCTGGTACTCGATTTTTAATATTAATATTACTCAATTAATATTACTCAATTTGCTGCTGAATTCTTAACAACTATTCACCTCGGTGTCGGTGGCTAGTGGCGGATATATCCACCACTAGCCACCGACACCGAGGTGCCGAATAGTTGTTTTTAGTATATACTAAAACAGTGAGATAATATAACGTAAAATAGATTATTTTTAACTCCTTATTTCCTGTAACGATTACAGTTTTCGCGCGCGAGTTGCTCGGAGGTGAATTAAATAGCAAAGGATATCCGGAGTTTGAGTAGCCAATCAGAGCACGCTAACAATGCCATCCACTGTTTTAGTAATAAACTTATTTTCGATATCCTCCGAGGTTCGACAAACGGGGATTCGACTGCAATACATTACTGAAACACATTTATGACGTAAGAAATTGGCTACTAATACAAAGCATTTTTAAACCTCTAGCAATTTCCCCGCTTTTCTGTTTTGCGAGTTTACAAAAAAAAAGCAAAAGTGCTCTATCGTCTGGTCACTAACACAAGACTTACACTTTCTATTCAAGATGATTTTAGTCCTGAACAATTTGTCAATTTGCCGCGTAGAAGGGAACAAAATTTTACAGATTTTTAAAATAGCCTTATTATTACAATGACATTGAATAGAAACACGACAAAACAAAACCTAAAAATATAATTCCTAGGTCAGTATGCATGCTCGTTTGCTAAAAGCTCAATGTTATAATACACATGCCACCATTTACAATAGTGACAGGTTTCACAGCTGGGATTTTTTGGATAACTTTCTTTTCGCCGGTCTTTAATCAAGTTTCGTAAAAATAAGCAACAACAATTAAAAGTGCAAGAAAGACTGCAGATATCTTTTTTTCATCCAATCTCGAGATGGGAACTAACTGTTTATTTTACAAAAATTTACAGTGTTCAAAACAGTAAAGAACAAACAACATAATTACACAGCAGGGACGTAGCTAGGATTCTTCAGAGGGTGGGGGGATCACACTGTGTTACACCACTGCAGATGTCCTGAAAATGGAGTATGTAACTTTACCAAGCACTAGTAAATATATATATGGCATGTTGATTCTTCGGATTTGCGCTTTTTCGTCACCTGAAGGTTGGGGGGGGGGGGGGGGGGGGGGGGGGCACGTCCCTGCACAGTTGGAGCATTAAGTTACACGTGGACAATTGCTCTCTATAAACTTATTAAATTTGATCATAGACGTAATCTTTAAATGCTCGTGTTGTCATGATAATAAAACTCGAAGGTAAATAAGGAAATGAGTAATTGAATAGTATATTTACTCTGACTAACACTTGACTAAATAATTGTCATGAAGTATCAAAAAGGGGGGGGGGGGGGAGAGGTGGATGTCACACTAGCATCAACTTATGTCACGCTGCTACACGCATGTCACGATAGCATTGTCATGGTACTGCTAAGGAAAGGGTGCTTTTTTATCTTAAACTTTACAGGAAAATGAAACATTCACTTACTGCATATAAAGTCTCTGCATCAGAGCAAACAAATATCATTTTAATACATAATGGGCTGTTATAAATATTTTTTTCTAGAAATTGACTTTCATTTCTTTAATAATTTTATTATATTGGCTTGTAGCACTCTTTTTTTTTGTCTTGTAAATAAAATCATATCTTTTTAATTTGTAATTGCTTCAAAATAAATTTAAAATTTAAATTAAACCAGTAAGCACTGATGCAACAATATGTTCTAATACATCACTGCATAGTTCTTAAATAAGGTTTATATTATCTGTATAATAGTAATGCCGTAAGGGTTCCCACAAGCACTACATGTTGAAGTAAATGGATGTTACTGTGTGTAGTCTCTTTAACGCTCTCTTGTTGATCCATTTACTTGAGAGCTGATTCACTGGAGGTTTGACTGTGTTTATGATTAACTACCCGTAAATGTAGTTCTTCTTCAGCAATTTTTTCTGCAATGAAACAACATGAGATCCAATCTTTTAAGGCTGAGACATGCAAGGGGTACTCTATTTCTCATGTTAAAATAATTAAGAAGTTTTTGCCACATGTTGGCTTATAGTATGGTGTCCTGCATATGTACCCCTATTTTTCACATTTAACTTTAATCTTTGAGCTGTATGTATACTGGTGTACTAATTATTTTGTTAAGTATCTAAGTGTCAACAAATAAAAAAACTGCTGAATCATAAAAATATGTTTACAGAATGTAGTGTAAGGGCTATTGCAAGCTATATATTGTAAGTAATGTATTGTAAGTAGTGTTAAGTGTTGTAAAATATTATAAATAAAAATAAACAAATTACAAAAAATAAATGTTAAAATAAATAATGAAGTTGGTGAATTCTAAGCTTGGTAAATAAATGATGAAGATGAAATGTCCATTTGTTGCGGGGGTGGGATAAGAAAAAATCTGAGTCCCGACGGGAATCGAGCCCATTGGCCTCCCAAAAACCTGGTTGGGCGCTCGATCCACTGAGCTATGAGAGACTCTTGATAAGCTAGGCCATGTATCTAGGTTCATATGTAAAACATGTCCTGCATACTGTTAGGATCAGCAATGTTGAAAGCATCACATGTGTAACAAGTAATGAAGTTGGTAAATTTTAAGCTTGGTAAATAAATGATAAAGATGAAATGACCACTTGTTACTGGTTGGTCGCTCTAACCACTGAGCTACGAGAGACTCTTGGTGAGCTAGGTCATTTACTAGGTTTTTTTTTCTTGCCTTGTTTCCAGTTATTGTATACATGGACATTACAATTTTTCCCTTCACCCTCCCTGGTTATTAACAGCAGGGGAAAAGCTGAGGCTACCTGCCTTCTTGCAGACTTAAGTCATATTTAATTAGGACTGCCTTCTGTAGCAGACATTGAGCAGACCCCTGTGCAGGCTTTTAGCTGGATGGGTGCCTGTAGACTCACACTTTTTTTGGAGAAAATGTTTTGCTTTTTTTTCTATTTCTGGTGGAAATATTTGTTTTAGTAACATTTGAAACATTCTAACAAATAAATGAACTCAAATCTTCACAAAATACAACTTACCGGTACTTTAGATGCTTATAATTTGCATTTTTTCAGGGAAAATGCCCCCACATTCCAACACGACATCATCTGGGAGAAGTCTTTTGTGCCACATAAAATTTTGGATGCCCACTTTTTAAATATTCCCACTCAATCAACTTACTAACTCTCAATGCAATATATATAAAGCATGTTAAAACAAATATATCACACAGTGTGCTCCTGTTACTCTGTATAACATACCTGAAACATTGTGATGTATTCTGGAATGATCAGGGTAGCCTGCTTCAGTAAGCACACTCAAGGCATCAAATCTCTGCATTTCAATCAAAACTTGCACAAGTTGACCGAGCTTTACATGCCGTTCCTTCATCAGCTGGAAAATGGCATCCATACTTGAGTGGTCACATGATGTGTTGTCTCTTAATGACATGGCTTCCTCTAGGGTAAGGTTGAATAATCTGGCTGCAATGTCTATTCTGTCTCTCGCTAATAGTGTGGCCAGTTGAAAGTACACTCTGTAGGGTATTGTTGATACTAACTGATCTAAGGAATAAATCAAGAGCTCCTCATTACAATTATAACAATTACAATTGCGTTCTTGGGCAAGACACTTTGCTCTCGTAGTGCCTCTCTCCAACCTGGTGTATAAATGTCTTGAGTACCGGCGAATTTACTGCTGGGGGTAACCCTGCGATGGACTAGCGTCCCATCCAGGGGGGAGTAGCATACTCCTAGTTGCTTCACGCTACGGAAAACGGGATAAGCTCCGGCCTGATGATGGGCCCCTAGGCTCATATACAGGCTTTACTTTACTTACTTCCTGATCATTACAAACTGAAACAGTTACTAATAAAACCAACAAGACCTGAACAAGACCATTACATCTAGTTCAAAGGAGCTATGTCATGGACAACCCATCTTGAAAAAAACTGGCAATTTTTTGTTGGCCATAATCAGTCTTATTCTTCCTCAGTCGAAACCATCCTTGGTTATTTTTGTATTTTTATAACTTCATTCATTTGGTGTTTTAATTTCTATGTTAGAAAACTATTATTTTTAAGTTCCCTTCAATTTCAAATTAATCAGAAAAAATGACTGTTCAACATTGTGCGGTTCCAGAAAATAGTGGGGGGGGGGGGGGGGGGTATTGAGGAATGAAGAAGTAAGTAGTGTGTGGGTGTGTGGAAGGGATAGGGGTTACTAAGTGTCAGTCATGTTTTATTAATTTATACCCAAAAGTTTTAATTGAATGATGATCATATCACTATTTGTTACCTGGACCGGTAATCCTTGCATCACTCGATCTTGATGACGTTGTGTGAATTCTTGCATGATTTCCTAAACGGGGATATAAAATATTATAATTAGATAGTATAATTAAAACTTTAATTTGTTGGAGTGAAAATAAGGGATTTGTTTCATATAAAAAGAATTAGAAATATACCTAATTTTACAAAATATATATTTGATGGTATGTGATGTTAACAGGATGACCAAGCTGTGAGCTGACAGTGTACCATGATTACTGAAATACCGGTAGTTATAAATTTGAATTTGCACCTGATAAGGTTTTAAGTGGAGAATATTGTTTAAATCAGACCTATAACTATGGCATGTAAAAAGGGAAAACCGGCACCAATTAAGGGGTACTGGGAAATAATTCCTTAAAAAAATATGAGTCGGAAAAAAAAAAAGTTTTTTTTTTTACAATGCCAGCTCGAAGTACAGTCTCAGGATATGGAAATCTCCACCTCATATATAGAAGACATTTGCATCTCAGATGAACCATTTACCACCAGTTTAGCTAGCCTATTTTCTCACCTCTCCTGTAAGTTACATCCATTCTTGAATGGTCACCACATAAAACGTGTCCTCCACTGACATTCAATTTGAATTTTTTACTTCCTATTTCAAAAGAAAAACTGACTCCTTTATTAAGGAGTTAACTAGCATTGTTAGCATGTTAACTATAAATAAAATGACACCTAACAAAATCTTTTGGCAGTTTTGAATATGTACATTAAGAATAATAAAAAATCATATGAAAAAAAAAAAAGCATCATGAATGGGGTTATAATAAACAAAAGTGCTCAAAAACAAAAAATTAAAGTTTTGTAAAGAGTTTCATTTACAAGTCAAAGGATATTTTTCTGAAAGTTTTAATTATTAATTATATATTCACGAGAAATTTAATATAATTATCTTGTGGAATACACTTATTGTTTCTCATATGCAAAAAATGTTCATTTATAAAATCGATTTAAACTTTGTCTAAAAATGTTATGAACAAAATTCAAATTGATCATTGTTATTAATACTAGCTGATAGTGAATTAATGCATGCCCATTCTAACTAGTGCCCAGAATAGAATAAATATGTTTTTGAAATTCATTGGATTCTGTTTAGGTAGGAAATTTATCAAATGTAATTTAAAATTCCACTTTAAAAATTTCCTGCTTTAAAAAAATCCAAGCTGATCTGGGTCTTGGGCAATCTGCTTGTGATAATAGTTATTACATTATACGAACATTAGAAATTTCCCCCATTTTCCTATTGCATAACAGAAATACAAAGGAAAGGCTTGTAAACATGAGTCAGAGCAAAATTAAAAGTGATGGCTTGGAGACGCCATTCTACTACAAAGGAAAACAAAAATTCAACTTGTCAACACTGTAATAAATAAAGAAATACATTCATACCAGATGGTAAATTTGGCTTCTAAAGTCAGTTAAAATCCCACATGTTCCAAGCTTGCTTGTGATACTCAGAATATAGTGAAAATAAACTCGATTGAATTCTGAATGCCAAGCACAGTCAATTTTATAGCAAAAGGGTGGAAAACCAATATCAAGCAATTATCCAAATAAGGCAGTAATTATCAAAAGTAGTTTGTGACAGGATCTAAGAAGGAAAAGGATGGGTGCTGGTACCACAATAAGCAGCACGATTTGTGTAAGGAAAGTGTGATGTAAGAAAAATGCCTATCATAGTCACCCATGCATAGCTAAAGGTCTGTGAAATGACATAAAGGGGATTTGGGTTTTCCTTGGAGGCACAAGAAAATATTGGAAATTTACTGTGACAAGTGCGAATTGTGAGAAAATATGCAGCGCAAAAAGAGGAAGGAATTGCTGACAAATAAAACAACTTTAGTGTAGATCTGAGTAAGCAAACACCTTGTATGAGATCAGTGGGGAGTGGGGTGAATCATATAACAACAGCTATATATCATGAATGGGCAATTAATTTGGCTGAAAATTGTAGTAAATCAGGGGAATCCTCCCATTCAACCCCACTTTATGGCTTAATGATGCTTTGATTCATGATTTTAAGGATTTACAATTATTTGAAACTAATTCCATTGTTTTCATTCTTTTAGCACTGTTTGCCGTTGTTTCATGATCTAAATTAAATCACTCTAAATAATTGATAACAAAAATATTAAATAATATAGAAAGCTTACTGATAATTTATAAATGAGTGTTACTCAATACTGAGAGGAATGGCCAGAATAAACCGGAATGAAACCAGAATGGAGTGGAATGAACCGGAATGAAACCAGAATGGAGTGGAATGAACCGGAATGACAACGGAATAGAGTGGAATGTACAGAAATGACCCAGAATAAAACTGGAATGGTCAGAAATGAAATAAGATGGTCCAGAATGCTGCAACCCCCCTGATATTACAACAGCATATACTACAGTGTAGACAAATATCTGTGCAAATCACACAGTAAAAAGAAGAGGCATCTTTGATCAACTGTTACAAATTGGAAGATACCTGTTAAATGTAATATTAAATTTTGATAAATCTCCCTTTTTGTTTCAAAAGTTTCAATAAAAGCTCTGCCAGATTAATGCAGCCATGCACTACAAACCTATTGCACAAAGACATGAAGTCATTCTTGCAAATTTTAAACACTGATTTCAACAACACTTTAAGTATAAGCTATCGTGGTCGAATCACTTTGCTAAATATTAAGCTTTTCATGCCTTTTTGCTCAATACTTTGCTTGCTTGCTGTTCTCGCAGACATAAAAAGTCGACAGAGAGAGCTCTCAGCTGCATGCAGACAAGTCGTCTTGACATAAGTTTATGATAAGGATAGAAAAACCTGTAAAATATCACAACTTTCATGACAATACCTGTGTTTTGTAGACTCATGATAGTCGTTGCTTGTGCTTCAATTGCCCAGCTGAATATTTTAGAAGAATCAAACTTTCCTGACTGCAAGATACGCTCGTGTTGATGAAGTTCAAGTGAACTATAGCTCTGCTTACGCAATATCCAGAGCTATATGCCTCACAAACAATGAAATGCGTATTGCTAAGAAACGACCCCCAAATAGCTATTTTTAAGCGTGAAAACACAATGTTTTGGGGATTCCCCATTGCCATTCATTATAAACATAATGGCAGTCTTTGTATCACAATCGGTAGGAGAGTCTCAAAGCGTGGGTGGTTCTCATAACGGCAGCTTGAAATGTCTGAGACTCAAAGAACTTGTCGAAGTTCCATATATCTATTTTCCCTCCATGATGGAAGTTAGCGAAGCGAAACTTACTAGGCGTTTCCACTCTTCCACGGACGTACGCGACTGGAAACTAAGAATTTGAATCATACCCAGACTGTCTCGGTTAAGGAAGCAGGAAGTAAGTTAGGAAGCGGTTCACTTCTTTTAGTTCACTTGTCACTTCCTGGGTGTTTTTGATATAACAGAACTAAGCAATCTTACGGCTTTTATAATACTTCTTTTAACATTGCAGGAATTATTTTCTTGATAATTTAGTTCTGCCTTGCGAGAAACGCTTGTTGAAAACCGACGGCGCGTGAAAAATGACATCAATTGGCGCCGTGACACGCAAAACTAATGTTGTTATTGATTGATTGATCCATCGATTAATGTTTACATGAACTTATTTCTGTGACATCCATTTTTTTATAACAAACATTTCTACAAGAACGTTGAGGCTGAGATTTGCCCCATAATTAAAGAACATGTATATGGGTTAAATTAAGAACATCCTCAGGCTCAGCCAAATTTTACGCGTTCTTAAAAAAAAAAAAAAAACACGTGTACTTCAGACATAATGAACTTACTCTGATCAGAAATTCGCTTTCTTTTGCCAGAAAATTTATAACTCTTTGCAGCTCGCACGTGTATAATGACGTCATTTACGTTTCTGTCGATTTTCAGGGGAGGGGGTAGACGTAGTTTTGTCATGTCACTTTTGTATCGCATGATATCGCTTTCCCTTTTGTGTTGTTGTAATCGCACATAT
This sequence comes from Meandrina meandrites, assembly GCA_963693305.1. Taxonomy (NCBI): domain Eukaryota; kingdom Metazoa; phylum Cnidaria; class Anthozoa; order Scleractinia; family Meandrinidae; genus Meandrina; species Meandrina meandrites. The sequence goes on along the minus strand of OY855908.1, from coordinate 27,900,475 downwards.
ATCATCAATGATTACAAATTACCGCAAACCTTGACATCCGAGCTTATTCGTCATTAATTCTCTAATATTATTTTGGTATTATTAACTAGTGATCGAATTGTTATACGCTTTTCCCTTTTAATCTGCGTCAACCAGTAGTAATATCGGAGTCTGACTAAAACCACCTCGGGCGCACCCACCTAATTTTTCCTCTTTCCGGGACTAGTACTCCGGGGATAAACCCCTTCGTACTAGGGAAAGAGGAAAAATTAGGTGGGTGCTGCTCGGTAGTTTTAGTCAGACTCCGATATTACTACTCGGAAGAAAAGAACAAAACCGAATAAACAAACGAGCCGCGGAACGTCTATTTAGAGGAACACAACAGTGAAGTACAAACGTTCTAAATAATAAAAATTAAAAATATTTTTTCTACCTTATATACGATGGACGAAATTGACCTCGAATCTTTGGAAGAAGAACTTGCAAATCTTGATCCCGAAGATTTGCGATATTTATCAAAATTAATTGCAGAAGACACACCCACAATTCAAAGGGTAATAAACACTTTGCTGGATGAACCAATTCCAGAAGCCACAAAGAAAAAATTAAAAGCCCCATTAAAACCATTAAAACCAATACCGAAACCACCACCCAGAAACAGAAAAAGAAACAGAAAAGAAACCATTTTGAAAATATTCGACCCCATCCCGCCGAACAAGGTGAAAACCGTGACAGATTATCAGAATGAGGTTCTGGATCTGTACCATGACATGGAATATGAGGGTGTGGAAGAGGAGAGCGGGAGACGTTACAAGAGGTGGCGTTTTGTAGTGGGTCTAAACAAAGACCTCACACCCAGGTTCATCGAAAAGATAAGGGAGAACGTGGGAACATCGTTTTACATGAGGCACGCCTATTCATATATTTTAGAAAACATTGAAGATGGGACTAGGCTTATTTACTACCAAAACAAAGGCTCACCCTGGATGAAAACTTACGCAGACGCAGAGAACTGGATAAGAAGTAGGGAGGAGAAACGGTTGGACCCGGATAACACTGAAAGACCAGATACAAAGTGGATCTTTGAGTCGCATTTCAATGTTGATGTAAAGGTTGTGCTAGACCGCCAGCCATTGATGGGAACAGGACCCTTACCAGACTGGCTGCGTAAACAAGCAAACACGGGTAGAAAACAAGCAATGGTGGCGCTGGACACCTATAGGGATAACCTGTGTTTATGGCGCTGTATCGCTGTGCACAAAGGAGCCAGACCAGATCGAAGTACAGAAGCAGCCCGAGATCTGGCCAAGAGTTTCTACAAACTTGAAAAGATGCCAAATAGTTGGGTTGGGAAAACCTCATTGGATGAACTAGAAAAGGTAGAAATGCACCTGAACAAGGGCAAACCTTTCTCAGATTGGCTTGGGATAAGAGTTTATATGCCAGAGTGCATAGAAGATGAATTTGACATGGAAGCGCCAATCGAGGTGGTATGGCATCTCACAAGAAACCCAGCGCCGCAGTTTAAAAATATTATGACAATCGGTGTTTTTAATGAGCACGCATTCTTGATAAAAGACATAACAAAGTTAGCGAAAACTTATGAATGCATCCACTGTCACGCAAGATTCACAAAGGCTTGCAACCTCCAACGTCACGCGGAAAGATGCGCCCAAGGTAAAACAGTAACACACTGCCCCGGAGAGAAGGTCGAAGCGCCACAAACAGCATATCAGAAAGCGTTTTATCCGAAGCAAAAGGCCTCAAAAGAATCAATCCAATGGTTGGAGTACGTGGCAAAACACTGGAAAATCACCATTCACCACGCTGAATCAGGTCACGGAGGTGAAAGGTGGATAGAGAAAAGTCCAGTAGACGGGTACAACCACGAAAGAAAGCTGGTGCTGCAGTATCACGGCTGTAGCTGGCACGGATGTCCGAGATGTTACCCAAATCGAGGGCAAATATTATCACACGGGACAAAGACGGCAGAAGATCTGTACCAAGCAACAAAGAAGAGAACAGCCCACCTAAGAAAGGTCGGATACAAAGTAATCGAGTGTTGGTCATGTCAGTGGCTCGTCCCAGGAGGTGCAGACAAATATGGTGAAGAACCATCAAAACCTCAAACAAAAAGCTATCCACACGCTATTCTGTATGACTTTGAGGCGTACGGAGACAAAAACCATCGAAAGGAACCAACAGGAAATCTCACGATTGAGAACAAACACATACCAATCTCAGTAAGCGTGGGCGATACATTGGAAAGAGAGCCAACCCACATCTGTGAAAAAAACCCCAAAGTGTTGGTTCAAAAGTTCATGGAAGAACTGAAAAGACGAGAGAAAAACATCAGAGCAAAAGTGCGCGCAGAATTCATGCCGGCAGACATCGAGCTGATACCAAAAGATCAAAGGAAAAAAATAGAAGAATGGTGCGACCAGGTGCCAACACTCGGTTTCAACTCAGGAAGTTATGATTTGAACCTGATAAAGAATTACTTCGCGGAACAGCTCGCAGGTACAACCAACAAAGTGAGAGTGGCAAAGAATGGGAGTAAAATCATGTTCTTACTCACGGACAGATTGCGTTTCCTGGACATAATCAACTACTTGGGCCCAGGAATCAGCTACGCGAAATGGGTGGAAGCGTACGACTGCAAGGCAACAAAATCCTGGCTCCCATACGAGTGGTTTAACAGCGCAGAAAAGCTGGATTACCCAGGATTGCCAGATTACCTGCACTGGTATTCGAAGCTTAAGAATGAGTACGTTCTAACACGGAAAGAATGGGAGGAATGTCAGAGACTGTTCAAAGAAAAAGGGATGAAAACCTTTAAAGACTGGCTGAAATATTACAATAATCTGGATGTGGCACCCGGGCTTGAAGCGCTCCAAAAAATGAAAAACTTTTACATAGAGAAGGGGATAGACATAATGAAAGACGCAGTCAGCATACCGGGGGTGAGTTTGCATTACTTGCTAAAAGGTGCAATAGAACGCAAAGCGGAACTATATGCCCCAAGAAAAGAAGCATATGAGATGTTAAAAGGGGCGGTAGTCGGAGGGCCAAGTTTGGTCTTCACAAGATATCATGAAGCAGGTAAAACGCGGATAAGATCGCATCAACACACGGACGCGAAACTTTGTCAAAACATCCTCGGATATGACGCGAACGCGCTGTACCTCTCAACAATGCTGAGAGAAATGCCATGCGGAAAAGAAAGGGTTGTGCACTACACGGACGAGTACCAAGTAGATGCTGCCCCAATATTAACGCACAGATTAAAAGAAAAAAGCTGGTTCGGGTACGCAGAAGTGGACATAGAAATCCCAAACCACTTGCACCAAAAGTTTGAAGAAATGTGTCCGTTCTTTCACAACAAAATGGTACCAACCAAAGCTGTCCCAAAGCATATGAAAGAATACTTGAGAGCAACAGGAAGAAAACTAGTGGAGAAAAACAAGAAACTAATGGGAACGCTGTCAGCACAGAGGATACTTTTATATGAGCCGCTGCTGCAATGGTACGTAAACCACGGGGCAAAGATAACTAGAGTCTACCGGACGATCGACTACGAGCCGAAAGTAATATTCGAATGGTTCGTGAAAGAAGTCACAGAAAACCGCCGTACAGGGGATGTGGACAAAAGCAAAGCACTATTGGCTGATATATTCAAACTTCTGGGAAACAGTGGATATGGGAAGCTGATAGAAGCGTTAGAGCGGCAAACAAACGTAATTTACACCAAAGATGAAAAGGTGGTGGACAGAGCATTGAGAAGCGCATACTTTTCAGACTTGGATGAGATTGGAGAAGCATATGAGTTAGAAAGTAGAAAAGCACGGATAACAATCAGACGCCCATTTCAGGTAGGAATAGCGGTGTATCAGCTAGCCAAGTTGAGGATGCTTGAATTTTACTACGACTTCTTGGATAGGTATCTTGACAGGAAAGATTTCGAGCTGATCCAGATGGATACAGACAGCAACTACCTCGCAATCTCAGGAAAGAGTCTGGAAGACATTGTGAAACCAGATATGAGAGAAGAATTCGAGAAAGAAAAAAAGAACTGGCTGGCATGGGACAAATGGAGCGGAAGAACGCCGGGACTGTTCAAAAAAGAATTCGAAGGGGAGCGGATGATCGCGCTGTGCTCCAAATGTTATTATACAGAAGATGGGGAAGCAAAAAAGAAGAAACTGAGCTCAAAGGGGATGTCAAAGAGGCAAAACGAGATCAACTGGCACCGTTTCAAGGCAGCGCTAGATGGAAACAAAGACATGGCAACAAACCGCGGATTCCGGATGCGGGACGGGAATATAGTAACTTACGAACAGGAGAAGCTGGGGTTGAGTGCATACTATGACAAACGATGGGTACTGTCTGACGGCATACACACCGAACCAATCGAATATCATATTTAGTTCACAGCCGGAGGTAATTGTATGTTTGGAGGTACAACAAGCAGTTCTTCACGTACAAAGCCACGTTTGGGACCGTCAGACAAATAGTAGAGAACAGGCTGATTCGGTTTAGAAAAAGAGCGTTCAATATTATAAACATCCAAAGACCAGATTGGATCAGTGGCTCTTTTAACACCACCTTCAAGCTCACCAGGTTGGTACAAATATCGAACCAAAACTATGGAGGGGAGCTTTTTTTCATTTTCTCCAACAGGTCGCAAATATTTGGTTGCTGGTTGGGATACCACACCCTTTTTCTTGATTGCAGCAGCAGGTTTCATACCAATCAATCGAGTGACTTGGTTGTTAAGAGCAGAAACAACTTTGGGTAATCTTTTGACCCACTCTCGAGACCGCAAACCCTCAGGCGAACGCATTTCAACTGCGTACTGGTGGCCAAACAAACGCTCAGCCAAGGTACGATTGAAACGTTCAACAATAGCTTGGTCTCTATGAATTTCAGGGTGGCCACGTCTGATAGAAGTTTTGTGATTTTCCATTTCTTTTGTAACAGCGCCCATAAATTCACGCCCAGGATCAACTTGCAAAATCTGCGGCCACTTCAAAGGTCCACGTGTATAAATTGTCTTAAAAGCTTTGGCAACCTCATCAGAGTTTTTAGAAGTTAAAGGCTGAGCTTCTTTGAATCTACTGGCAACATCAACAACGGTAAGCGCGTATTTGTAAGTGCTACGGCCCACTTTGTCATGTGGCAGAAAAAGAAGATCTGCCTGGTGTACTTTGTTGGGTGTAGGCACATCGAATTTTAGACGAGGAATGTAGCGCGGGGCGGGGAGGTAAATCTGCCAGAGCGCTTGTTTGAACAACCATTCTTTGGCAACAACTTCAGGTACCTTTGCAGCGACCGCTAATTTTTTAATGGCAGAGATACCTTTCCAGTAACCCTGTGGGCTGTAATAACGCCGCTCTAATTTTCTGTCCATTTAAATAATTATGCGCGGCCGTATATACATGGATACAAAACTTCGCGTACCTAACCCCCACAGAGAACAGCTAAAAGAAATGTTGGAAGAGCAGGAAGCGTTAATAAAAGAAATCAAACCGGAAATCGAGCTTGACTTTTACTCATGGGAACCCCCACTGCCGGATGAGCCCCATGAAGAGATAAGACACCACCTCAAATTATGGTATTTACTTGCGGTACTAAAAAAAGTCGGCATTTCTGTAGATCAGGTCGGTGACAATATGGGGCTGACCTTTTTGGGTAATGTCATTCACCAGTTCAAGCGGTATCAGCAACTGAGTTGCTACCCCGGATCGTGTAACTACGTTTGTTTTTTATACAACTATTTTCAAAAGGTCTCATCAATCGATTGGCCGGCGAAAAAGGCAATACTAGGAAAACTCACGAAAAGATTGCCGAAGATGGTACAAACCAGAAATAAAGCCGAAAAAAGTTTCAACGAATGGTGGTTGGAGGCAAACACCCCACCATTAAACAGAAGTTGTCTTTGATGTTCTGTTAACCTTTACCCCGCCGTCAGTGTGGTTTGAAAAACGCAGTTTTGTCTTTGCAGTAGTAAAGCTGTTGTACTTTTTGATAATATCTTGGTACTCACTGTCTGAGATTTTACCATCTTCAAGAGCGGTCGATATGAGAGAGTTGATCGTGCTCAGCGTAGCTTCAGCCAAAGTTTGTATTTTTTCGTGTTTTTTCGCTTTACGCAGGAAAAATTTGACGGTGACGATGGAGGAGGTTGACACCAATGAAAACAAGGTGGCAGTTGCGATTAAAGGGGCGCCAACAACAACGCCAACCACAGAAAGCGAAGCGGCCAGCCCAGAGCCTGTAAGAATGGTAGCAACTCCGCCTGTTAACGCACATACCGTTTGACAACGCGTGTGCCACCGTTTAAACTTGGCTGAGGTTTCGTAGTAGTGCACCAACTGGTTTTCAAGATTTTTCTTTATCATTTCTATTTCAGCCCGCCGGAATTTTGTTGCAGAATCCATTTCTATATATGTGTTTAAAAATATTTTGAGTTTGGGGTGTGGGGTGAAACCCCACTTCAACAATTATATGTATTATGCCATTTGCCGTTAATTTTCTTTAGCTCCATCCTACAATCTTTTTTAGGGTGTGTCCAAAACTTTTTGCTAAACAGACCGGTTTTCGTGTTAAAGGCACCTTTTGCGATGTCACCACTCCAATACTTTTTAAACAAATCCTTATCACCACCTGTGACAGCCATGATTGCAGCAGCCACATCTTGAGCTGGTTGAAAGCCTGGAATCTTTTCGCCGATATTTTTATTGATCGTTTCACCGACACCCAAACCCACCTTTTGCTTCGAGCTGATTGCGTTTCGGGCCGCGGCATGACCCCATTGCCGTTTGTTTTTGGGAATAGCGTCAAGCGCCTTCACCATTTTTTTTGTCTGCATCATGTTTGCAACCTTTTTCATTTTTCTTACCTGCACAGACGGCATAATCAACGTCATGCTGCATTGAAACTGCGTCAGTGGCGCCTGTGGGTTGCTGATAAATCTTTAAGATCTTTCCCGTCTTGGGGTCGTAAGAAAGCTGTTTTTCAAGAGGATTGTACGGCCCTGTGTAGTTATGACCAGGAAGCGTCCACCCCTTTTTTGGCTTAGGCAGCTTACCAATAGCTTTATGCAAATCAAAAGCCCCACCACGTTGGTAAAGAGGGTTTGTTGGGTCATCTACTCGATTACCCGCATAAATTCTCATATCATGGCCGGCACCTTGCGTTTTATTAGAAATAAACCGTGTCTTGGTAATGCCACAACTTGCGCATTTTACTTTAAGCAGCCTTCTACCGTTTTTTGCGGTTGCGAATGTTTCACTTCCTGACACATTTGGTGTGAAGCGCTTTTCTTTCACGCAGTAAACCTCCATCCTATATACTTCAAGAAAAAATTGTGAAGCCCTCTAACGGCTCTTCCTAAAATAGTTTACGTTGTCCGTAACCCCTTTCAAAGCTTGGCTTCCGAGTATTTTGGCCGCTGCAGCGAAACTGGGGGCAGGGGTCACAAAGTTCGAGGCAACATACGCAATTTTATCAACAGTCGAAGGTCCCCTTCTCGACGACAACGCGCCGCCTTTTTTGTCTCCGTTTACTGGTAAGAACCTTGTCTTGGTAATGCCGCAGCTGGCGCATTTTACTCTGAGCAGTCTTCTATTGTTTTTTGTGGTTGTGATTTTTTCACTCCCCGTCACATTGGGTGTGAAACGCTTTTCTTTTACGCAGTAAACATCCATCTTTATACATTATGTGTAAAATAATCCTTCACCACAGCCTCGTTGGCGCGCGTATTTTCAGAAAACATGCTCAAAATATCTCGAAACGACCGCCCTTTGTTACGCTCATTCAGGAAAAGCAAACAGTAGTAGCCGCAGCGCACACTGGATTCCCACTGAAGCTGGTTGTCATTTCGTAGAAAGGTCTGTTTGCCCTCGAGAATCAACTCAATTTCCCATTCCGCGGGCGGGGGTAAACCGAAAGAGTCAAAGTATTCAGGTAGCAACTCAGTTGCTGATCCCCAGCAGCATACCCAATGGGTGCCTGGCCCTCCAAGATCATCCATGTTGATTATACAAGGGGAGTGGTTTTTCACGTGGATCTCGTCTCTCGCAAATATACCTTTGATGGGGATTTTCAAGTATTGGCACCATCGCTGCAAGTCATAATCAGTTAAGGGGACATCAACGAAGGCGGGCTTTTTTTTTATCACCCCAAGAACCAATAAATGGTGGCGGGCGCATATATGGTGGAGGATTGATACGCATTCCTGATCCTGTTGGGGGTTTTACCCGCATTCCTGATCCTGTGGGGTTAGCAACTGCGTGTTTTTTGCGTACACGTCTGATTTGTGTTTTGCTCATGTCTATGTCCACGCCCGTTTTGTTTTTGATAGCGCGCTCTATTTTTTTGATCTGCCTGGTGGTCAAGTGCAAAATGTCGCTACCGCCGGTTATAGCCTCGTTTTTAAATCTGAGTGTAACTGCTTCTCCTCGCCCAAAGGCCCGTGCGAGGTTTACCTTCTGCCCGTCTGAAAGTGAAATCTTGTGCGGATAGTAAGTCGTCATCTCTTATATTTCATACAAAAATTATTTCACTTTGGGGTATCAGCAACTCAGTCACTCGGCATCTCTTATATTTCATACAAAATTATTTCACTTTTAAACCATAACCAGCTCATTACCCACCTCCCTGAGAGCAAATTCGGACTCGTACAAAATTCCTGCATAAATGGTGTAGTCTTGCGCGTTGGCAGCCTCGTTGAGCCTGTAGTGGAAAACCATCTGCTTCGGGTCGTTGGTCATGTTATCCTTGTTTTCACGTAAGTCAAAATAGATAATTGGGTATAAATCCTTGAAGTTGTTGGGCTGAAGCTGAACACCGGTGTTGTAGTCGTTTTTGCGGTACCGGTAGTTCATCAAGTCATTAAGAATGCGCAGTTTGAAGTTTTCGTCGTAGTCCAGCTCTGGATAGTACTGTGAAGAGCCGTACTGCAGCCGGCAGGTCGCTAGCTTGGCTGAATTGTCTCCGTCAATGTTAAAGGTGTCAAAGAAGTAGGGGTTTTGAGTCAAGGCCTTCTCCTTCCTTGACTGTTGAATGAAAATGAAAACATGTTTGGCATCCTTTATACCAGGATTTATCTGCCACGACCCAAAAGCGTCACGCCGGCTACTGCTGGGTTGGATCATTTCATTAAGGTACGTCCATTTCTGAGGTTTCAAAAAGTTTTCGTTTGCGAGCTTTTGTCCTTCGCTGGTGAAACGCAGCATTGGAACCCACAGCTCGAAGTTTCTCACCACTATCCTGCGATTGGTGCCATCGTTTTGCCAAATCAGCTCTGCATCCGATTGTAACTCAATTTCAAACTCCATCTGCATTGGGGGGAGAAGCTTGTCACCCAACTCTTCGAAAAATGAGTACCTGTTAAGCGGTATAAGGGTTTCAACCGTGAGACCGGCATGGGCAAGCAAACCCCTTTCTCTGATTCCAAGGTTAGTGGCAGCGGCGGCTGTCACATCGCTATTCTTTGTATCCAGATACCAAAACTGATTTTTTGCCGCGCTCCTCGCATAGTCATCAGAAAAATCCAACAAGTTTTTGATAAATATGAGCTTGTGAATGTTGTCTACGTTGTAAATGTTTTTGCCCGATGATTTTACCACAAGTTTGTTTATCAGTGAAAATGAGCCGTTAATGGGTGCTGACCTAGCGTCTGCTGCAACTTGGGCACCATCCGCGGTTGCCTCGAAAGTGAAATCAGCCCGGAAGTAGGCGTTATACCAGTCAAACCAGTTGTCTCGGTCGGTGAGTGTGAATTTATAGTTTGTTTTTACCTGGTGCTGATTGTTTCCCGGGATAGTGATCGGTTTGTCTAACATGATACGAACATACTCTGTTTTTTCCAAATGCCTGTGGCTTCTGAACATCTTGCGGCCTATATATCTTTTTAAAAAATTATTTTAATTTTCTGCTATCAATTGGTTTACTTTCATCCTTGCAGCCCGACCCGCGTTTAAAATCTGTTGCAACTTTTTCCGTGAATCCCCGCTTAACTGAGTTGCTACCCCAGGGTTTAGCATCTTCTTCAGTTTTTGTTTCGACTCGGTACTAAGTTTCTGTGGTGGGGTCTTTTTACCCTTAGGTTTTACACTTGCAGTCTTTTTACTCTTTGGTTTTACACTTGAAGGCTTTTTACTCTTGGGTTTTACACTTGGCTTGGGGTGTGGGGTAGCAACTGAGTTGCTATTTCGCAAAACCGCTTGTATCTTGTCTGCCGCTTTTTCTTCTGCTTTTTCTGCGGCTTTTTTTAGCATTCGCTTCGAGGCTTCATTTACAGCCTTCTCCAACGTCTGACGGGTGACCTTCTTTTTAAAGCGCTTTCCTATATTCATCAGGGTGTCTCTTACAACCCCCGTACCTTTGTGTCTGTATCTATATGTTCCGTTTGGCGCGTCATAATATCTCGCCCACTCGCTCGGATGATTCATTATTATACTTAGGTGTAAATTATTTTTCTTTTTCTTCTTCAATGATGATACTTAAAGCCACGTCTTGGTCATTCAGATCTATAATGTTGTTGCGCCCGTCCGTGATTTTGATATTTATCGCATTGATTCTATTTTTGTTCACCGGGTGCCACAGGAGGCGGTGGGGCTCTTTTGAAAAGGGGTAGCTAACTGTGAGTTCAGCGGTTGAAAAAGAGAACATAACGTCGCCTCCGATGTTGTCCACAGCCCTTGTAATGAGGTCACAATGGATGTAGATCCAGTCGACGCCTCTTGTTATATTTGGCACGCGGTCGCTCCTATTGTTCGCTCCGTCTATTGTTTTCTTGTCAAAACCCAGCAGCGCAGCGAATTCCCCTCCACTTAGGTCAAGCTCGTAGCCGTCCTGCAACAGAATGACCGCCCGATACGTTGTGCTGTGAAAATACAGCTGGACAATAAACTCGGATTTTTCATCCTTGGGATCCACTCTTCCGATAAGCGACTGGATGGTGGTGTTGAGACCTTTGTAATCATACATTCCATCCGGAATTGTCACGGTTTTCCAGTTCTCTGTTTTTTTCCGCCATTTGAATTCGTTGTTGTTGTACCGTTTCGCGATGTTGTACCACGAATAAGACATAGATACCAGCTCATTTAACGCCGCCCTGTATGATTTGGAGGGTTCTAAAGAGATTGGTGGGTCAAAGTTAATTGTGAAGTCATGTGACTTGCTGTTGGCGTTGTTTTATTTGGCCAGCTGCGAGTCGAGCAACAGGTTGAAATGAAAATGGGTTGACATGTTGCTTATATAATACTTCCCAAAATTTTGTGGGCTTCTTTTTGTGTTATTTCCTTTAGCTTTACCAGCAACCCTAACATCTGCTGGACCTGTTTTTTCAGCTTCAGTGAAGTGTTGCCCGCCTGTATAGACGCCAAGCTTAAGTGTAGCCTTTCAACCAAAGCGTTTGGATCAACACTTCCACTCCCTTCCATTTCTCTTTCAAGTTCATCCTCATCAGGTGGAGGGGGTATCCAATCGGCGGGGGGCATAAACTTCCCTTGTCTCCTGGCAAGAATTTCATTTCTTGCACTTTTTATGTCTTCCAATGTGTAGCCATAGAATTTTGATTTTTTGCTTTTTACAACATAGTTCGGATTGTCTTTATTTGTTGTTAACATTCTGCTCAGTGTCTGCAGGTCAACCGACTCTGATCCGCTGATAACTGGTTCTTTTGGTGGTCCCCATTTACTTGGTTGGGGTTTTACCCCACTTTTACTTGGTTGCTCTTCTTCCATTTCTTCCATTAATTCCGTTTCTTCCTCTTCAGCCAAAGGTGGTAACGGTGTTGATGTAGGAGATGGTGGTGGTGATGTTGTTGGTGATGATGTTGGAGATGGTGTTGGTGATGGTGTTGGTGATGGTGTTGGTGTTGGTAGTGGTGTTTCCGCATCCGGATAAAAATCTCCGTCGAAGGGGTTGTTTAAATCAAACTCATCCATACCATAGTCTGGAACCTCTTCCTCTTCTTTTGAGTTGCTATCCCCTACTTGGAGTTTGTCAAGCCGCGATGTGATAGGTTTGAACAAATCCTCACCTGATAGCTGGCCAAACCCTTTATTTATTTTGTTATTTTTTATTGCCGCGAGGATTTTGTCGTTCTGCTGCTCAACTTCAGCCTTTTCGCTGACAAGTTTTTGCCACTTCTTCATGGACATATTTTTGCTGTATATATAACAGAAAAAAATGAAAATTCCCAATTACGACCCCAGTTTGACTACAAAAAGTAATTACAAGCAAGGCCACCCTTGTATGCCAGCAGATACCTTTCGGATGCTTATTTGCGGGCCAAGCAACTCTGGTAAGACAAATATTCTCATGCATATGCTTTACAGGCTGTTGGTCTACGACAAAATTTACCTTTGCGCTAAGAACCTGCATCAAGACAAGTACCAATACTTGATTGATGATTTCGACACAAGAGTCAATCCTGTGGCTGGCTATAATGTTATTGAAGGCGCCAACGATGTTATTCCTTTGGAAACGCTGTCCACTGACAATCAAAAGATTGTAATTTTCGATGACATGGTTTGTGAAAGCAACCAAAACGACATTATCGATTATTTTATCAACGGTCGCCACCGCAATTGCAGCGTCATTTATCTCTCTCAAAGCTATTTTAAGGTCCCCAAAAACATCCGAGATAATTGTAGCCACTTTTGCATTTTCAACTTTCTTCCTAGAGAGAATAACCGTATTGCTGATGAATTGGGAATTGACAGAGAGCTGCTTGAAAGGGCTACCGATGCAAAATATTCTTTTTTATACCACGACAAACCAAAAAAAACCACACTTAAAAATTTTGACGAAAATATATAGAGATGGGGTTTATTAACGGTGCGACGGGTGCAACTCAAACACATGAAGAGTCTACTTCAATCCGAGGGGAAGCCGGCCCTCCTGGTCCTGCTGGAGCGCGTGGCCCTAAAGGTGAAAAAGGTGAGAAAGGTGATATTGGGGATTTTTCAACCGCAAACATTACTGGCGACATTGTCATGAACGACCATGCGATCAAACAGCTTGCAAATCCTGTCGGCGATCAAGATGCTGTCAATCTCACTTCAATGAAAAAATATGTGGGCTCCTCTGCAATTACAACTGGGCACGCTCATAAAAAGAATGACTTAGGTTTTTTAACCCAAAGGGTTGGTGTTTCAGCTGTAAACAATATTTCTTCTGTTACCGTTGAAGACTTTACATCCAACCTTCACAGTGTCAATAAAAAGGCTTACACTTTTAACATTATAAAAACAAGTAACAATTCTTTCAACTCGCGTTTGGCGTTGAATAAAACATCTCTAAAAGAAGGAGAGTACACTATATGTGTTGAGTTCTTTTACCCTAAAAACAAAAACGACCAAAACTGGTTTCTTAACCCTTTAAACAAGTTGGCCTCCAGTACTATTACCTACCACACCAAACGCTTTGCCACCCATAACCCTCCGTATATAAGGATCATTTTTAATACTTACAAATTAAAAGATAAGAATGACGACACTATCTATTTTGACATTTTAAATCCGGGTTATGATGGTTCAGCACCTAGTGAAAAGGCCGCTTTAATCATTTACGGTGTAAAGGGGTATCAATCAGATATAGACGGAATTATTTATGATGATGTTTTCTTTCTCGATTCCTCCGGTGATTTTACTCTACAAACAAATTTAGATATGAACTTTTTTCAAATAAAAAATTATGATCGAGGCTACACAATAGACAACGATACAATCAAATTACAAAAAGATTTAGATCTAAACGGTTATGCGTTTAAAGCTTTCCGCCCTAAAATAATAATACCTGGAGTTTGGGATATAAAGGAACAATTGAATCCTCCAAGTGATAGAAAATATGTTAAATTCGGAAATTGGTGGCGTTTAACAGTGCCATTTCCTTGCTTCCTTGATGGTTTAGCAATTTCTAGTAAATATCATGATACCCCTTTTGAACAAATAGGTGTAAAGATTCCAATCGATTCAATATCTCATATGGTATTTAAAAGTACGAGGAATATCCATGGTATCAATTACCAATATGTGGCACCCCGTTTAAGTGGTGATCGAAGAATTAAATTAAACGAGGGAGATTATTTGGGGATGTATTTCATTGCACTTGGTTATAATCCTTTTAGCTCACCCCCAAGTATTGCAAAATATGCAGTTGTAAGTTTAGTTTTAATAGATAATTCTTATTATAGGTAATCAAAAAGCAGAAAAATAAACAGTCACCCTTGTGTTATTTGTTCAACAAACTTCACTTAAATATTGATTTTCCGGTCCCCGCACGTGCGCCGGTCTTTCTGAGAAAAAGGTCACGCAACGGCTCCGCATGGAAAGATTTCTGGAAACACTCATCATAATCTTCTGCGTCATAATATGGATAGCCGAGATAGTGCCTTTCTCCATTTCTGTAGCATAAATTACAGAGATCATTCAGTCCGCATCTTCCGTCACATTTATAACAGAACAAGACCCATACAATTTGTTCATTGCGATCGCAAAATGGTGCTATCAGGATTGATTCATTAACTTCATCCCAGCCTAGAGCTTTTCGCTGTCTGAGCTTCATTGAAGTGTACGCTTTATTGATTTCTTTTCTGACGTCGTCCCAGCCGAGCATTTTACGTTGCCAGAGTTTGATTTTTACATACTCCTTGCTGATTTTTTCTCGAAGTTCTTGTGGAAGTGCTTGTATCAGTTCTAATGTATCCATGTTTATTTCCTTATGGCGCGTTTCTCTAATTGCAGCGCACCGTCTTCGAAAAAAACTTTATCTATGAAGTTTATTAGCTGTTTACGGTCTTTACTGGCTTTGTCCCGCTGGTATTCTGTCCATTCTTCCTCCGTGTATGGGATACATTGGTTTAGACGTTTCTTGATTCTCTTTCCATCGATATACACATAGGGGTCTTCTTGATATTTTTTTATTTCTTCTTCGAACTTTTTCGCTGCTTCCGCCATTATCTCAGCCAGTTTTTTTATTAAAAAGCTTTTTTTTTGCTCGGGTGTGAGTGACATTTACAACCTGCTGCTTTTCTCCAAATGGTGGTAAAAAATATTTTCAGTTTATATAGTATGATTGTGCTGTTCCACGCGATTGTGTGCGCTTTCAAAGACCTTTCTTCTCCCTTTTGGGTGAATGATGTCAAACTTATTACTTCTCAAGCTGTAGAAGCTATTCTTGACGCTGCTGAACGGTCTATAAACTTATCTCCCCCCTAAAACTTCAAACTTTTCTTTATTATGTACTCTACCTGGTCCTGGCTAAACTCATTTGCCATCATTCTGCGGTACAGCTGCGGCGTCATTATTGGTGTTTCATAAACCGGCTCTCCTGATCCCGTCAAATCGTACTCTTCCATATCTGTTAAGTCGACTTGTTCTTCTTCACTTATGTGGTTTGGTGTTAGTCGCGACGCCGTGCTTGATGCGTTTAGAATTTTCCAGATTTTGCAGGCTTTGCAGAGCTTTTTCACAATATAGATCCAGTCCGGTTCGTACTCGTATATTTTCAATTCGTTTTCCAGATCTTCGCTTGTTGTGCATTTTTTGCAACTGTGGTTGTTGTGCTCAATTTCTTTGCAGCTTGGGCAGCTGCGGATTATCACCATTCTTCCTTCGTGAAAACATTTTGGTGCTAGTCTGATCTGCTTGTTTACTTCTTTCCACCCTTTTGATTCCCTCATTTTCATTTGAAGTCGCTGATAGTTTTCATCTTGAGCGATGATCTTATGGACCGCTTTATCCCACTCTTCACGGGTTATTACTTCCTGTTCTGAAATGCTGTCATAAAATGTTTTGATTTTGTCCCCGATTGACCTCTCAATTGGTGTTACGATTTCTTCTGTCAAGTGTGGTTTCAAAACTGCTCTTACGTAATTCAATTCAAATACGTTAAACCAAGTTGGTAGTAACCCTCTTACGATTTGGGAAGTTGGTAATGATGTTGCAAAGTTTGAAATAAATTGTTGTTTATTTGCCATTATTAATTGATGTTGACCTGGTGCTTTTTTTAATTTTTATTATTTAGAACGTTTGTACTTCACTGTTGTGTTCCTCTAAATAGACGTTCCGCGGCTCGTTTGTTTATTCGGTTTTGTTCTTTTCTTCCGAGTAGTAATATCGGAGTCTGACTAAAACTACCGAGCAGCACCCACCTAATTTTTCCTCTTTCCCTAGTACGAAGGGGTTTATCCCCGGAGTACTAGTCCCGGAAAGAGGAAAAATTAGGTGGGTGCGCCCGAGGTGGTTTTAGTCAGACTCCGATATTACTACTCAACCCTATTTTATGATCTTTGATATTATTCCTTTTGTTTATCCAGAGCTGCGAATTGGCGTTTTAAACGATACCACTAACCTTCAAATAAATGATTTCTTTGGAAATATATGGAACATTTTTCATCTTCCTCTAAGCAGTGTTTTGAATCAGTTTTTAGTTTCTAAAGAAACTATTGTGCTGCGTCGATCGGCAAGTGGATCACTGTTGATTATCAACTGGAAGTTTATAGAGGAGCTCCGACCATACTTAGTTACAATGCGCCGAGGAAGGGCTGACACGCTCCAACGATCATCAGGTTTTCACAATTCGCTACGGCAGATTCTTTATCTTTGACAACTTCCAGTTGATAACCAACTAATTGTTGACCAGTGCTCAGTATCGAAACGCGATTGAAAGTTCAGCGAACGAGCAGAAAAGCCCATAGATGTGTAGCCTGCGAACACAGACAAGCGAAAGCCGTGAAATACGTCTGCGTTGGCAGGCTAATTGAAGTGTTTCAGGAGAAAAAAAATGTTCTAACTATCTTGAATTACAGGGCCCGCTTTCTTTAGGGCTTCCTTCATTCTAACTGTAAACAGCTATACGAAGGCGAAGCGAATTAAAAGCTCAACTTTGGTCATGGGTTACCATTTGTGAGATTGGTGACTACATGTATACTGTAGACGGAAACCGGAAGTCGAAATTTTTCTTCTTTGCAGTGAATTTGCGACTTCCGTCAAAAACGTCATATTGTTGGAAGTGACGGTGCGCCAAGCGGAAACACCAGCATGTTCTAACTGTTTTAATAAAAAAAAAAAAAAAAAAAAAAATTAATAGCCATTTGGCTTAAAATTGGCAATTCCAACAACAAGGCTCGGGCGCTTTTTATTCTAAATTTCTGGTTTGCAACCCTTAAAACTACAACACGGCTCTATTTACACAATGACTACCATGACAAAAATTCCCTTGTACGGTATATGAAAAAGAGCGAACGGATATGTTTCACCATTTCCTACAAAGATACTTTTTTATAAGTCTTATATGGATATTATTCATTTTCCTTTCATTTTTCCTTAAAAATAGAAATTAACCTCTGGGTCTCTTCCAAGATGGGAAAAAAAGTTCCCTTTGAATTAAAAGCAGTTTCCGGTTCCTGTTTGCATCGTATACCTATTGGTTATCTATCAAGTTTTTTTTTTGTTCTCGAAGATAAATCATAGTCTTCTCACGAGGTTTGTTTCATGATTGTCTTCTCTTTACAATTCTATGATATAATCTCTTAAATCTTGAACCCTGCGGACAGATAAGACAACACAACATCAATTAGAAAGGTGTAATTACCTTAAGTTATAGCACGCAATTTACGCTACAAGTTAATAAGCGCTTTTGAAAGGGAGATATTACAATGCGATTGTTAATTTCGCGAATTTCTTGAAGTTCATCAACATTTCTTTTCTTTTCAAATAAGCCACTTTCTTTTTTATCGCGACATCAAATTTTGAAACTTTTTTGTCACGAAAATTCATAGTCATCTCAGGCGATCAAGTGAAAACCAGTCTCTGTGGCTTCTGGGTCTCACGCCGTTTTCTGTAACATGACAAAACAGCTAAGGAATAACCTGCGAAGGTCTAGCATCCCACAGAAAGGGAAGTACAGCAAAAGTTTGACTTGTAAACCGAGAGTTACTTTACTTATTTCTCTTAACATGAGGTTTGGGAAGGCCATTTCTTGTTTCTCTTTTTCTAAGTAAGTTATTTTTGCTGGTACTCACTTGTAATTTGCAATGCTATCTGTGACCCACTCTAAGGACACAGGCTTCGTGTTCAGCTGACGACAGATAGCTGTGAAACAAAAGAACGAAACGAAAACGATTATTAGCGTTTGGAATTGTTTTACTGCTCATATATTCAATTGGCCGTGAAATAGTAACTAAACAATTAGCTACTGTTAGAGAAGCTAATTCTATTGTTTTCGTTTGTTTAGTTTTGACTATCTGATCCTAATTGTTCGACATTGTCTCACGGTTTTAATAAAATCACTCTAAATACATGATAAATAAAATAATAATAGAAAGCTTACTGAACTTATCAAGGAGCGTTGCTAAATACCGAACGGAGCGGAAAGGAGGGAAACGACTGGGATGAACCGGAAAGGACCGGAATTACCCGGAATGTAAAGGAATGGAGTGGATTGAACCGGAATGACACGGAATAGACCGGAATGACCCGGGAAGTAATGGAATGGTGTGGATTAAACCAGAATGACCCGGAATGGAGAGAAATGGGAAGAAGCGTTTTACGGTGGCTAATCTCTTGGTTCCGCGCTCGTTAACCGCTCTCGGTCCCGCTTAACTGTCTGTTCTGCAGACTAACGAGTCGACTCTTAAATCCTAAATTTACTTAATACTGCTTTGAACAAACTATGCGAAAGAAGTTAAGAAATACCATTCATATCATCCACGTTATTTCGAGTTTCTTTATCGATGACAACAACTTTTCGACGATCCTGAAAAGAAAATAATTCAAAATGAGTTCTGGAGGTTTGAAATATAAATTATGATGAACTAGAGAAATCACACAAGGGAGAAAGTAACAGCAAAATATATTATGACAAACCTTTTGTATGATTTTTAAAATTTCAGCATCGATATAGATGCGTGCGCCACAAAATTTTAACAATTGGCTGAGTTGTTCTGCAATAAAAAAATATCATTCAGTATTGATTGCTATTCTGGAAATAAAAAGTGAATATATAATGGTAATTGAACTGAGTGGAGTGCAATTTGGTCTGAAATCATACGCGTGATTTCAAAATCGAACGAGCGCGTAGCGCGAGTTCGATTTGAAATCACAAGTATGATTTCAGACCAAAATTGCACGACACGAAGTGCAATTACCACTTTATTACATCCATTTTGAAATCAATTTAATCGCCCTATATGGCCCCATAAATGCAGGATTTTAGTCAGCACCAACATTTTATTGATCCAGTTGCCGGTTTGTAAAAAAGCGGAACCGGAAACGCTTTTACATCTCAAAAACTTACATGTCATGTTATGTGTCAAAAACTCAGTCGAGCGTAACAAAGGAAAAACACGTTTCATCCAAGGAAATTCACGCAGTTCAGATACAAAGTTCATTCAATTCAATTCAAAGCTCAATCATTTCAAAATTCAACAATTCAAAGTTCAACCGTCGTCATCTGACTCAATGATGTAGGCCCTTCGTTTCTTCTGTGGTTGTGGTTGAGAAATTGCCTTCGCATTGAGGATATCTTGTGAGTTGTGAAACTCCCTCGATCGCACGATGCTCAGTGGATAGTTTTCTCCTTTAGTTCCGTTCAATGGCACTCTGCATGATTTTAAGGGATTCTGGCTCGTAATCATTTCTGTCCTTTTATTTGACCTCGGCGGAGAACTTACTCAGGACCTTGTCACGTTCTTCCGGCGCCATTGTTTGAATAGTGACATTTTCAAGATGGCGGTACAGGCAGTAACTTGTGACGACATTCATCGATTGTTTTGTGGAGCGGGACGTATTTTTATTCACAGCGATAGACTTGAGCTCTTGCATTTCATCGCTTGAAACTACAGGAAACCTGGAAACATCTACTTCTTGTGCTGGTTCTGAATTTGCTGTTGTGTGGTTGTCGTTTGTTTCTGTTTTGATGGACTCGGGATCACACGGATCTTGAGCAGATGTTGAAGAAAAATCGCCAAAATATTCGTCAAAATAGAAACCAAAAGTTGGAAACTCCCCTTAATAGCTCTTCAGCCTGAAGAAGCTCATAGGGGTCATTCAGAAACTGTAAGTAATTGAATTCATCCATTTTTTTTTTTTTTAATTAAGCAGACTTTTGGGGAAAAAGTTGCAAAATTCACCACACAATTGCTTTCTTTGTATTTCATTTTCCTGCAATTTGATTGGTTACTTTAAACAAGCCTTGACATCTGATTGTTGTTTTGTTTTAGTGTTCTTTTAGAGTAAAAAATAGTGCGATTCGTGAATAAATCGCACTGCTGAGAGCCAATCAGATTGCAAGGATCACCAGTGATTTCAAAATGGATGTAATAAATCGTCTAACATTTTCCAATCCCATTTTTTTTTACACTGCAGCTCTATTTACTTAAAAGGACGTTGTTAAACGTTCGCAAAACTCCAAAAGGCGTGGACAAAATACATTGATTAAATTACCTTTAGTGACCGCCGCGCTGAACTGGCCATAGCAGAGAATGTCGAAGTCTTTGAATAAAAGCGCGTCCTCCTGAATGAAAGAAGATAATTGCCGTTAGGTAGGCAGGAAACAAAACTACTTTGAGAGAGAACTACCAAGAATAAGGGGCTGAAAATGTAGCATGCTTTTCGAGAGGCAAGCGCACGGTCATAGAAGACGGATGAAATTCAGGCGGCTAAAACCCTGCCTACAGAAAATGGTCGATTTTAGTTCTTTCGTTCATTACAAGCGAACGTATGCGTTGTCAGAATTCAAATTGACGAATTTCGCTTCCCTTATCGCAAGCTACATAAAAACAAAAAAAACTACATAAAAATAAAAAGGGTTACAACAAACGGTTTTAATCGGCTTCGGCTTCGGCTGTTTAACATTTTAATTGTTACCTTATTTCTTCTGCCCGTTCTTGCCAAGCGAGGAATGGACGCCTGTCCAAGACCCGAATCACCTTTCACTTCATAATCCGCCTGAAAAAGAGTTCCGATTTTCTTTAATTTCTTATTTTTCACTACTAAAATATGTTCGCTCTGGGAGTTTTAAAAGGCGAGCCTATAAGAGGAAAGTCTTCTTGCAGTGAAGTGCGAAGAATAAGCGTAACAGTCAACACTCATGCAGCGTGGAAGGTCGAACTTTACCTCCCAGAAAAAAACGGTATAATAATGAAAAGCATAACATCGCAATACAAAAACACTCACCAAATTACTCACACCAAACCAAGTCACTAAATTGAGTGTGGTTTAGAATAAATACACTTACGGGTAATCACCGTGTTTTCCTGATGTCGTTCGGGACGGGAAATTTATAAATTTATCAAGTATAGAAAAACATTTCTCTTTCTTTTCGCGCCATAGAAAAGCTTAAGAAAAGCATACGAGTCTTCTCAAAGTCTTAGAATACAAGGCATAAACGGAAACGCGAGAGTAGGTAAGGAATATTTGTTATTCGGCCTAGATTCACTTACTTCAGCTACGAGTTCGTTGGCTTGAATACATGCAGCGATCCCTGAAAAGAAGACGAAAATAGTGAAGGTTCCATGGAGTGGCTGATACTTTATAATTAAATGTTATCATGCATATAGAGGATAATACATGATCGCGCGGAGTTTGAAATTTCACTTCTCGTGGTCAAATCGATATCTCTCGAGCGAGCGCAGCGAACGAGTCAGATATCGATTTGAACACGAGAAGAGAAATTTCATATCTCCGCGCGACCATGTATTATCCTCTATTTCTGATATAAGCTGAAGTGAATTACCAGGATTTTCTCTCGCTGAGAAAAATCATATGTTCACATGTGAGAGATATCATATCTTTCACATGTGAAGATATGATTTTTCTGAGCGAGTGAAATCCTGGTAATTCACGTGCTAGGTTTATATAATAAAGAATATTATTACATATATTACGAATTAAATAGCTACTGACGACAGTTTTGACAAGTACGGCGCAATCTCTTTGCGACGGATGTGTGTAACATGGGAGGCGTAGGCGCCTTACAGTAATTATGAAGCTCCTGTTGTGTATACCGAAAACAAAACACTGATTGCGTCTTAATTCTACAATCTTGTTTTCGAAATTTTGCGTTTTAAAATGCATGTAATTCGCATTGAGGATGAAATGTTGTGTATAAAAACTGCAAGGTGAAACACAACAACATTGAGATGACTCGTGAAACGACAGGATCGTAAAAGTACATGAGCACTACAATCGTCATGAGTGTTCTGTTTACAAAAGGACCGTTGTGTTACTGTACATCGGTGGGCAAGTGAACTTTTCTATTAAAATTGATAAGTAACCAACAAAGTTGTTTAAACATGCTACAGATGCAGGACCATACTGCTTTTTAGGGAGGGGTGGGAGGTGGTGTGGAGGGGCCATTTCGGACTTACAGTGGTGACTGACGATCCATTTGCCAAGCGCCAGTCCCAGTAGGTACTTCATGGTATAACTATGACGAGTTACCTGCATATTCTCATCTGAAAGGAAGAAAAGTAAGTAGGGAAAAAACTCAAGGCTTGGAAAACAGTAACTACAACACATTCCAGATCAAAAAGGTCGAAAATGAAAACAACAGGTCCTGACACGGCACGCCATGGCAAACCAGTAGCAAGTGTGGAAACTATCGAGTCACGAGTAAATCTTTGGCAAACGAGAATCATTTAAACACTGCAAAGGCAAACGACAGATCAAAACTGTACAAACCTGTGGCCATGATCACGTGACTTGTCTTGCTATTGAATTCACTGGCAAGTTTCCCGCCATACGTTTCGGCAAGAGCGCGAGCTTCAGCCTGGAATAAAATACATGAATTAACTTTCTGAGCACTCGTGAATGCGAAAATTCTTGTCGACAGGAGGACCCGGGAGGTAAGTAACTGAAAGTTAACTATGTGTTTACCTTATAAATATATCTTCCTACACTGACACTTAACGGCCCTATACCCACCTAGGGTTATGGTTATAAGTCAAGTAAGTCACACTGACACTTACAATTTTGTATAGCTATATAATTTGGAAAGTTTCTCGCGAGAAAAAAAAATGACGAGTAAAAATGTAAAACAATAGTAATTTAGTCTATTACAGGATTTAAGTCCAAGGCATTTTGTACTGTGTACTGGGACAAAGTAACCTTTTCTAAGAAAAAAACGGCCTCCTGAAGTAATACAAAATTATAACCTGGGAATACAGCCGCTTCTCATCACTTCGGCCGGTTTGGGAGGCGGCTACTAAAGTTCAAATTTCGTCAGATACTTGGAGCTGTTTCGCACGTTATTTGGTTGTTAATGACTGGAAGTGGAGAATAAAAGGGGGGGGGGGGGGGGGGGGGGGGGGGCAAAAGAAAAAAACAAAAACAAAAAAAACTTCCAGTGATACTTACTAACTGCTGCCGGTTAAGACGCGTTGCCACAAAGGACAGATGCTTTGTTGTTCCGCTTCCATGGCAATTCTTATTCTCTTTCTCTTCGCTCGTCTTTGCGTTCGTCACAACGTTCAGCCTTGCAAGCTCCGGATCAACTGGCCGACATTGATCACGTGTCACACTGCCACGTGATACAATCCCGCGTGACGCAGAATCACGTGACGTAGTATCACGTGACACTGTTCTTGGAGAATCCTGTTCCGAGATTGGTGAGATCTCTGCCCCACTCTTTCGTGAATATATGAATGGTGACTTTTTCTTAATAGGTGATGGTACTTTAGTCTGTTCAACTGGTCTAGAGGACTGCCTGGGTCTAGCGGAATCTTTTCGTGTTCTTGTGAACAACAAGCTAACAACTGGAGATTTCTTAGGGACGAGTTCATCCGCCACTTTTCTTCTCTTGACAAGTAACAGTGAACCAGTTTTCGACTGAGAGAGGTCTCGATCGTCGATTACGATCAACTCCTTCTCGTCTCTTTCCTGAGATTTTTGTTTTGAAAGAATACTACGCGGCGGAGATGGAGTTCCAGCTTGTCGGTTTTCCACCACTGTGATACTTAAACCGTCATCTTCATAGCTCGGTGAAATAGGACGCTTCCTTGCACACGTTTTATCAGCATTCTCTTCCTCTGCGGCACTCCTGTTCCCTTCATTACTAGTGCTCTTCTTTAGCTCGAACAGTTTCTCTTGATTAGTCCTCGTTATGTCTTCACATTCGCTATCTTCATCTGAAGACTGTCCCTCCTGATCTAGATAGCGCGAAACGTTTTTCAGGGGGGAGGAAAGTTGTCGCATGGGAGGGATGCTCTTGGGTGTCAGCGGAGGGGGTGGAGTGAGCGAAGGCAACATGTCGGGGTCTTCACGCGGATCTGAAATGAGAGTTACACGTATTTTTTTTATGAAGAAAGACATTCTTATTACTTAGGTAAAGGAAGAACGTGAAGTCTCCATACGAACCTAGTGGCCCATCAGACTGGAGCTTATCTCGTTTTCCGCAGCATGAAGCGACTAGGAGTATTTCTACTCCCCCTGGATAGGATGGTAGTTCATCGCAGGGTTACCCCCAGCATTAAATTCGCCGGTACCCATTTATACAGCTGGGTGGAGAGAGGCACTATGAGAGTAAAGTGTCTTGTCCAAGAACCGGACCGCTCGATACGGAGTCCAGCGCACTAACCATTAGGCCACTGCGCCTCCCTATTTCTTAATATGTATGGTAATCCGACTGAGTATGGGTGGGAAAGGGAATTGAAGGTTGGAAATTAGGGACGGAGAGATACGAGACAAATGCATGATCGCCTGGACACACCTTTTACGAAAAAGAGCTGGTTGGTAAGATAAATAAAAACGTTATTTCATCCAATCAAAAATCAGCGCAGGCGCTCACGAGTACTCCAGAAGCACTTTGCGCGAACAAATACGTCATGTTGCTTAGCAACTTCTGGGACGATAACTGCGGGCTCAGCCACTTCTCGGAGAAGTGATCGCGCCAGCAACTGGCCCTTGTTCCCCCGAAGGATTTCACTGAAATAGTAACTTCTAATGACTAAACACGAGACTCATTCCTTACCCTCTTCTTGATACTCCATGTTGTCGTCTTCTTCAATCGTGCCTTCTGCGTCCTCTCTTTTCTCGTCAGTTTTAGCGAGGTACGCTCTCAACTCTTCCATCTCTCTTTCCATCGCTTCCACGTCCTGGCGCAGTACTTCCATTTTCTACGCGAAACAACAAGGAGTATTATGTTATCAACTTAGCTTTTGTACCACTAGTAGGTAGAGCCCTGCTTTGACGCATAGCAGAGATCACGTCCACAGGTAAGAGTTCAGTTGGCTCTGGTTTTCACTAGAGAGCCCGGACTCCAAGTCGTGAATAGTTACGCAGCTCTCGTAAGCTTGTAATTCTACTGGTCCTCTAGTGTAGCAGCTGCTATTGTTTTGGGGGCTAGGGGCATTGTTCTTGTTGTTTGTTCTATTGTTCTCTCAGCCACTCATGTGAGACCTTACGAGAGCTGCATGGCGACCCGAAGTCGTAATCAAAAGCACAGAGTGTTATTGTCTTCTTAAAATCAAATCAACGGCGTCGTAAGCAGAGTTTCCGAGTCCGCTCAAGAGTCCGTCGCTTCTGATCCTGAAAACAAGATTGTCGGAGTCGCAAGCAGAAAGGACGTACTCGGAGGGCCTGAGAACTAGCATTGTGATTGGTTTGTTTATTCACTTCCGCTTGCGACTACGTCGACCTACTTTCAAGGATCATAAGCGACGTTATCATAAGGGCAATCGGAAGAAAATGGAAACGTTCTGACCCTACAGGCGCCGATTCCGTGGAGCTTTTGACTCTGCTTACGACTTAGATTTTCACTAGGTCGTAAACGCTCTTACGACTCCAGTTTAATACGACGCCGAGTGTGACTGTCGCTAGTGAAAACTGGTCTTTAGAGAGGGACACACAGAACTGGAGGCTGTGGAGGGACAATGCTGATGATCTATAATCCTTAGAAGGAGTGAAGGACGAACACACAGTCGGTACCGTACAGCGTGACATTCAAAAACATTTCTACACAAGGGAAGTACGAGACTTAAACTTAGCTCGATATTTATACAGGTAGTACTGTATGAAATGTATGTCGGCCAGTAAGGATAATTTTTATTCACATTTTAGCATTCTTACCTGAGTAGAGGCCGCAGCTTCAGACAGAAATGTAGCGGATGAAGCTCCAGTACTGTCCAGCGCTTTACAAGATGCTGGTAAAATAAAAGTAAGAACTTGATTTCAATGCTTCCAGCCTTAAAGGGGCTATGTCACGGGGATTTGCAGATTTTTGGTCTAGACTGTTCTGAAATTAGTGTTAGGCAACTTAATCCATGAAAAACATTATCTTTGAACATCTAAAGGAAGACACGACCTTAATTTTGCGGTTAGAACTCAAACTAAAGCTATGAATATTGATTGTTTGACGACGCTCGGAAACAACTTGAAAAGTTTAGCCTTAATTTCTCAAGTTGCAATCCATTTCCATCCAAGCCATCCACAGCCAAAGATGCTTGTGAACAGTTTCAATCTTCTAATATAGCAATAGTGAATGCGTAGCCCTTGTGAAGATATATTCTGAAGTTATTGTGGTCATAGCGCTTTTTGAAACCTTCCCAACTGCTTTTGTCTGTAGATGCAGAGCGTAGAAGTGCAGAGAGGCATTAAGGAAGTTAATCAATACCCTAATTGTACCTTTTTTATTGCACTTCGCGAGGATGAAAGATGTAAATATCACCATAAAATTCATTGCATCTCTTCCAGGAAATGTCAAAATAATTGTAGCTGTGACGACGACATTTGAATTCTATAAATAGTACCACACCATTCTTACTAATTTTAACAAGTACAGGACCTCACGAATGTAACGGATCGTAAATTCATGGAACTTTACCCTCCCAGTTACTTAGAAAATAAATGGCATCAAGTATTTTAAAATGACTTTTTGTGCTTAAAATGAAGTCTTCCAACACTATTTTATGCTTTTCCTTAATTGTGAAGTTATCTAGTCACTCTTAATATTGTAGGTAATTTATTCTTGTAGTATTCAAGGGAATAAATGAGAATGAGGAACAGGCATTGGAGAACATTACTGTACAGTAGATTCAAAGACAAGTAGTACTCACATGCGATTCCATCGTCATCGTCTTCACCTTCATTTTCAGAAGTAATCAGTTCTTGAGAAAATGCCGCTACTTCCTCCTCTTCGTTTTCTGCATCTTCTTTGCAACTTCTTACATCTGCACTCGACTCACATTCTTTCGGAAGGAATACGGGCTTTAACAAAGCTTCATCGCTCGAGGAACCCCCTTCATCGGTAATGCAGGGAGAATCGCCTCCGTCGTCAGTACAAGGGAAATCCCTGTTATCATCATCAACAAGGATACAGTCACGATCATCAGTTTCGTGGAGATTTCCTGTTGCGCGTTTCTCCAGAAAGTCATCTTTCGAGTCATTACCATTCTCGTCTTTCTTTGAGTCTTCTCTTAAATCTTGATCATCTTCATTATCACCGTTATAAAGGGTTTCAGGTTCATTTTGGTACTCCTGGTTGTATCTACCCCCGTCTTTAGTTCCCGACCAATCAAACGAATCTTCGATATCATAAACTCTTCGTTTAATGGAACTACGTGGCGAGGAATCCACGCCTTCTACATGCAATTCACGCGAAGGCCTATCCACTACGTCGACGCTTTTTGTCTCTTTTGACTTTGCAATGACCCCGTGCTTTTCTTTTTGTGAAACGTGATTGTCATCGATCTCTTGTAAACTGCTTGGATCATTCTCATTTTCGGACGAAACATCTTTTATTTTCTGTACATTACCACCTGGCTTCACAGAATTTGTCGTGCCTCTTGGAGATTCACAAGGTACATTTTCCAATTTATTAACTCTGGCCTGTGACAACTCTACCTGTTTGTTGGAGTCAGGATCCGCGGCCGGACTTAAATCCATGGTGTGGAGGTCTAATGCATCAAGCGACCTGCCGTGGTTCTTCAGCAACGAGACGCTGTCTTCAGCCGACTCGCTACCAACAGAATTACAACGTGTTCCAGCTCTGTCCCATTCGCTATCCTGTGATTTGGTTGATTTTAAAACTCGAGGGCTCTTCGCCCTCCGCTTTTGTTTTACAACTAGACGTTCAGAATGGCCACTCACGCCGTCTTTCCTTTGCAGTCTCATTTTGGGACGTGACAGCCCCAAAGGAGTCCGAGAACTGAAGACCTGCTTGGTAACAGTTTTGACCGGTGGTGTAGGTGGTATGACGTCACTACTTTCTATGTACTCCGAGTCGCAGGCCTTTGCGATGGCTGGATCAATTCCTTGTTCGAGTGAAACACTTGAATGGAACTCGCATGATGATGAGAATGCCTTAGTGCTTCTTGGTTTCTTTGGAAGCGGTTCTTTCCAAGGTGCATCACTGTTTGTCGCCGTGTTAAGACTCTGCAAAGGTTTTCCGCTGCCTTCTCGTTCTTCACTGCAAGTAACATCTTCTTCTTCTTGTTGATGTTCTTGCGGTGGAAATTCCAAATCTTGAAGAACAGAGATGCTCTGACTAGTCCCGAAACTCTGAGTTCCTTCTGGGTCAGTATCCGATACCAATTCCCTGTTATTACCATCTGGGCAGATCGTCACGCCAGAGAACAACTGTTGCTCAGCTTTGCTGTCTTCGTCTTGACTACCATCCAGAGAATTCACTCTATCAAAACCAGCTTTATCCACAATCCTTTCCTTCTCTGTTACAGTTTCACCACTCATGCCAAGGGGAGTTCTGGAACTCCTGGCCGCTATTTTAGAATCGTTCTCACTGATAGCTGATGCATTATTAGAATTATCCCTTTGGTTTCCAGATTTCTTCTGGCCCGTCTTCTTATCTGGGGTCTCCCAGCTATCGTTTCCAAACAGACGAGGCGTCACTGCATCCATGAGTTCCAAAGAACTTTGGGTTGGAGTGTCGCCTGAAAAGTCACCTTCCTGATTCAATTGCTCAGATGTTTTGCCCTCAGCTCCAACGCTTACATTTGACAGTTTGCCATCCATTTGACTACGGGTTATTCCTGTCTCCCCAGATATGTTCTCTTTCTGAGAACGCTCGTTAAAAGAACTTTTCAAATGTTTCTGTTCTGGATCTGACGCCTGCAAAGTCGCAAACTCACTTGGTAATCCCTGGGTATCGTGGATGTCCACTCGACCACGCCTGTGTTCTTTCGGTTGCTCATGCAACTGAGACATTTGGTCACAATTAGTCAACAGTTCTTTTTCACTAGGATCGAACGGTTGGGATTCTTGGTGACGTGTCACCGATACTTGACTTGAGCCGCCTCTATATGCATCTTTCACATGGACACTTGTTTGTCCCTTCCCTTTAGGACTCGTATTCTGTTTGGAATCATCCACCTGACAGGTCTTCACGAATGGTTCCTGTCTTGAACTGGAAAAAACAGATGTCGTTACCTTTGTGACAGACTCTTCATCTTGGAGTGCTTCTTCCTTGGCTATAGGTTTGTTATTCTTTACCCTTTTTTGATTCCAAACCGGTTTTATTTGGGGACTCTCCTCATTTGCTCCAGTACGATTTTTGGCTATATTGTCATGGCTATTTCCCTTTATCGTCTCCGAGCCCCACTCTTCCGTGTTCACTGCAGTACTTTCTTGCCCGGCTTCTACAGCCTGATTAACATGAGCAATCATTGGATTGATCACTGTCGAGATCGATTTCTCTGAAGAGGAGACGCTGGCTGGAACCATTTCATTTGAAAGGACGGTGCTACCGCTTGCACACGAACGACTGTCAAGGCTCGACACACTATCTTCAACGTGATCATCATCTTTCTCACATGGGAGACCAGATCCATGTACGTCTTCCTTCTTTTCTTTACACCGACTGGAAAATGCACTGCCTTCTTGTGACCTTTCCGTATTTACCATAAGCGGAGAAGCCTCATGGTGTAATGAACCCCAAGATGTTTTAAGCTTCTTTCTGGCATTCCCATCAGGGCTGGGCTCATCTTGTTTAACCACAGCTACAGAATCCGCAGATCTTTTCTTTGTCTTGGTTTTCAACTGGAGAGATTTCTTTGGAGGATCTGAAAACCGGTTGGATTGCAGCGACACCTCGGACGTTCGTCTTCTTTGCCGCTGTTTAACACGCTCGTACAAATCGGATTCGGTAGGTTCACTGTCTAGTGCATCCTCTTGATCACGCCCTTTTTTGATGGGTGACGTTTTTTGTTTCCCGAGTCTACTCAAATCTGGATGGGCTTTTACAGTTTCCTCTGCTTTTTGCAATACCTCTGTGGGTTTAGGGAGAGAGGAATCATCAAACAAGGAGACTAAACCATGGAAGTCCAAACTTTGCATGGGAGGATCCTTGACATAACTAGGCATGCTTTCAGGAGGCAACCTTTTGCCGATAGACTGGCCACTGGTCTGTTTTTCTTTGCAAACTATAAGTGGCTCCTCTTGATTTTCTGCGAGGTAACTCTCGGTGGCAATCAACTCGTTTGCTTTCATGTCCTGAGAGTGGGCATTCCCACCTTTGCGAGCACCTTTCTGCTTGTCTTCGTCATGAACAATGTCAGGAGCTACATCACACTGTTGCTCAAGACAGTCCTGCGACGGAAGGATAGAGACACTTTGCATGGTGTCCAAACTACTCATAGGGCAAGAGTCAAACTTTGTACTGGACACTGCTCCTTCACCTTCAGTCCTTGTCGTTGTTGTTGTATTCACACAGGGCGGTAAAGGTTCTTCGTTTGCACAGTTTGCTACACCTTCACAAGGGCTTGTCCTGATAGAGGAGTCTGCCTCGGCAATAGTAGTTAAACAGGCAGCTCTTTCGGGCTGCACAGCAGCACTCAGACATGCCTCGTTGCTGTCCGTGGTTCGATTGCTAACTTGTTTTACAGTTTCCATCGAAAGATAGGAGTCATGGCCGGGTGCACTAGCAGCTGCCGTGTTTGGTTTAGATTCATCTGCCACTGGAGCCTCATCTTGAGTCGTTGACGTTGGACCTACAACTGCGGAGTGAACTGTCACTATTATTACTTTTGTCACAGTGATGCTCAAAAGTGATTCATACTTTGTTGAAACATTTGAACTACAGCTGTGTGTATATGGTTGAAATATAAGGGGTGCTTGGCACTTGCACAGTCCGACCAGTCGGACCAACAGGGAACGACTGTTGAAAATAATAATTGTACGACATTTCCCAATTAAACCTGTGCCAACTGACACAAATGAACCGTTCCATTTTACATTCCTTTTCCAATGCCCACCATCTGTGAGAAGCTTCTAAACTGAGGTAAGGCAGCTAATCAGTTTATCAAAATGGAAAGGTAAATTTTGGTCAAAAGTGGACCACCTCCAACCGGTCGGACCGAAACGGGACTTTCCATTTGACTTCCGACCAAAATTTTCGAAAATTTTGGGTGCTGAATGGAAGCACCTGAGGATTCAAGAACTACACCATATACATGCAGTTATCAAAGGACACTTTTGTGTAGAATTCGAAATCTGTTGGAACTCACCTCCTTTAGAAACTGGCTGGAATGGCATAGTGTCTATCATATGAAGCAGCTCTTCACTGACATTCTTTCCTTTTAGTACTTCCTCATGGTGATTCTTCTGAGCTATTCTTCTAGAATTTCTTGTTTTTCGTGTGGTTTTTATGTTGGTTGCTTTATTTGCTTTTGTGCTGCTTGTCGTTGTTGTTTGTATAAGTGGTGGTCCAAGTGTTGACCTAATCACGGGACAAATGCAGGTAGACATTCTCAGGGGGAGTAACCAATTGTTGCGACATGTTGTAATGTAGTCAGCCAGGGCCCAGTTGTTCAAAGCGTGGATAGTGCTATCCACCGGATAAATAACTATCCAGTGGATAAGTGTTGGTAAAACAAACTACACTATCCACTGGATAGTGATTTATCCGGCAGATAGCATTATCCACCCTTTGAACAACTGAGGCCAGATGTAATGCTCAGTGTAATGTATGGCTGGAAGTCCACCATAGTGTTTCTTTTTTTTTTTTCCTTTTTTTTTAAGAAGGGCAGGACTTAAGATCTAGATTCTTACAGAGCCTGACTGTCACTTATTTTCTACAAATGTCATGTGCATGCAAGTACAATGTCATGAGCAGTCTAAACACAAAATAATGAATGTAGCAAATCATAAAAGGCGACATAATTTTCAGCTGACCATTTTGGACATGTATGTTGTGGTTCAATTTTGTCTGTGGTAAAATTTGGCATTCTCCTTTGTTCTGGAGTATCGTATTTATGATAATGAATATAAAACAGAGAAAAATGCCAGATTGTACCAGGAGTAAAATTGAACCACAACAAATATACGTGAATATATATGAACAAATGTCACATTACAATAAACTTCTTACTTGCTATAACTACTAATTTATTTTTTTCCCAACGGCTAGCATTATAGGTCTGCAATATGTGCAA
Source organism: Meandrina meandrites (assembly GCA_963693305.1). Lineage (NCBI taxonomy): Eukaryota > Metazoa > Cnidaria > Anthozoa > Scleractinia > Meandrinidae > Meandrina > Meandrina meandrites. The sequence continues at coordinate 27,868,095 of OY855908.1, read as the reverse complement.
AGAGCAGCAGCTATGTACACTTACAAAATGTAAGTGTATATGATGATAGCCATTTCTCCCCCATTTCTTATGGATATTGATAGATTTGCAGGAAATTTTGTGTTTTTAATAGGACATTGACAAAGCTGAAAAACATCATGAATGATAATGATGCATGGGAAATTTTAAATTAGAGACAGACCCTACATGATAATTACAGTCATCACCTTATGTTAACATTTGAAACAACTTGGGGTTGTTTGTTTTCCAGAACATCATTCTCTACAAAGGGAACAAAATATGAGCATTACTTAAGATTAGATTGATTTTGTGTGATAATTTCTTATTTCCAAGCTTCATGTACCATATAAACATTGTAAGAACTTCCCAAAACTGAACTGAGAATAGTTTAATTAATAATATAATTATAGTATTGTACATGCTTTCTGCAGGATTTTGGGAACCCAGTGGGTCTAAAATCTGGTTTGTTCTTGTACACAATACATGTAATGTACGCTGTCACATGTGTATACACTAAAATCTACATCTTTATGCACTCTGGACAACAGATCATTTCAAAATTGTTTTTAATTTAACAGGGTACTGAAATGTGTCAGAAGAAAAGAAGAAACATCATTTCACTGTTGCTACAGTATTACTGACACAAATGCACTGACCTGGGCTCAAAAACCCACACAGAACAAATGTGTTCTTAGTTTACCCCAGATACAAATCACACAGATCTGTGCAGTCAGTCACTAAATTCTACACAATGAACATCTAAATGATCTTATGCAATCCTAGTTTGAAAGAACACACAAAATTCTTGTAGAATTCACATACCATTATTATCATTGTACACATTAAACTTGTTCTTTTTTGAAACTTTCCTTGTGTTTTTACTGTCATTGAGGCATTTTTGAGGAGTTGGGTGATGAGTAGAGAAAGGAAAACTCTCCAATGTACCTGCTCTGCTAGATGGGAAGAATGGCTGTTGAGGTGGAGAACCTGCAAGCATGGTAGTGTAAAGCAAATTCAAGATAAAATAATGATGCATACATTTGTGTAGGGTAGGGTAGGGAAAGGTTAGGGTAGGGTAGGAAAGGGTTAAGGGAAGGGTAGGGGAGGGTAGGTAAGATAGGGTAGGGTAGGGTCCAGTAGGGTGCGGTAGGGTACGGTAGGGTAGAGTAGGTTAGAGTAGGTTAGAGTAGGTTAGAGTAGGTTAGGATAGGGTTAGGAGTAGGGTAGGGTGGGGTAGGATAGGGTCTGGTAGAGTAGGGTTTAGAGTAGGGTAGGGAGGCAGAGGGTAGGATAGAGTAGGGTAGGGTTAAGGGTAGGGAAGGGTTAAGAGTAGGGTAGGGTAGGGTTGGGTTGGGTAGAGTAAGGCAAATGATTTCATAAATTATGTGGTAGCCTACAGTGCTGAGAAAGGAAGAATGTGTGTAAAAATTTGTGCAAGTGAGGAGGACAATCTGCCAAGTGCTATTTTCCAATAAATTGATTCAATTTTTATGTACTGCTGATCTAACCTGTTGGAATTCCAGTATCATCTTGAACTGCTCCCTGCAAATTGCGCACTGCTGCAACAATTTCACTTAATTTTGGGTTTGGTGTCAGGCTTCTGTAATAGAGTAAAATGCATTGTTACCAGCAAACATCCCTGTCAGGGCTGTGCTGTGCCTGGGTGCCTCAGGTGACTAACTTTAGCCTTTGGGCAACCAGATAATCTTACTTCTTTCATAAGCTTTATGCTGAGCACCCTCCCTGGATCTCATAGTTTGGAACCTTTGGGCTCCTTGTAATTTTTCTTGGAGCACACATACATGTATAATACTAGTAAAAAAAGTCAAAATGGTTTGAAAAATACTAAACCAAAAAAAAATATATATATCTCCTGTGCCAGGTAGTGAAATGGTATGGTGGCTTTATTTTTTCATGTACAGTATCCGATTCATTTACACCACATATGATACAGGGTACAACCCTCCAAGTTTATTTTTTTTCCTTAGTGACTATTGGCCACCGACTGCTCAAGTTTGGTCGCTAGTGAAAAATTTTAGTCACTAAATTAAGCTCACACTTTCAATCTTTCTTCTCAATTTTAGTCGCCAGGCTGGCGACTTTGGTTCCAATTTAGTCGCCAGCTCAAAAATTTTAGTTGCCATGGCGACTAAAATGGTCTTAACTTGGAGGGTTGGGGTACATGTACATCCAAATACATAGCCAGCAATCCAGCATTCTTAGTTATTTTTCATTTTTTATTTATTTATTTTGTTTATTTAAAAATTATTTTTTTTGGGTGGTGGTGGTGGAAGAGAAGAAAAAGGAACACCTGATACACTGTACAATAAATTATTGACCTTATGCATGCTCCCTCCCTTCTACATGTACCACTGGAAAAAAATGTCTTATGGCAGGTTACAAAATACACTGAAGCTATATTTTGTATTAGTATATACCACGCAAGTGAATAGTGCCTTCCGCTCGTGCTGATTGGTTAACTTGTAGGTGATTAGCAAAGTACTATTGACCTCCGAGCAGCTGAAGAGAAACAAAATGGCTTCCCGTGTCGCTTTTGGGTAATGAAAGTAATGTTTTGGTCTGCTATTTATTTAGCTTGCATGGTATACCGTAAAATTCCGGTTATAAGCCCTGGGCTTATACAACTTCGTAAGGGGTTTTGGGTGGGCTTATAAGCGGAGGGGCTTATATCTGGGAGGGTTTATAAGCGGAATAAAAAAAAAGTTTCGAAACGAGCCACGGTAGTGTTGATCGAAATACGTTTTTAAGCTAAAAAGTCAAAATAAAGCAACAGTTAACCCTGTTCAGTACTGTCATCCAGCAGAGGGGGGCTTATATCCGGGGAAGGGGGGAGGGGGCTTATAACCGGATGTATCTTTTTGTTTCCAGTTAGATGGGCCTATAACCGGGGGGGGCTTATAACCGGAATTTTACGGTATACTTTTGCAGCTCGGTAAATATCCACCACTATTCACGTCCACTTCGGTGAATAATTGTTAATCAATGTGCACATTGGAAACAAACTAACCTTTTGGATACGGGAGTCTTGCAGAGTGGACAATACCACTTGTTCTTTGATTTCTTGCTGCTTTTTTCAAGAACCTGCTTGATGCACTGACTGTTTTCAATCAACAAAGAACAGGGCTTTATATAATTAGGCAACAGAAGATTCATACCGTAAGCTTATACATAAAATCCTTCTTGTTTAAAGTTACAGTGTAAACACAGGTAAACAGCACACAGATTGAATTTTATTTAGAGGCTAAAAAGGTTTCCGTTTTCGCTAGAAAAACGGAGAAATTACAATAACAATTACTTAAAATATTATTACACTGTACTGTATGCTTTATGTAGTTCGACTGTGCACATCACAAATTCATTGAATTTTCATGCATTTGTTCCAAGCTTACAGCTTTATTACACTCACCCGCAAAACTGATGATTGCATTTCGTCGAGTGAGGGTCTTTCAACAATTCCAGACTAACAAAAAAGACAAACATAACAAGATAAAGCTATCATAAAGAAAATACCTGCTGTAACTTCAAATCGATTGTGTTGAATTCGATGTGTTGCATAAGAATTTTTGAGAAACCATTCCACATCCTTACCATATTGAACATTCAAGGCTCTTCTGCATCTGTTGAAGGGCGTCCAGGACATCCTTTACCTTCATGGACATGACTGTCGATCGCTTAAAATGTCTACAAAGACGAGACAACGTAAAGATATTACAACACAACCGAAAACAATGAAGGCGCCATTTCTTGAAGTTCGCGCCCGTGCGAAAGCAATTTAGATACCAGTCTTTCACGAAAGGAATATCAAGATACTTTGTTTCATCATACACAAAGTTTTGCAGTTGTCCGTGGCTAACCGCTGAGCAGGAGCGAAGGCTCCGAACAGATTTAACATGTTTTGCACGGAGTGAGGCTCACGGAGTGGCGGAGTCTGATGGCGGACAATTTGTTTAGTTCAAAAATGTAGAATTTAGTAAATAGCAATGGCCTATGTCACAATCGATTTCGACGATCTCGAGTTTTTCGAGAAGTGCGGAGGAGGTGCGTTTGGTTCTGTGTACAGGGCAAGATGGAAATCCCAAGATAAAGAGGTCGCGGTGAAGAAGCTCTTGAGCTTGGGGAAAGAGGCAAGTTTACAAGATTTTCTTGTCGTTTGGTGAAACGTGATATGTGCTTAAATGAAAAACAGGGAATTCTAAATTGAGAAAAGTGTAAAAACAACAGTACTGTAAATCCGTTGTGGCTTACTTGATCTCTGTTTTGAAACCCGACAAAAATCAGTGTTCCTCCCGTTCGTCACTTCGTGATTGTCTTCCAGAAAACGTGTCGGAATTATATTTCATTCATTTGTTTATTGGCCAGAACAAATCATTTTATGAATTGACTTACTGATCATGACACGATCCAGCGAGGGCAATATCTATACGAATCCTGGACACGTATACGCTGTACAGAGCTTTAATACAATTAGTACAGTCAGAGTCAGCTGTTCGTGGTTTAGAATCTTAGTTTATATGTCTCCATGACATTATATTGTCGATTACTTTGCCTAAATCAAACCTCTTGAGCGGCTTATACGGTAATATTAACACAATCAGATTTTAAACTGTAATTAGGGTCTTGTAAGTGAAAAGAGTGACAAAGCGAATTCATGAAAATTGATGAAGCTTTAAGTGATCGACGGAAAGTATATTTATTTTAAAAAATTCATATTTGAACAGTGGATAGATGTAAAGTAAAGAGATGACCCTCTCAGGGAAATTGCAGTTAAAGAAATTGCTTAGAAAAAAGCCTAAAATCGGGGTTTCAATGGGATTTCAACCTGTGACCTCCCTGAATTTATCATACCACATTGTGATGCTCTACCAACTGAGCTTATGAAGCCACGCACAGAGAAAGCATTGCACCGGTAAAGCATTGCACTAGTATCGTGGAGGTCACAGGTTCAAATCCAGTTGAAGCCTTGATTTTTTTCAGGAGTCTTCAGAAAAGTGGGGATTTTTATTAACTTGTCAGTTTTCATTATTTCTCTTTGAAGAGCTTGAAAAATAAAAGCTCACTAAAAAATTCCTTGCCAAATAATTATGACTCTATACAATTAATCATTCAGTGAAATTATGAGTGCTGATTAAGACAGCTGACAGGGCCATGAATTCAACTATTTTTACATAACAGTTATTGGACTTGGTAAACTTTTTTTTTAAACTTTATTTCAATTATTGAATAAATCTCTTATTAGCTAAGGTTGCAACTGTATGACCTTTACATGGAAAATGTTGACAACACTATCTATTTGACTTTTGTTACTGTTAAAGGAGAAGTTCACTCCAGAATGGCCATTTATTTTCTTTACGCCAATAAAACGTTTATACAAAAATATGTTATTCACCAAAATTTCAGCATCCAACGAGCGCTAAATCCCTACGAAATCTTTCTCTAAAGTAGCCCAAAATTCGACAACTGAACGCCGCCATCTTGGAGCTAGTAATGTATGGGTGACGTCAAAGAGTTCAGCCTGAAGTTTAGCGGGAAAATTTAAATACTCGAAACTCCTTGTTTCTTTGAAGTGGCTTTTGTTTGTCAAAATGCCTGTCTGAAAGGAAAGAAAAGGTGAAAGGTTTTTTTGTATCTCTTGGAGATCTGTTTGAGAAACATGGAGCTGCACAAACAGGCATTTTGACAAACAAAAGCCACTACAAAGAAACAAGGAGTTTCGAGTACTTAAATTTTCCCGCTAAACTTCAGGCTGAACTCTTTGACGTCACCCATACATTACTAGCTCCAAGATGGCGGCGTTCAGTTGTCGAATTTTGGGCTACTTTAGAGAAAGATTTCGTAGGGATTTAGCGCTCGTTGGATGCTGAAATTTTGGTGAATAACATATTTTTGTATAAACGTTTTATTGGCGTAAAGAAAATAAATGGCCATTCTGGAGTGAACTTCTCCTTTAAGGGACTCACACTATATAGAGAAAAAACTGTGAATGCACACGCACAATGCTCTAACATTAATGACGCAAAATGATGAATTTTTATGTGAGAGAAAAAATGGTTCTCTTTGAGTTTATCACAGTCAACAATAGATTGGTTAAGAACAAAAGACATTGCGTGGTTTTACAATACTTCATTTAAATTATTTTGTGATTTTTGTGTAAAATTTAATATGGGAATTTGTAATGAATGATGGCACATATTTTAAATGCACCAAACACGTGTCTGCTTGACGTAAACACATGAATTTAAAAATTCATGTGTTTTGCTGTTTTGCCCATGTGTTCAGACAGTTTTTTCTCTATATTAATATAGCACGAGTCCCTTAAAAGTAACAAAAGCCATCTTTTCTGTATAAACTTTACTGCGCCAAGACCAAGAGCCAACATTCTCCTGGTACAATAAGACATAGTACATGTATTTGGACTTTGAACCTCTTAATGGCATACATGTAATATCCTATTTAATACTTGTTTGTATGAAGATGCACCACTTTAATATTCGACCTGTGGTTCTCATCAAACTTTAATTCCTGTCGTTTGATAGGATTATAATGGCTGAATCTAGCTCTTGAAGTCTTGAAATTCACCAACATAGTTCTCATCAAACTCTTATGCTTATTTTATGACACATGTAGGCCAGCATTCTAAGTATGCTTAGCCATAAGCATATCATCAAGTTTTTTGGAGCAGTGAACTCACAGCCAAACTTCTGCCTTGTGACAGGTCAGTGGGATAATGCAATGTACATGTATGCTACATACATGAAATGAACACTCTGTACAACATTTTTTTTTTCGGTCCAGAATGATTAATTTTAGGTAAGGCGTCTGGGGGGTCCACCACATTCCAGTACAATGTACATTGGTACAGCTTTCTAGTCCTTTACTGGGGCAAGAGATGACTCACCATCACTCTTAATTTTTGCCCCACACCTCTTGTTTCAAAGGTAATGGCTCTCATTACCTTTAGATTAAACAGCCTTCCCTTATGAAATTGCTACTCTGAGGGTCGCTTAATTGCAAGTCGCTACTTTGGGTAAAAAATACCACAAATTACCAAACAATCGTGTATGTTGGCTGATCCATACGATCTCTGGTAATCTCTGGCCATCCAGAACAAAAAATTTTTGTTGGGTTATCATGAGACAGTTTTATTTTGAGGGGTTGTGTTTTTGTTTGTTTGTTTTCTTTTATCTTTCGGGGAGTTGTTACAATGTACTTTTGAAACTTGATAGTATATATACTGTACACGTATTGCCTGTTACTGAAAACAATATAAACCAATTTCATAGCTTGTTCCAATGAATCACTATTTTCAAAAAAATATATAATTATAATTAATAATAACTACTACAATTACCTAACAGTACATGGTTGTATAATCTTTATTGTGCAATTTCAGAATATGCTGCCAAGGGATGCCTTTACGATCATCTTGCAAACAATAAGCTCAATTTTGATCAGATTCTGAGATGGTCCACAGAGATTGCACTTGGTAAATAACAGTTAGCATGTGTCTGCTATTAGTATATAAAAAACAGTTATAACAAAATTAAATAATGATATGTAATGATATCAATAGCAAAATCTTATTTAATACAGTAATTCTATCCACTGCAAGACAGATATAAAATCTGAGACTCTAGCTATAACATGTGCATACACTGTACATGTTGTGGCTCAATTTTACCCTTGGTACTGTATAATCTGGTATTTCCCTTTGTTCTGGTGTATGAAATAAAGGCAGGAAAATACCAGCTACTGTAAATATCACTTATGAAAACATTTCAACAGCGCTGATGTTCACAAGGACTTTTCAGCTGTAGGGTGACCATATTTTATTGGGATGGTGGAACATTTGGCACTGGCTTGCAGTTAGCTCCTCTTTGCACTCTAAGTTTTGGCTCTGAATCCTGAGAGCAGGCTTTTCAGAATTTTTTAGTACATAGATGTCATTTTAGCTTGTACTTGATGACAATACAGTTTGTAACATTGACAGATCTTTCTTTTATTTAAGGGATCAACTACCTTCACAATGAAGCTCCTGTTAAAGTAATTCACAGAGATCTAAAGTCAAAAAATGGTATTAAACACTATTATTACTAGTATGACTATTGTTATTATTTTATTTATTAATTATTATTGTTGTTATTGTTAATGTTGTCCTCGTTGTTTTTGTTGTTTAAGAGATGACATACAGTGTATATAGGAATGCACTTTAATCGCCTTTTTTTGTTTTCCATTTGCAGTGGTGATTTGCTCTAACTTGACAATCAAAGTGAGTGACAAGATACAATAATGTTGTCATCATTCATTGTTACTGTATGCTTGTAACAGTGTTTTGGTGTACATTTTGCCACACTGTACTGCACTGCAGTTAGTATTTTTATTTCATTAGGTTTGTTAATAAGTGATTTGTTTGATAGATTTGTGACTTTGGCACATCAAGGTTCCTTGCCAACACCACCAAAATGTCTTTGGTTGGAACATACCCCTGGATGGCACCTGAGGTAATTATCATGCATGTAATTCCGAAGAGTTCATAGAGTGATTTTAATGGTTTAAAGAATGATTTTAATGGTTTAAATCTCCTTGTAGAAGTTTTAATATTATTGCACCACCAAATGCGAATGACCGATGTACATGTAAGGAACAATTTCTGACTTAACACGCATTGCAAACCTACATCCATAATGCTGGACACATTCTCTATCAGTGCGGATGGACAAGTGTAATTCGGCTAGACCCAGCTACTTTATAACAAATCATGTCTGCCTTTTCGATGTACCCACTTTATTTTTAATTACAGTCTACATGTCATATATAAATATATGTTGTGGTTTAAATTTATCTTACCATTTATCAAACCAGTTTGGTTTTGATTTTTCATTGTCCCATAACCTGAAACAAAGGGAAATAAACATCAAACTGGTTTGAAAAATTTTAAACCATACTGATAGACAAAATTTAAACCACAACACATACATGTATAAGTAGAGTAATTATATTTGGCAGAGCTAAACTGTACAGTCATGTAAGTGACAGTGGTCAACAGAAAATGTACAAAATTTCTTATGCACATATATAAGGTTTGGCAGTTGTAATTTATTCATCTCTGTCAGCTCTTGAACTTTCAAATTTTATTTTAGGACTTACTGCTTTAGGACTACTGTACTGTAGGCATAAAACACATTCCAATAATAACATAATCTGCCTATCCTGCAGCTTATGAGCATTTTTCTTAAGGGTGTAATTTACTCTACATGTACAACTCCTATCCCCATCATCATATTTATTCAATATTGGGAAGTTAGGACTGCATGTGCAGTAGTTTGGATCTCCAGTAATACATGAATCTGTAGACCGCATGTGTAGGTTGTTTGCCTTGAGTTTGCATTTCATTTTTGTTCTGCAGGTTATTCAAAGCATGCCCATATCAGAGGCCTGTGACACATTTTCTTATGCTGTGGTGAGTAGAAGGATATTCAACTTTTGAATTATAGGCTTGACGAATTAGAGCTCATTACATGGATAGTGTTAATTTTTTGTTACATACCACCTGTACATGTGCATGTATTTTCAGGTCTTATGGGAGATGCTTACTCAAGAGGTGCCATTTAAAGGACTTCTTGGTGTCCAGGTGGCATGGCTGGTTGTGGTTGAGGAAGAGGTAAATGTTAATGCACACATGCATACATACAAACACACACACACTGCACCTGAGTTACGCTGAAAAGTGAAACTTTGTTCATTATCAGGTAATCTTGTAAGGAAGACTGTCTCCTCAGAGATGATGGGCATATAAAAATTATGTGCAGATAGGGGAAAGTAAGAGAATTGTTAGTGGAAGGCCTGGGGGGGGGGGGGGAGGGTGGGGGTGGGGATGGGAGGGAATTCTCCCCTTTACTTAGATGTATAGTGTTATAAATAAGGAATTATAATAATTATTATGGATGATGTAATAATGGATAACTCGCGGCATTACTGATTACTACCAGATCAGAACTTAACACTCACGCACACACACAGAACTTAACAAGATGTTTTGGTAATAAGTTGTATCAGTTGATATAATTACAACAGTGACATATAATGATTAGTTTTGGTGCAAAAAAAAAAAATGTGCAGTTGTTTTTCAGGCTTAAAAGCTACTCCATTGTTTAAAGCTACAGTGATGTATTCACTACATGTACATGTACAGCAACTTGCAATCGATGTCTGTGGCTTTCTTTCAGCGTTTAACCATTCCAAGCAGTTGTCCTGAAAAGTTTGCAAAGCTCATGAAAAAATGCTGGCTTACAGATCCAAAGGTAGGTATTAATACGAGTTCTAGTCCCCAAAAACTTTCTGTAAAATAAATTAGACCAATTTTCCGTGTGGAATAAAAAACAATCATCAGATAATGTGAACTTAGCAAGCAATTGAGACTATAATCATAATGATATCATAAGGCATTAAAAATGCTGAAAACAAGGTGCTGCTGTTCCTAAATGGGCATGGGTACTGTACCTCTCATTCATATTTTATAAATGTAAGTTCCTTTTAGATAAACAGTCAATAGGCAGAGTTTGACAAAAAAACTCAGCGCAGGTTATATTTCAGTGGAATGACCTTAATTTTCATTTTGTTGCACTACATGCAAGTTGGTTCCAGTCCCAATAGATAAGAAGAAGTCCCCTTTGCAGCTGTTGTTTGGGCTCATCATGCAATGTTCCCTTCCCCCAGTGGGGAGACGCATTGCATGATCATGACAACCCAAAATGAAAGCTGTACACGTGGTGAAGGAGGCTAAGAGATCGGGAAAGCTAGGTGACTCATCACTTCCAATGCTTGACTCTCGTAATTTGTATTTTCTTTCTTCCTTTCACAGGAACGTCCAAATTTTATGGAGATACTGACAGTATTGAAATCAATGAATGGAGATGGTAGGTGCCCAATCTCAACCCCAGAGCCCGCTTTTCTGTTTTCAGCACCAAGAATGCAAACTCTGGCCAGATCTGATTTTTTGAACATGTGCAGAGTGCTCATTTTCATTGTCAGCCAATCCGATTTGAGTATTAACAACTGGAAGTCTGTGAATCATGGACTTTCTCATAAAATGCATAATTAATGGGCTGAATGTTGACACTTAAATACAGTGTAAAAGGTTTTTATCCACTGGACCAAGCTTTTCAATTGGTCAGTCACCGACAATGTCCTATTTAGCTCTTTTTTCTATTCCCAGCTACTGATGCAGTGTACTCTGGAGCTCAAACCATTACAAACATTCATTTACGTGCATTGTCCTTTTCTTTTACAGCCTCTTTACAGCAGGAAACTGATTCTTTCATAAAACAGAAAAAGGAGTGGAGGTAACGTAAAATTAAGTCTGCAGCTAGCCAGACAGTTTAGAATGCTCAGAATGTTAGCATGTGTTTAGGGTTAATCATTTTGTTATGTTTAGAGAGCCAGTTACCATATTTACCATGTGGTATTTTGGTATGCCCCACACAATTTTAGTCACATTATCCTCTCCCTATACAGGAACCTAAAGATTTATGAAACGCTAATTTACATCCCAAAAATAACCCCCCCCCCCCCCCCCCCATATACATGTACATTACATACTGGCCTTTCCCTCAAATAAGCCCGAGTCCTGAAAGGGACATTGAGCAAACATAAGCTAAGGTTTATTTTCGGAATTTTTTGTACAGCATCAAAATAAATATTTATACAGTACGTATGCATTTTGGGAATTTATGTAAAAAAAATTCTTATTCGAGATTTTCTTGTAAGCCTCTTAAAAAATTATTTTGCAACATTTCTTTTAGTAATGAAATTGAAGCTACATTAAGTAGGCTTAAGAAGTTGGAAAAGGATTTGACAGTCAAGGAGAAGCAATTGCGTGAGGTATGGGCTGACCAGTAGTGGTGTTGATCATCAGTTCCTTACAGTTTTCTTTTTTATTACATCCATTTTGAAATCTCTGATGATCCTTGCAATCTGATTAGTTCTCAGCAGTGAAATTTTTTTTTGCTCTTGACTAAAATGTATCTTTTTCGATTCCCAGTCAATGATAAAGCTGGGAACACTAAAACAAAACAAGCAATCAGATTTCGAGGCTTGTAATCAAATTGCAGGAAAATGCAGTGCAATTCATTCACTAATCATAGTTGAGATGAATTAATTTGATTAAGGTTAATTTGATTTGTACGTACTTTTCTTTTCAAAGTCACTTTAGAGGAATTATGTCACTTACCATATTTTAATGATTACTAATTTGTTTTTATTTCACTGCTACATATGTAAGTTGAACATTCAAACAGTATGTTGACTTGTTCATTGTAAACATTATTTTGATGGCAAAAAAGAAAAAAAAAAGACTTTTTCCATTTTCTTTTAGAGAGAAATACGTGTTCTTGAAAAGGAAAAGGAAATAAGTGAGCTTCAGTCAGTTTCCAAGGTACAGTGTTTTATTGCAGAGTGTAGAAAAGGTTAACTTTATATAATATAATGCATGTATTAAATAGACTAACCATTTTAACCCCACAAGTTATAATCAAATCTCTTCTCATAAATTTTGTACTACGTGCATGCAGGTTTTGACAATTACAGCAGTGCCTGTTAAACTTTTGGGCATAGGTGTTTACATGCATATTTATTGTAATAATTTGAAATTAGTCCTTGTAACAATGTTTACATTTTGCCATGGGTTTCATTTGATTTGATTTGATCAATCAATATTTAGAGGGATAATGGTAACTGACATTTCAGACACTCACACGTAATGTCATCTGCGCCTTGTCAGTGGTGGAGTTGTCTGCTGGATTTAACAAAGAAAATTGTTTGTCTGTTGGATATTAGTTATTTATAGTAGTTACTCACTATGTTATTTGTTTTAGGTCCTGGACAAACATGATGTCAACGCTTGGACAGAGAATGATGTGGTAAAATTCTATTTGCAATATCTAAGTTCCTTTGTCTAAACTTCTGCAGCTATAGCATCCCTTAGTGTTTTACTGCAACATGATTTGTGTTTATTTTATTTCAGTGCTTGTGGCTGCAGCAAGTTGCGCAGAATAGTAAGTGATTCTTCTTGTTGTTTTACCAGTTTGTCAAAGCAAGTTCCATAACTGATAAGTTATGAAGTATCAATATTATTTATGGTGCACACTGTATCACAAACAAACAAATACATCTTAGTAGGACTGAATACAAGTTGTACATGCTTTTACCAATGTTACAATTTTTAAAATTAATTCTCAGTTACTGTTATCCAAACATTTACTTTGATGACTGACATTTCGACAGCCCGAGCACACGTCATCTTCAGAGTCAAGTGAAAAGTTGTTTTCAGTTGATAAGTCTGGTCATGGATCTGACCTTTTTACTGATATCTAATCTTACTCTATGCAGGTGGCCACAAAAACCTGATGATGTATGTGCCACTGTTTCAGGATAATCATATCACTGGTCGAAGGTTGGTTTGTTTGTCACGCATTCCTGCATAGATAGAACAAACCTGGCATGTTACACAGGTAGTCAGTTAGTTGCTCAGTCAGTAAAGTTGGTTGGACTGTTGGTCAATCAGTCCGCTGATCCATCAGTCAGACAGTCAGTCAGTCAGTCAGTTAGTCAATCAGTCAATCAGTCAATTAGTCAGTCAGTCAGTCAGTCAGTCAGTCAGTCAGTCAGTCAGTCAGTCAGTCATTAATTCAGTCAGTCAGTTAGCCAGTTAGTCAATCAATCAGTCAGTCAGTCAGTCAGTCAGTCAGTCAGTCAGTCAGTCAGTCAGTCAGTCAGTCAGTCAGTCAGTCAGTCATTCATTCATTCATTCATTCATTCATTCATTCATTCATTCATTCATTCATTCATTCATTCATTCATTCAGGCAGGCAGGCAGTCAGTCAGTCAGTCAGTCAGTCAGTCAGTCAGTCAGTCAGTCAGTCAGTCAGTCGGTCAGTCAATCAGTCAGTCAGTTAGTTACAAAGTACCGGTACTTTGGAAATTGTTTAACCTAATGCAGCTGGTACTACGCTTATTAGTTGAGTATGCATTGAGGGAAGTTTCGCGCCCAAGTGTTACCATTTAAACTGTGCTGTTGTCAGGGGTGACAGAGCTAGTTTCCATTGGAAACATCTCGTGCTGTTGACGTCATCAGTCTGTTGTGCGCATGAAATCTCCGTACTTCTGACTCTCTTTTTCACGCACCGGACTAATGACGTCAATAGCACGATATGTTTCCAATGGAAAGTAGCTCTGTCGCCCCAGACAACAGCAGAGTTTTAACGGTAAAACTTGCCCGGGAAACTTTCCCCATTGCATACTCAACTGATAAGCATAAATGCAATTACCTGGTATAACATTACGTTACGTTATGTTACGTTAAGGCATGTTAATTTGTTTTCATTACAAGGCAGATACATGTACATTGGTAGTGCATGGATATATTACATGTAGAAGGCAGACTAAAACGAGAAAGGTTTGTTAGATGTGTCAGACAGAATCTTCTAAAATTTAATTATAAGAGAGGGATAACGTGCATTCGTGCCTCTGTGACAAAAAAAGGCCATTCAATGGACACAAGTGGAACACAACAGAACACAACTAACGGTTATTTTGCAATTCGGCCATGTTGAATTATCACTTTTAGTTTGCACATTAACATGAATTGGCGTTGCAGTACTCAATATTTCAGTTTTAGTTTCAAATAATAAAAAAAACAAAAACTACTCTTTCCACCAATTAAATGAGTTCAATTTGAAGTTATCCTTACAGTGCTTTCACACATCTTGCATAGGACTTCTCAGGAGAATTTGAATTCGAGTCGAGAATGAATCACTGCTGGATTAAACAAGTCTGGCATTCCAGAGAGTTACATGTAGATTGCAAAAAAAAAAAATAATAATAATAAAAATAAATAATAATAATAATAATAATAATAATAATAATAATAATAAAATAACCGTGTTTCTTCTTGATTTTAAGGGTCCACTTGCAAAATTTCAACGAGCCTTAAATCAAAACTCTAATTCTGATATTCATTTTCACATGTACTTGTAAAGAGAAAATAGTGTTCAACATATTTTATGGAAGGATGTTTAGATCTTAAGCTTTGTATTAACTAATGGAAGTAACAACTTATTGTATGTTTAATACGCAGGCTTATTCTGCTGACAGAGGAGAATTTGAAAGCTCTGGGCATAGAATCTTTAGGGCACCGGATTGAATTAATGGTAAATTTCGTAAATAGACCCCTTAATGACCATGGACTTATATTTAGTTTTGCTGTTTGTTACAACTTAGTTGCAATATCTAACCATAGATGGTTCTAAACGAGTACTTGTAGCTTAGGTCAAGTTATTTAATGTGATTTTGCGACGCATAATCTGGTTTTATAATGGAAGTCTGAATACGAGCCTAGTGGCCCATCAGGCCGGAGCTTATCCCGGTTTCCATAGCATGAAGCGACTAGGAGTATTTCTACTCCCCTGGGATGGGATGCTAGTCCATCGCAGGGTTACCCCTAGCAGTAAATTCGCCGGTTCCCATTTATACACCTGGGTGGAGAGAGGCACTATGAGAGTAAAGTATCTTGCCCAAGAACACAACGCAATGCCCCGGCCAGGGCTCGAAAGCCATGGAATTTTGAAAACTGATGTCTATGCAACCATTAGCTATCCACGGCTTACTCCCATCTAGCTTCGTAGCTCAATTGGTAGAGCAACGGTGATCAACCAGAAGGTCATTGGTTCGAAACCCCCCAAAAGTCAAATAATTTTTCTTTGTCTCATTTGGTAAACTGTGTTTGCCTTCACAGGAGCAAATTGTACACTTGAGGTCTGAGAGTGAATCAATGATGCATTTCCCTCCGCTGCAATCTACGGTACAGTACGATTATATATGTTGTGACTGTTCTTAGCAAATTTTCGTGAGCTCAATGTATATTGTACGCAATGAAAACCCCCATGTAAGAACCTGCATTTTTCCAAGTAAGAAAGAAAGTTGCTTGTTGTTGGTGCAGTTTATTATTTATATAAAATATGTATGTAATAGTTATGTCTAAATGACTACTTACTTACTCACTGCCTGCTATGCCCGCTGGCATAAAGGGCAGCAACGAAGGGCCTCCAGTCCTGTCTGTTCTGGGCCAGCTTCTGAATGGTACTCCAGTTGTGATAACTACAATCAAGGCAAAGTCTGCGTACGACCCTTGTGGTCCATCAGGCCGGAGCTTATCCCGGTTTCCGTAGCATGAAGTGACTAGGAGTATTTCTACTCCCCCCTGGATGGGATGCTACTCCATCGCAGGGTTACCTGGGTGGAGAGAGGCACTATGAGAGTAAAGTTTCTTGCCCAAGACCACAACACAGTGCCCCGGCTAGGGCTCGAACCTGGACCGCCCGATCCGGAGTCCAGCGCACTAACCATTAGGCCACCGCGCAATCAAAACAAGTAGTAAACCTATTCCTGGTAATCTTATTTCTTTGAATTCCCTTTATACCTATTAGATATCAAGAAAGCAAAACTAAATTTCTAATTGTTAACTTCATTTCATAAAATCACAACCCGATTCAATACCGTAAGTGTTAACTTAATTTGATAAAATCACAACCTGTTTCAAATTTATGGCTAAAAAAGGTTCTTAGCCCAGCACGTTCTTGAAGGGGCTGTGTCAGGAATTTTTTAAGAGCCAAAAATATATTTGTGTCGTAGGTAACCTGAAAATACTAGTAAAGTTTTGTTAATAATCGCTATATTATAGCACTGAGACTACTATCAAGCGTCTTAGACTGCGGATGGCTTGGATGGAAATGGACTTCAACTTAAACAATTGAGGCTTAACTTTTTTAAGTTGTTTTCGTGCGTCTTGAAAAATCGATATTAATAGCTGCGGTTTGACGTTTCAACGCAAATTAAGGTTATATCTTCCTTTATTAAAAGCCTAGCAATGATATATTGCGATTCCTGAGTTTTGATTGGTTAACAGGCAATGGGGAGCTGGGGAGCTCAAATATTGCAATTCTTTTGGGCGTTTTTAATAAAACAACTATTCCACTCGCGCTTGTTGAATATGAGATCGTTATAGCCACCTCGGCGCTAGGCGCCTCGTTGTTAATTAGATGTTATGTTTTTCATGGGTTAAGTTGCCTACCACTAATTTCAGAAAAGCTTGGACCAAAAATCCGCGAAATCCCCGTGAAATTGCTCCTTTAATCACTTGGTTCTTATATGCGGGTATTTACTGTGTTCGCGCATTCGCACACTGCCAGTGAATTAACGTCCAGCTGCTAAGCGTAGGATTAAGATTATAATTTGTGTTCACGTGGTGAGAATGACATATGTTCGTCTGTTTGGTTTCAGGATGGCTGTGCTTTGACAAATGGCAGTCCAAACCCTCAACAACAACAGCAGTTAACTCTTATCTTGCTGTTCGGCAATCATTGTAGAATGGGGCACTCAACACAGGTAACGAAATAATGCCATAATAAGACCATTCTTGAGAGACCAGCTTAATACACATTAATTACAAAGGCATTTGCAATATTTAATGCAAGGAAGAGAGCAAATTGTTGCTTTTTTTTTTCAAAAATCGCGGCGACCAGAATGCATTGTACTCTGCTGGAACCTCGCTTTGAGCTTAAGACACAAATCACAAGGATGAATGTCAAAAACGGTCGTGACTAGAATTGGATACTCCAGAATCAGAAATCCACTAGGAGACTGGAACCCAAGCACTCCAGTGTGCTTGCGGTTAGTTTCACTCTGGGTTGCTTGTGGTTAGCTTTCATTTCATGGTAAGATCAGCACAATATGCAGAAATGGGTTCCAGTCTCCGAGCGGATTTGTGATTTTGGAGTATCCATTCTAGTCACGACCATGCTTAAGTCGCCAACGTCCGAAATCCAGCAAGAAGCATGCAGCAAAAATACTTACAGTTTTTTATGCGGCGAATAGGTGAAAGCCCGTACGATTTAAGCTGATTTAAGTTCTCAAAATGCTTGTAGATTTAATACATGAAAGCCTGTCAAAGCCGTTGAGGTGCGAAATCCAGCAAGAAACACATGGCAGCTGCTGCACAAGTATAAAACGACAATACTATCAGAAAATACACTTTGAAGCTTACGCTTTAACTTGTTGGTTGTTTAATTTGAGTGTATCAATCCTTTTATTAATTTTCTCCCATGAGAAGTCAAAAAGGAGTGATTTTTATACAGGAATTTGTACACGTTGAATTGATGTTTTTTTTGTTCGTTCAACAGGAACATAAGTGGAAGATGTTCTTGGAAATTGATGGCGACGAAACGGCCCTGCTTCTTGTGAAGGTAAGCGATTAACCGGTTTTCTTTTTTTAATTGAAACTTCCCAGTGGGAAACTAATGTCTTTTTCTTTTGGTCTCTAGAATGTAACCTTCTTTGTCAAGTCGACCAGTGAGTTACAGACACTTAATCAGGTAGGTAAAGTCTGTATACGAGCCTAGGGGCCCATCAGGCCGGAGCTTATCCCGGTTTTTGTAGCATGAAGCGACTATGAGTATTTCTACTCCCCCAACCACCCACCCCCGACTGGGATGCTAGTCCTTTGCGGGTCACCTCCTGCAGTAAATTCGCCGGTTCCCATGTATACACCTGGGTGGAGAGAGGCACTATTATAAGGGTTAAGTGTCTTGCCCAAGAACACAACGCAGTGTCCCGGCCAGGGCTCGAACCCGAACCGTTCAATCCAGAGTCCAGCGCACTAACAATTAGGCCACCGCGCCTCCCAACTTATCAGGTTCACCTGTAGAAATGACTTGTAGCATGTCGGAAAATCATAAACGCGGCGAAGCGGCCTTGTTTCATTTCATTCTCCTACAAACTCCGAAGTTACTGATAGACTTCTTATGTTTTTAAAAAATACATTAATTTGCGTGTTGTACTTTGTTGCTTTCTTAGCAGACTGATTTTTGTGGTGAGTGTTCTTTTCTCCAATTTTCATAACTTAACAATTTCAGTGACGCTTACTCGTTTACTCCCGTTGCCTCGCAGCCTCCTTATGTGATGGACCGCTGGAAGATGAGTACTGCAGGCGACGCCCCTGTTGTCGAGTGCACCGTGAATTACGAGGTACAGGCTTTTTGTTAATCAGACCTATTTAAAGCACGTTAATTTGCTCGAAGGAGGACACTTACTGAGCCTTTTAATAACAAGCGGACTCCAACCAACTAAACTCAACTGACTGACTGACTGGCTGGCTGGCTGGCTGACTGACTGACTGACTGACTGACTGACTGACTGACTGACTGACTGACTGACTGACTGACTGACTCAGTTATGTTAGCAGACGCCTCTTCTTTTTCAGGGTTTAAGGTTGTTGTGGTTGTAATTTTAGTTGACAGCAGATTAAACGCAATCGTTTGTTAGGTTTTGAACCTCAGCATTCGCGTGTTATTAAAAGTCGCAGTAATCGAAGAAACTCGGTGCGCTGATCTACACCTTAAATGTTTATCAAACATGGACATTGGCTAGCAATATCTAGTTATCAGAATAGAACAGTCATCCTCCTGAGTATTTATCAAAGGGTTGACGCACTTGTTATTTCTTTTTCAGAGCGATGTCAAAAAACCTAAAAGTACCAAACATCTTCACGCAGTTCTCCTTCAGGAAAGTGGATCAACGATTACAAAAACTGTCCAGTTGACCTTAAAGCAGTCCGCGGGTTCCACTCCAAATGCCAGGATAAACAGCCGTCTGGAAACAACTTCATCACAATCCCCCACCCCTCCCGGCTCCCCTAGCGTACTCAAAGTAAGTATCACGCTGCCTGACGCTACCCACCCCTGTAAGGTCAAGATACGACTCCATTGCACGAGATTAGCGCTGAGCCCGCGTTGTTTTGAAGAGGTTGTTGCCAAGTAACGTGTCGTGGCCTGTTGGCGATCGATTGATAAATCTTCATAGAATCCGAAGGATCCCAGATTTGGTATTGTCCAATCAATTCTGTGCCATGAAGAGAGATGTCGAACCTTGGAGCAATATTGTGGTCGAGAGACGGGTCCCAGACCGAATTGCAGCCCACGACGGTGTTAGTTCACCCGAGAAACTGGCCATTAACAACCCAAGTGTTTTTATTGATTTTTATTTCGCCACTGATACTGCAACACAGCTGCTTTCCAGACTAACATCCCGTTCTCGTTCTCTGAGCCACCTGTTCCTGGTGCCCAGGCTCCGCCGGCTAAGAGGGACACGGGAATGGCTAACATAGCCTGCGAATACAGCCGCCTCTCATCGCTCCCGGCCGGTTTGGCGTCCAAACTGGCCGGGAGCGATGAGAGGCGGCTGTATTCGCAGGCTAGACTAACATTCCACCAGTGCAACTTAATTTTATGCACATTATTTTTTGTTTTGTGCCCAGGCCTCAGGTTCCAGGCGCTCCTCCTTCTCCAATCCCCCGCAACCACTATTGAACGCGGTCCGCAGCAAACAGGAACAATTCACAAGTGCATTCCCAGTGACCTGGGCTCAGCGAGTGGCGTACAGTGGCCCTGCTAGCCCCACCAAAAGACCTCAGAAGAGCCCGACAAGAGTGGTGCCTTCCGCTGCAGCCTCCACGGTACGGAAAAATTCAAACAGCTCTCCTTGGAGCACCTCGGCCAGCTCTCAATCTTACAAAGGTAACTATAGCAGAAGTTTTCGATCAAACTTTGCGAAACTGAGCAGATGAAGCGTCCACTAGCGGCTCAGTTTGTAAACGTGTCGTATCGACTAGAAATTAATTAGGAAGATAAAAAAAAGTACAAAAGCAAGGGCTACGGGAACGTTGCTAAACGAAAGATTTATTGAGAAGTACAATAGCTTGGCACGTGCGTAATAAATGTGTGTACATATCTTTGCCATCCTCTGCAAACCAACAACGTGGAATGGACAAATTTAACGTTATGATGAGAACGTGAACCATACTGATCGCCAAATACTTCAAGTTTCCATTTGGAATTAAACGAAGGATATTTCTGGCACCGAGAGAAAAACTGAATTCGTCACATCTTGATAATCACTTTTCAATCGGCGTTGTACTCGGCGTCACCGTCATGGTCGGGTAAACTTCTTAATTGGAGGCGATTTTACCGACAACAGCGATTCAGTCAGCAAAAGCTCGATGGTTATCACTAATTTGACCCGAGTCTTCGTCTCCGGACGTGTTCGTTATTTATCCGAACACTTTCGGAAAACGTTTTGATCCTGGACAACTGTTCACCTGCTCTCCATGTAAGGACTCTCCTTGTTGACAGCAAGAGGTCAAAGTTGTTGTTGTTTTGATCTGTCAAATGGGTTGTTTGCTTTTCCTTACAGTACTTTTTGGGTCCGTACGCGTTCCCAGTGGCTAGCTGCCATAGTTTGGCTTTATTTTGTGGATAGTTAAGGTAAACTACTCTAAATCATTTGTTTAATATTTTACAGTTTATCCATCGAACTGGGATCCAAGCTGGATCTCAGACAGCAGTCCCAAGCCTCGCTCGTCCACCCTTCCCTTCGAGTCCACTCAGGGTACTGGAAAAGAGCCAAGATCAAATCAGCAGCCGCAGCGATCGAGAGGGAGGGGAGGCAGGAGCAGAGGTGCAAGAGGAGGGCGTCATTTTGAACAGAACTATCAACGCAGTGTCAGCGATTCAAAATATGCAACAAGAAGTCCTCATTTTCAGGACAGTGAAGCAATGGATCAACGATCAACTACTAGCGAAGGAGCGGCGCGGCCTCCCTCGGGAAATCGCGCACAGCGAGGTAAAACGCGCGCGCTCAATTACGAAGGAGCAAACGGTGGAACGAACAATAGTGACGAGTTAACGTCCAGCGGAGCTGACAGTGGAAGTACGCAAAGTAGTGACGGCACCGCGGAATGGTGCACTGTTACACACAAAAAGATTCATTCACAGAGAACTGAAAGCACAGATGCACGAAGTCGCGACCACAGAACGTTTGATCAGTCTCGCGATAAGCGATCATTCGGTGGAGGAAGGGGTGAAAGAGGGGGCTATCGCGGCAGGGGTAACCGGGGTCGGGGCGACCGGGGCCACGGCCGGGGCAGTGGCGGCCCCAGGGGACGTGGAAGAGGAGGAAAGGGAAAGACATATCCGTAACGTATTTTTCGCCATGCATGCTTTCCAAGGGGGCAAGTTTTTTTTATATACCGTTGTCTTTAAAGAGTATTTTTATTCCACATAGCAACGGTACTGGACTCAAATATTCCCAGAGAAACGGGGCATGCGTATACTTATATAATATGATAATAATATGTTTCAATTTAGTATTTTCGGTCTCAATTGTCAAGTTACTGCGATACAAGGTTACACTCGGTCAGTTTCCTTATTTAAAATAATTGAAAAAAAAAAAAGAAAAGAAAAAACGATCTCGACACATTACATTTCTTCACACATTTAACATTTTCATTTTGCATTTTTAGTACGTTCTCTAGCGCCTCGTGCTATCAAGCACATTCTTTCATTCAGGGTTTACACGGTCGTTTAAAATAATTATATTGTGAGATACCGCCATCCATGTCAAGTGCAGTCAAATAAATAATGATTATTTTTTGAGAATTTTATTGATAGGAAAAATAATAAATTTTGAAATAGAACGTACTTTATTTGATGTTTTATTTTAAGGTGGTGTGTTAAGGGTTTAGTAGAGCAAAAAGTTTCACTAGACCGCAACGCCTAATTTTTTCGCGCCATTTTCATATGGTAATGGCACTTTTCTGGGCAACAAAGGAGCGAGGGCTCTGGGGTCGAGGCTTGTGCACAAATGATCTCAAAACGTTACAAGAACAAATACGTTGAGTCACGTGACTGTTTTTGTCGCGCTTTGTGGTCACTGCGAAGTGAACGTTAATAAACTGTACCAAATACGCTAGCACAGGAGTTTTTATTGAACAGAGCGTCCGTACTGCTAGCAAACGGATTCTTAAGTATAGTCACTCTGAAAGGCTCGAGAACGATTTGAATTCAGTCCTGCTGCACGTCGTTTCGTGGCGAAAGAGGGACATAATCGCAACACGCAGGCGCACAAGTAAATGCCTGACCGTGAGCGCGTTGCATCGACACGTCCTCTCCTGGCCGTGTCTTGGTGCTGCAGCCTGTTGCAGTGTGTGCGCCTCCGCACATGACTTCGTGTTCCGCTTTCACGGATAACGTTTCACTTTAGACAACCAAGATTGAACAGCCGATTATTGGCAACTAATCCCGCAAGAAAGTTTTCTTCACATTCTCCCTTTCGTGCCCATTTAAAATTGAAACGAGTTGGATTTGAAACCCTCAGTTGGCATCTTGGTAACTGTGCCAAAATGCACCAAATACTTACATGATCGACTTGTATTATGTTGGCCGATGACCCTGTTGTGTCAGATGCGCGCATAATGCGTGACGGTTGGCATTGATCTCTGTTAACGTCGCTACTTTCACCTGGAAAGGGGGGGGGGGGGGGGGGGAGGGATGGGAGCTGGGAATGCAAGTGTCGCTGAAACTGATGCCCCTGCTGCATTTTCGCGTGTGTAAAACGTGGGAGCTTCGTCGCTGCAAAATGTGGCTGCGAGACTGCGGCATGTCCCTGCAACATTCGAAAACGAAAAGGTCGAGAAGTCGGCAGAAACTTCAGAAAACGGAAGCTATATATAGTGAGATGTTAGCTATAACTGCACGTTCACGGTGTTCAGTTTCAGCGAGAAAAACAAAATAAGAGAAACGCTCCCATTTATTATGTTTGCTACTTCTATCGTGCTGAAACATGTTCATTTGTTGCAGTTCTGACGTCACTTGTCGTTTCGGCTATTAAAGGAACCCTCCACTGTTTTTACAAGTATTGCTTAAAATGTTCCGAATGTGCTCATTAGTAGATCCTATATTAAAAAAAATGCCTTACCTAGCGAACTGATTTTTTTATCGATTTTCAAAGACGAGCCCTTCAGCCTCTTCGTAATTCCCGCGGCCGCCATCTTGAATAGCGCGCAATGGACTGTGGGCATTGATGACGTATCGTGGTTGCTCGCTCCAAGCTCTGCTGTATGAATTCGAGATAATTTGGTAAACATGTCGCAGATTTTGCCATATCAGCCACATATCACCTGGACCTACAGTAGTACTCTTTTAACCTGGAACTTTACTCTTCTTTCTGATGAATTTTAAAAAATATCGAGCCACAATGAAGAACATTTTTAAAGAATCGAGTGGCTTTTATTTACAAACGAGCAAAATAAAGATCAACAGTTCAGTTCCATTCATCAAATTTATTTCACTTTTAAAATCATACAAATACTTAACGAAGCATAAGTCTCTTTTATAAATAAAAACACAGAGCATAGATGACCTTTTTGCATCACTGTGTACCTTCATCTTTCGACAAAAATGCCAGCTCTTTGCAACACACTGATGGCTTCTCGATCGGCAGTGCAGAACATCGTTCGCATAAGCGGTCTAAAGACGTGTTCGATGGCGATCGACAGTTTCTTACTTTAAAATTGAACCTTCCTCCTCCTCTTCTTCTTGTTATGATGCATTCCCTGGTCGTTCTTCTTTAAAAGAGTACACTAGGTTCATTTGATATGGCAAAATCTGCTACATGTTTACCAAATTATCTCGAATTCATACAGCAGAGCTTGGAGCGAGCAACCACGATACGTCATCAATGCCCACAGTCCATTGCGCGCTATTCAAGATGGCGGCCGCGGGAATTACGAAGAGGCTGAAGGGCTCGTCTTTGAAAATCGATAAAAAAATCAGTTCGCTAGGTAAGGCATTTTTTTAATATAGGATCTGCTAATGAGCACATTCGGAACATTTTAAGCAATACTTGTAAAAACAGTGGAGGGTTCCTTTAAAGCGCCGTGCGTTCTCACAGTTTCGCACGAAATATTTTACAAATGATGGCTCATCATAGCACTGCCGATCTTTCCGCTCATCCCGAAGCTTACTCAGACTCGTTTCATTGTTTTTTGGCTTCAACGCACCAAGAAAATGTAATTCTTAAATGCGTCCAGGAGCATATTGTGCCTTCCATCAGCAAAGAAATTTCTGATCTTCTAGAAAGTCGCGAACCAAATCATTCGCAATTTCGTGTTCTTAGTGTTGGAAGCGGAGAGGGCGAAAATGACATTCACCTTCTAGAGTCTTTCAGCAAGATTCGCCAAAAAGAAGGAGAAATAATTTCGATAGTCAATCGTGC
Organism: Meandrina meandrites; assembly: GCA_963693305.1. NCBI lineage: Eukaryota > Metazoa > Cnidaria > Anthozoa > Scleractinia > Meandrinidae > Meandrina > Meandrina meandrites. Next base: position 27,842,916 of record OY855908.1, on the reverse strand, counting down.
TATTGAACCAGACAAAGAAATGCTTTCAACTTTCCGTGAAAAAGCGGCAAATCTACCAACACATGTCAAGGAACGAGCGAATATAGACTTCGAATGGGTTCCAATGACCTTTGAAGAATACGCGTCACAAAAGAAGCCAGATGACTTCACATTTGATGTGGTTCATTTTATACACAGCATCTATTACCTTGGAGAAAAAGAAGCGCTTATTCATTGCTACGAGAAAGAGCTTGGAGAGAAAGGCATATAATAATATCTATTGCTCAAGACAACGGCAATCCTATGCGCATTCTAGCTGAACTCCCGGATCTTGGGCGGCATGTTGCTTCATACCCGCGAAATGGAGATGTAATTGCTGTAGCGATCGAGCAAGGATGGAAGTATTTCACATGCCCCGGTGATTCTAAAAGCGTTGATATCACCTCTATGTTTGATAGCTCGTCGCGCGATGGAGATCATCTTCTGGATTTCCTCACGCATATAAAAGATATTCGACACACCGAAGAAAAAGAAATAGTTGACAACATCATGAACTTTTGGAAGGAAGAGTCGTTTATTGACGAGCATGGAAAAAGAATTGTCGAACTTAAAGACAATGCCGTAATCATTGTAAAAGGCCTTTCCTAGACATTTTTGTTTCACTTCAGACGTAAAAGGAGGTTTTTCGAATGCATGATGACCTTTTTATCATGCCACTTAAGTGTACAGGTCACCATTTACCAGACATTTTCAAAAAGAATGTGGCAACAGTCGAAAAATCAATTCGGTTCATATTCTCATGCATGGAAGGTAGGTCTCTATGAGAAGAAACTCAAGTAGATTAGGGCCTGGTTCTTAGAACTTCGTCATATTTTCTGACAATGTTTAAAAATCACACATTCACTGTAAAAACGGACCAGTTACAACAACCAAAAAAAATTGGTTAAAGTTTGAATCTGAGGTAACTATATTTTTTTGGGTTATAGTGACCCAAAGATAATCGTTCGTTTTAACCATTTTGCGTATCAGTTGAAATAACCATTTTAAAACGTTGCATTTACCATTAACAATGGTTGTTTCTAATCTCACCCACGCGAATTTTTTCAATCCATTAAAAATAGGTTGTCACGACCTTTATTATTTTGGTTAAAAAAGACTGTAAGTTTTCGGTCATATTAACTTTTAAAAACAGTCAAACCTTGTCAACACGCAAGTATTAGTTAAAATAACCATTTTTTATAGCTATGCTAATCCTATTTTCTTGGATCCTACCATGAATCTGTGGTAACTGATTTAAAATAGTTAACGGGTGGTAGATATAACCATTCCTAATCGGTTATAAAAAATGGGCTGTTTTAACTGATAATTAATGGATTTCAATAAATTCACAATAATAGTACTTTTAAACATTTTTAATAGTTGTTTTAACATTTGTCGTCACCCCCAAATTAAAACGGGTTACAATATCTGCACACCAAACGTTATATATAAACACAGTAGTCAATATTTTTCTCGCCATTCATGCAAACTAGCAGGGCTGACGACACTGCTTCACAGACGATTGTTGCACTTAACTGTGCTAATAGCATGAAATGTTCTTACATCCGGTCTTACATGACAAAATAAAATTATAAAAAGGTAAACGTTCCGTTCATGCCCACCGATATATCCGTTGAAACCTCCATATTGGTGCCATAAAAGTACCCTAAACGGTAGCCGCTGCATAAGAATACCGTCGGTGGTAGAATCCTGCAGACCATCGTTTATTCGAGCCAAGCAATTTAAAGTTCATCCACAGTCTTGACTCACACAGTGCTTCTGATAAGCCTCGGTGATGTTGTTGTCTTTACTAGCGTACCAAACCTCTTTTTCCACTTCTTTACTCTATATGAATAAAATGAATAAATGAAAATTAATAATTGCTGACGGTAAAGATAGTCTAACAGATTTCTCAAGACAAGATCAGTAGCTATCCGTTTTCACATGATTTCACAAGGCGCTCTCATCGAGAGCGATTACTGACAAATTCTAGCACATGTCAAGAAGCAAGAAAACAGTTGTTTAGCCGATACACAGCAAGAGGACTGAATCTCGTTTCTTTATTTATCATTTCTCCCGTCTGTAATATTTTAAACTAAAACTAGACACCAGCCAAAATACTTACTATTTCCGCTGAACTGACTTTAGTTCACACGCTTTGGAAGTTGCTCCGAACGGTTTCACTTTGCAATTCAACAGCAAATAATGTCGAACAGATCCATCACGTCCATGCCGATGCGCCAGCTCTCGCTAACAATCACCTCAGAATCTTACATAAGGGAGTAAGAAAATACAAGGAATTAGGCACATAGTTAACCGTAAGCATCTTTTCTTATAGAAGAAACAATTTCATGTGTTTACGATCAGTACGATCCTAAGCATGCACGATGAATCAAAGCAAAACCAACAATAGTCAATTACCTTTCATTTCTCCAAGATCTTTTCCTTCTCCCAAATTCCAGAACCACCTTTACTGTTCTTGCAATTATCGCTGCGGTGTCTATGAAAGCGAACGCAGTGTCTCGTGTTCCCTATGAAGCTTCTACCCTTTACGTGCCTTTTACGTACCTAATTTGCATGCGTAAAAAGACGCAGTTGTTCACCAAAAGGACTATCAACGGAAATAAGTTGGATTTGAACGAAATTCTATTACTTCTCATTGGCTAAACATTTTGACGTTGAGGTGTTAAGTAACATAACACAAATAACCTTTTTAAAATCAGTAAAGATAATTACCTTGGGCCGATAGTGTGGTGATAGTGTGGTGCGATAGTGGTGCCGATAGTTTGGTGCGATAGGAACCGCCTAACAGTACACACTGGTAAAACGGAGGCTATGCTAATTAGTAACCTCTCATTCGTTGGCCCCCTGAGACCACTAATGTTTGGCAACTCTCACATTAACTTTACCACAAAATCTACCTGTTTGGGCGTGGTTATTGATCATAAGTTAAACTGGAAAGCACAAGTTAAAACCTTGCATAGTAGATTTGTTGGAAAATTGAAATTTTTGAAAACAATGAAAGGGCTGCCAACAAATGTTCTCGAAGAAATATACTACAAAGGTATCGTCCCTAGTATCACATACTGCATCCCGGTCTGGGGGTCATGTTCCTTGGCCACATTTAACGACTTAGAACAACTACACACTAAAGCTGCCGAACTTATCCACAAGTTACCCAGTGAAACACCTGATGCTGACGTTCTTCAAATTGTAAAATGGAAGCCTTTGATCTATATTTACAAGCGAAGGCTTGCTTCCATTATGTACCAGGTCTTCAATAACTCTCTACCTGATCAACTTACATCTCTGCTTGGAACACGTTACAACGATAATAATTATAAATTAAGACGTTCTAATGACTTTTTTCTGATACGCTATAATAGTCTACTCGGTAGAAACAGCGTCAGATATCGGGGGCCTATTATATGGAACTCAATCCCAAGAAATATCAGAAACGCTGCCTCCTTACAACTTTTTAAAGCGACTCTTAAACGTGCCTCTAAATCTATAGACCAAATTCAGTTTGAAAAAGAGGCTTGCTTGTTGAATTCCAAGGATCCTAACTTCGTATATTTTTAATTCTCTTTTTATATTTCTTTTGCATTAATAGCCATGTTTAGTTTGTCTATTATTTAATGGCAGGTCCACACCAGCCTTATGGTTGCCCTACCAGACCTGCCTTAACAAAAAGTTATGTATGTATGTATGGGTGTACACAGGAAAGTCGCTCTTTCAAAATTCGAGAAAAAATTTTACACTTTGTCCTTTTGAGACAGCCGGCTTATGTTGATCGAAAAGAAAAGGAATCCTGTGCCATGGCCAGTACTGACTAGCGCGCGATAAATCTAGCATTATACGTATCGGTATTGCTATTAAAAACGCTTACGCATCAGCCAAACAAACCGCAACCTCATAAAGAAAATACTGCGTGACTTTAAGTGCCTGATAAGAGATCGGATTACGGGAGAAGCTGTAAGACAAGCACCGCGATATAGCATTTTAAAATTCACAAAGGTGAAATTTGGCTCCTCTGTTCCCTGTGCCCTCGCTTGATCCATGACAATTCAGTTAATTTCTTTTTTAAAAGTTGTGATATCACCTTTTTTGGCTCACTTGGCCAATTTTTTAATAATCCTGTGGTACTATTTTAACTTGGGCAACACACGCTGGCTGCAGAAAGTACGGGATCTATTGCAGTTATTGAAATTTTCAGAGACGCAACAAACAGAACTCTGTTCCAACAGTAGACTTTACTTCCAAGAATATAACCAAAGAATATTTTACAATGCAGTTCTATTTAAGCGAAAGCTAGTGACGCGATACAAATTACATCATGAAAGAAACGCTATTTTCCAAAGCATAAACAAACGTTTCTAAGGTCCATTGGCTAAAGTTAATTCTAGCTCTAAAACATTGATTACTTTCAAAAACTCAACACGCTAATTACAGGTATGATTTTATGGCTAGAAAACAAAACAACAGATAACAGTTATGGTTAATGAAGTTAAGCATTAACCTGTCAAAACAATATTTCTATTTCTATTTTATAACAGCAAAGCGAATAAACAAAATTAAATAAACTCAATCAACGTAATTTCTCTCCTAACATAGTGTCTTGTAAGGTGCGGGGTAGCAACTGTAGCTGCTTATTATAATTTAGGGAATTTGTGGGTTGCTATGTCTTGTTAGATTCTGTTAGTGGGAGGCCTCGAGAGCTGAAGAGTATTCGAGATTCATATAGTCAGATCAGTGTTTCGCTTTCGTTTCCATAGTAACCAAGTCTGGACAGTCCGCTGTTCCCAAATGTGTTTCGTTTAACTTTCAGTTGATGTTTCTGCTAATCTTCGTGTTTAAAACTTGGGAATCATGAATAACGAGAGATGGCTAAAAGAATCGTGAATAACAAAGGAATATGTTTCCGTCGATATTGGAGGCGTGTGAATGCAAACTACGAAACTTTTTAACAGATAAATCACAGAAATGGCCTAAGATAGCGTTTCCGATCAGCGTTTTTTGGGGCAGATGCCCCCAGACACCCCTACAGGAAAACACTGAAAACGCGAATCAAATTTTGATCCCTTATCTATCAACTTGACTATAATTAGGTATGTTACACACAAAGAAGTTATTTCCAAAATTGGATGAAAACAATGAAAAATAAATCATGAATATCTAATGAAATTTTTAAATGAATCACGAATCATTAAGGTAAAACAAGACGGGAATCAGGAATCACGAAAGTCCAATGATTCCGCTTCCACCCCCGATACTTTATTGTCTTCATTAGTTGGACACTTCACCGCAAAATCCTTTTACAATGATAACCGCATTGTCCTTGAGTTCCACAATTCTTCTTCCATGCTCGTTAATAAACGATTGTTCCTCCCAAAACTTAAAGACTTTCTCAAATGTTTCCTGTTTCTCGTTTTGTCGAACATTTACTCTATTCGTCAAAAAATCCAAGAGATAACCTCCTTCGCGCGACGAATTATTAAAAATGTTGGTTATATCAAGGTTATTAGAATTACCCGGACACACGAAATATTTCCATCCTTTCTGCCTCGCTACAGCAACAACATCCCTGTTCCTAGGAAATGAAGGGCTGCGTAGCTCGGGAAATTTGCTCGCAAACTTCATCATAGGGTCTTCTTCGCCTTGAGTGATAGATATTATGATGCCTTCTTTTCGAAGCACTTTCTCGTAGCAGTGAACAAGTGCATCTTCTATTCCGAGGTAATAGATGCTGTGTATGAAATGCACCATATCAAATTTGATGTCCTCTGCCTTTTTTTGGGACGTATACTCTTGAAATGTCATCGGAACCCATTCAAAGGCAACATTTGCTGGTTTCTTTAATTGCTCCGGTAGATTCTCAGCTTTTTCACGAAATGAAGCCAGCCTTGCCTCGTTTGGTTCAATTACACGATTGAACAATGACACTGTTTCTCCTTCTGCGCGACGACTATTCTCATTCAAGGCTTTTAGAAAGTTGATGTCGTTTTTGCCCTCTCCGCTTCCAACACTGAGAACACGAAAAGGCGACTTCTCGGATGATTGGTTAAGAAGCTCACGAATTCCTTTGTTGACAACAGGGACGATGTGCTGTTCAATGCATTGCAAAATGGAGTTCTCTTGGTTTGCTGACGCCAAAAAACATTGAAACGAACGAGAGTTAGCCTCATGGCGTGAGTCGAGTTGGCCAGGACTGTTGCGACGAGCCATCATTTCTGACATTTGTCTTGCATAATAGTGCGACATCGGCCTATGCCATTCACAACTATTAATGTGTTACAGCTCACTGAGTACCAATGAAAAATAAATTGGATAGTTTGTTTACTTCTTATTGAATAGAGAATATTTAATTAAAATATGATGATTTAAAAAAGAGGTGGAAAATTTATTTTTATAGTTTTCCCTTGTGTTCAAGCGACAACAAATTCAGGGTCAGTTATTAAACAAAACTCAGAGATTCAAAGGCCGATTATTGGCCGGTTAATTAGCCGAGCTCCCATGTTTCATTGACTGACAGAGGGCATTACCGTATTTGACATTTTTATATCTCAAATGACAGAACTTAAGAATTTTACGGTATCAAATAACCTTTTCACTTTTTAATTACCCTGATTTAATAAAAAACGTTTTTCTCCATTAAAGATGGGGAAGCCGAAAGCAAGGGTCATGCAAGGTAGCTGAAAGTTATTAACTGGATGAAGAGCTGGCAGATCCGCTCGTCTCCGGTAACTTTGGTCTAAAGATAAATGATCTTGAGACCGCACAGCTGCGTAGCTGCTTGATGTATGAAACACGTGACGCGTTTGTCTTTTCCACGTGACGGTCGTGTTGGCGGTCTCACTATTGCTACTGGGCTTGAATGCAGTGATTATATGAAAAGTGAAAGCCTGATTTGAAGATCCTTGATTCATGATTCCTACCAATTTTACAGCTATGATTTAGATTCCGCTTCCACGCCCCGATAAAGTAAATGGCTGACGTCGCCACGGCAGGGAGCAGAGGAGCCAAATTTGACTTTTGTAAATATCTTGAAATTAAAATAGATGTTCAATCTACATCGTGGCACTTCTCTTACGTTTATTTTTCCGTTCGTTATTAAACCCCTTTTCGATCTTTGTGAGAACGGCAACGAACTGAAAGCGTAGGCTTTCCGAGGGAGGAAAGAAGTGGCGCCCACAGTCAGTGCGGCTACGCCCAGAGCAATACGATACCGGATGTCGCGTAAACAAAACAAATCTTGTATAAATTTTATCACACATCACCTAATTTACGAGTTAAAAAGTCATCCTTTGTGCGAGAAATTTATACATTTGGGTTTCTGTTTTTTTTTTGTTTGTTTTTTTTTTTTATTGAAGAGAATAAGGTTTTACAGTATTGAGAAAAGACGTACAATATTATTAATACAGAGAAAACAATTACACCATATCACTACGTATAAGTAATTACAAAGTTTGTTTACAATAGATTGTTTAATTTTACAATTTTTTGGCGAAAAAAGAAAAAGAAAAAAAAAAGACATATGGAAAAAAGGCGGATGGCACATTCTAAGTGGAAACATTTTGAGGGGCTAAAGCGCATAAAGTAGTCCATTTTGATCTAAATTTCGACAAGGTGTTGTTTTTAAAAGCAATTCTGCTTTCACAAAGGATGTTGGGTTTCTGTTACTATTTCGGACTTCGGGTACTAAAATATACACTTTAAAACTTCAACTCCCGGCTGACAGAATCTATTTAAAAGCTCAAACGTACTGTTGGCAGACAATTTTAAATATTTTTATATTTACTAGTGTATTTCTACATTTTAGTTAATTCGCGTGTTTCGAGTGATTTCGCGTATTTAATCAATTATAAACAATCTTGTGTGATTAACTAGGAGCCATTAGAGTCATAACGACAAACGTGTTCTGTACTTTTCGTACAACGAGCAGATTGTTAGTAAGCAACTTACACGTGCCAGAAACTACACTTGACTTTAATAGACGCATGTTCTCGCTGCTAATTTGCATTTTGTTTTGCAAGTTGGGGCCGATTCGCACTAGCGGACAAGTTTTAAATGTCATAACATTTTTGACAAAAACAAAATTGTCGCGACAAGTCAGAGACATTTTGAAGAAAACAGAAAGTGTAATTATTATTACAATAGCTCTGCACGTGCTTCTGGCATCCTAGTACATTTCTCGGCACGGTCGTCTTGTGCAAACATCAAATAATCAGGCAGGTCCACGTGGTGAAAAATTTTAAAACGACTTGCATTTGAAGTGCGCGTGTAGTGATGTTTTTGTGCGCGTGCGAGGAAAATGTCGCAAGTAAACTACATGTATTTCTTTTCCCCTCCATTTATCGGCACAAACTGGTTCCCTCCGCATTCATTTGTTCCAACCCCGGTTTTACCATCCTTCCACGACCTTACCGGGCACACAAACATGTTTTGCCGCCTGTCGCGGAAAAATTTTGCGTGTTGTTTTTTAGTACAATCCAGACCAAACACAATAGCCAATAAACAGCGTATTGTTATCTGGCATTACGAGGGGCGTTGGAATGCGACTTGTCATGAGTTGTCCTGCCTTGAGGCACGACATCGGCCCCTTTGAAGATTTGTCAAAATTTGCCCTTGTCCAACAAGTCGTTCGCACTTGTTTTTGCGATTGTTTGGCAAAATGTATCGCGCGTGCAACGCGGACCTTGGAAAAGTTTCTTATGGGAACGTTTCCACGTTCCAATCCCTTTTCTTTTATTATCTCGGCATGGTTCACATATTCCGGATCGATTTAATTACTTTTTTCACATAATTAATACATATAATGAAGTCAGTTTATTTAAGTTAGTTTAATTCACATAAGTTCAATACAATTTTATCTCGTTTACATATAGATATAAATTTTTAGATATATTTTTATCCTTCTACAATTGTAAATTTAGTTAGCATCGGGCAGGCGAAGAGCCACTATGTGGATATACTGCCCGAAATGCCATTATTATTATCAATATTATTATTATTATTATTATTATTATTATTATTAAAGAGCTATTGTTGTTTTGGTCAGATCCTGACAAAGTAAGCAATTAATGTTATCGCTTTCACGCAATATTCGACCAACAACTTGATCGTTACATTTAGTCGCTAGCATTTATGAGTTTAAGTACTCTTATCTTTAAGTTATCTCTGAATATTTCTGGCCTTATGACCAGCAAGAACTGTGGAACGTTCGGTTCCATTCAACTTTATGAACAATGGATCACTTTAATAAGTTAACCTAGAAAACCTCTACATGTTATTCTGAAGACTTTTGTTCTACTGAGCTTACTGATTTGAAAACAGATCACGTTTGTTAAATATAACCAGCATAGCTCCAGCAATTCCAGTGACTGGTATCGGGAAAACTTACATTTATGTTCACACGAATCAGCTTCGTTTCGAGGCGCTTGACTTTAATTAATCGGCCAATAATGGGACTTTGAGTCTCTGAGTTTTTTTGTTTAACAACTGACCCTGAATTTGTTGTCGCTTGAACACAAGGGAAAACTATAAAAATACATTTTTCACCTCTTTTTTAAATCATCATAAAATTTCAATTAAATATTCTCTATTCAAGAAGGAGCAAACAAACTATTCAAACTATTTTTCATTGGTACTCAGTGAGCTGTAACGCATTAATACTTAGAAGCGTTGTGATGTAGTTGTGAATGGCATAGGCCGATGTCGCACTATCACGCAAGGCAAATGTCAGAAATGATGGCTCATCGCAACACTCCTGCCCCTCTCGACTCATGTCCTGAGGCTTACTCTCGTTCGTTTCAATGTTTTTTGGCGTCAGCAAACCAAGAGGACTCCATTTTGCAATGCATTGAACAGCACATCGTTCCTGTTGTCAACAAAGGAATTCGTGAGCTTCTTAACCAATCATCCGAGAAGTCGCCTTTTCGTGCTCTCAGTGGTGGAAGCGGAGAGGGCAAAAATGACATCAACTTTCTAAAAGCCTTGAATGAGAATATTCGTCGCGCAGAAGGAGAAACAGTGTCATTGTTCAATCGTGTAATTGAACCAGACGAGGCAAGGCTGGCTTCATTTCGTGAAAAAGCTGAGAATCTACCGGAGCAATTAAAGAAACCATCAAATATTAAATTTGAATGGGTTCCGATGACATTTCAAGAGTATACGTCCCAAAAAAAGGCAGAGGACATCAAATTTGATATGGTGCATTTCATACACAGCATCTATTACCTCGGAATAGAAGATGCACTTGTTCACTGCTACGAGAAAGAGCTAAGAAAAGAAGGCATCATAATATCTATCGCTCAAAGCGAAGAAGACCCTATGATGAAGTTTGCGAGCAAATTTCCCGAGCTACGCAGCCCTTCAATTCCTAGGAACAGGGATGTTGTTGCTGTAGCGAGGCAGAAAGGATGGAAATATTTCGTGTGTCCGGGTAATTCTAACAACCTTGATATAAGCAACATTTTTAATAATTCGTCGCGCGAAGGAGGTTATCTCCTGGATTTTTTGACGAATAGAGTAGATGTTCGACAAAACGCGAAACAGGAAACATTTGAGAAAGTCTTTAAGTTTTGGGAGGAACAATCGTTTATTAACGAGCATGGAAGAAGAATTGTGGAACTCAAGGACAATGCGGTTATCATTGTAAAAGGATGTTGTTGTGAAGTGTCGAACTAATGAAGACAATAAAGTACCTTATTATAGGAAATTAACGCTCGCGTTAATTAAGGTATTGGAAATAAACGCGACTTAAATTAACGCGAAGTGAAGGAAATACTAGTTTCCAATAAAGGAAATTAAGGCGAAAGAGGTGCTAAAATTTCAAAATGAAGGAAATTAACGCGATCTCCACTCGTTCAAGGAGACCTTGAAATACCAAGGAGTCTGACAATTTTGAAAGAGAGAACAGAGGAAGTGTCATATTCCATCGAGAAAGATTATGTTGACGACTCAAAACCATCTTAGCCGAAATCCAAGAAGCAGATGTGTAAATTTTCTAACAGCGACAGTGACACGAAGTGACAAAGAAGTAGAAATATTGTAAACGATTTACTTTATAAACTTTGAGAAAGAAGTGCGCAAAATAGAAAGTCTGTGTTTCCTAGTTGCCGAAAGTTTGTGGGTGTATCAAAAATTTGGGACAAAAATAATGCAAATTAACGCCGCGAAAATTAACGCTCCACTAAATTAAGGGCGCAGAAATTAACGCTCACAAAAATTAACGCGACTAAAGGTCCATTGGCTAACGTTAATCCTAGCTCGAAAACATTGATTACTTTCAAAAACTCAACGCGCTAATTACAGGTATGATTTTATGGCTAGAAAACAAAAATGTATTTCTTTTAGTTGTTAATTAGCGGGTATTGCATAATTCCCATTGGGATCTCTAGCCCCTTTATAAACCACTCCCCGTGTATGTCACACCACTTGACGCCGGCCAGTTTTCTCGAGGCTAGTTTTTTCATATTTTGTTTATAAAATAGTGTGCATTTTTTCTTAACTTATTTTGTCTTTTCGCTGTAGTTTGTAATAGCTGTAATTGCCACGTTTACATTCCTGTTTGCTGTATCCGCTTTGGCTGTTATTTATCTATAGATCCTGTATACGTTGTTGTTTATACTTAGTTTGCTTCGGTGTTTGTACTGTTACTTTTTCCTTTTTCCCGCTTATACTTGTATTTCAGTGTAAATAAACTCAAATGCTGGCGGCTCCCTCCACAAACTGTTGTGTTGTTTGCGTCCTTACTTATAATAGAAATGTTTCCTATTCGGCTGAGCGAAGCGAAAGAGAATAGAACAACAGATAACCGTTATGGTTAATGAATTTAAGCATTAACCTGTCAAAACAATATTTAGATTTCTATTTTATAACAGCAAAGCGAATAAACAAAATTAAATAAACTCAAAAATAACACGCAAACTGCGGTGATGAACCTTACGGACAAACGCACTTTTAGAAAAAATAGACGTTTTGCTTGACGTTTTGTATGCTTCTACATACATCTTCAGAAGTAACCGTTAAATGGAAAGACAACTAAATTTAAATTCGAAAAACAATAGAATTGACAGTTGACGAAAAACAGATGATGAAAAAAATATATATACAATAAAATACAATGAAATAACAATTTGCACATAACAAAATGTGCAAACTAGTAAAGATAAAGTTTTTCGCTGCCTACGTTTTCATTCAAGGCAGGTTCTCCTTTATTTTGCAATGTATAGCTGACCGTCCCCTTGCTAATATGTCAAAATGGTCCCATTTTAAATGATGACCAGTTGACGTGACGTGGTCTGCAATAGCAGATGCGTGACTCTTACTTGTCATCGCTTTGAAATGTTCCGTTTTTCTGTCATGTAGTCTACGTTTTGTTTTTCCGCTGTAGAAATCTTGGCAGTCCCAACAACTAGCCTTATATAGATCGTTTTCACGTGACGTAATCAGATACTAAAATCCAAATCTAAAGACACCAACGTTTGCATCTGCATCAGGCATAAGAGCTACTTAAATTATATCTGTTTGCAACTTTTCAGCTCAATAGGGTCCTTCGTTTGGAAACCAGCGCACTTTGAATTTTAGAGGTCTGGCGGTGCGTGACATACAGTTACGATCGTGTTTGTCAAAAAATACACATTTCTCTTGCAATTTTTTGTCATTTGGGAAGTTAAAAATGTAGGAAATGCGTTTATGTAAATGTTTGTCTGTCCAGTACAGATTATCAGTGGCCTAGATGACCAAAGTAAGCTCCAGATGTTTACAGTATTTTCCGGCCGCCATATTGGTGCACCACACTGGTCATCATTTAAAATGGGACCACTTTGACATATTAGCAAGGGGACGGTCAGCTATACATTGCAAAATAAAGGAGAACCTGCCTTGAATGAAAATGTAGGCAGCGAAAAACTTTATCTTTACTAGTTTGCACATTTTGTTATGTGCAAATTGTTATTTCATTGTATTTTATTGTATATATATTTTTTTCATCATATGTTAGTGGGAGGACTCGAGAGCTGAAGAGTACTCGAGTAACATAGATTCATATAGTCGGATCAGTGTTTCGCTCACGACGTAACGTTTCCAATGGTAACCAAGTCTGGACAGTCCGCTGTTCCAAAGTGTGGTTCGTTTAACTTTCAGTTGATGTTTCTGCTAGGATCTTGAAATCAGGCTTTCACTTTTCATATAAACACTGCATTCAAGCCCAGTAGCAATAGTGAGACCGCCAACACGAACGTCACATGGAAAAGACAAACGCGTCACGTGTTTCATACATCAAGCAGCTGCGCAGCTATGCGGTCTCAAGATCATTAATCGTTAGACCAAAGTTACCGGAGACGAGCGGATCTGCCAACTCTTCATCCAGTTAATAACTTTCAGCTACCTTGCATGACCCTTGCTTACGGCTGCCCCATCTTTAATGGGGATAAACGTTTTTTTTTATTAAATCAGGGTAATTCTAGTGAAAAGTGCAAAGGTTGTTTGATACTGTCATTTGAGATATCAAAATGTCAAATACGGTAATACCCTATGTCAGTCAATGAAACAAGAGAGCTGTCGGAGTCATGTTCATGGCAAGCAACTGTAAACTCAAGAATACAGTAACAACTTATTAAACATGTCACTTTTCTTAGCCGATCTGTTTGGTTGATGTTCAATTTTAGGTTTAAAAGCTATCAGTAAAATATACACTTCTCCTCGTCCTTAACAAAGAGCCCCTTCGGTAGGTTGGCATGATAGAGCAGACACGGAGGTGAAGACCGAGGCTAGTGCCAATTCTGTGATTTACATCTTCGTGTCTTGATTTTTCTAAAGCCTTTGATACACACACATGTAAGATGAGGGTTCTGACGCAAATTTTATAACAAAAGGTTCATGATATCAAACAAAGCTTTTTTCTCAATAAACTCGGCTCCCATGCTCGCCTCGTTTCTTGAGAAAAGCTTTGTTTGATATCATGAACCTTTTGTTATAAAATTTCTGTCAGAACCCTCATCTTACATGTGTGTGGTTTGAGAGAAAATAACGCAAGCATGGAAGTAAACAAAGAGCGTGACCCCAAACCGAGAGAGCGGATGTGTCACAAAAATTATTTTCTATTGAAGAAATGTCTGCACTGTCTATATACAAAAATGCGCCAGAATTATTTTACAATTGAACAATTATCTGCACTAGTATATACGCCGAGATGGCAGCCACAAACGAACTAACAGTTACCGAGGAATTACAAAGGCTACAAACACTACCTCGTAATAAAACGGGAAAGAAATGAAATGGGTTGGAACAAGATTCATGACGAACTGATAGAGGGACCTTTTTGTGACAAACAAGGAAGGTTTTCTAAAATATTTATTTGCAGCAAATGCCACGAATGTGATCGAACAGGACTATGTGTCTTGTGTTTTAAAAATAATGTTAAACACTATTTAGTGGAACACCGCTGGGATGTTTATGATTTTGAAGAGAAATTTCTGAAATGGTGGTAAGCGGCAGCCTCAGTCCTTGTGTGTTTTCAAGATCTTTAATACGTTAGTCGAAGCGGGGGTTTTCCCTGTTTTAAGGAACAGGTAAGCAAAGGGGGTTGTAAAACAATAAACACAACAAGAGTGTAAAATGAATTAATTTTATTCAAGTTCTATTACAATTTGGGTTACGGCGTAACCCATTTCTTTTGTTATTCTCATTAATGATAAAAAAGATTTTTTGGTTAATTTTATTCAAGTTCGATTACAATTTGGGTTACGGCGTAACCCATTTCTTGCCCACCTCCACACCGCTCTTTGAGCACTAGCAGACTCGTTTGAGCCAAGTTGCCTTCGGCATTTGTCGAGCTCATTTTGAGCTCGGTTTCGCCCACCTCCACACCGCTCCTAGAGCACTAGCAGACTCGTTTGAGCCAAGTTGTATTGCGGAATTGTCGAGCTCATTTTGAGCTCCGTTTCGCCCACCTCCACACCGCTCCAAGAGCACTAGCAGACTCGTTTGAGCCAATTTGTATTGCGGAATTGTCGAGCTCATTTTGAGCTCCGTTTCGCCCACCTCCACACCGCTCCTAGAGCACTAGCAGACTCGTTTGAGCCAATTTGTATTGCGGAATTGTCGAGCTCATTTTGAGCTCCGTTTCGCCCACCTCCACACCGCTCCTAGAGCACTAGCAGACTCGTTTGAGCCAAGTTGTATTGCGGAATTGTCGAGCTCATTTTGAGCTCGGTTTCGCCCACCTCCACACCGCTCCTAGAGCACTAGCAGACTCGTTTGAGCCAAGTTTTGACACTCCACATTATGGGTATATATCATAACTGCGGAGGTTTTTAGGTTAATTTCTTTTTTTTTTTTTCTTTTTTTTTATTAAAGTTCGATTACTTGTCTGATTTTGGTCAATTTGGGTTAATGCTAACAAAGATTTTTCCAGAAAATTTCGTTTTCTTCGCATATTTCACGAATGATTTTCATGTTTGCCATAAACTTACGAACAGGAATTGCACAATAACAAAGTCGCGGATACATTTCAAATAGCTCGTTTAGCGCTATTAAAAAATTACTATAACGAGTTGAAAACCCGCACGACTGGATAATATTTTTGTACTTCGACCGCGAAAGAAATATTTTGCCGTCTTTCAATAATTTGCCTTGTCTAGAAGCAAACAATGCGTTCTTTTTCTTATAAGCTGAAATAGCTTTAGTTAGTTTTCCTAAAAGTTGTATAAGGTCTTCTTCATTGCTGGCTGTTTCATTAAGAAGACCTTCGTAAGTCATTTCTAAATGGTTCATATTCATAAACTCCTTTAGAAGCTTCTTAACGTTCTCTTTTCTATTTTGGTTTAAAGAAGCCTGTTCCCTAACCGATTTTTCTTTGATATCTGTATAGCATTTTGTTAAATAAGGCTTAATTGTTGGATATTTTGTACCAAGATATGAGAAAGTTTCGTTAACATCTTGAAGCATTTGATTGCTAGCCATTCTCGATTCGTCTGACAAGAATAGCTTATGCAAAATATTATAAAGTCACGGTTTTAACGTTTGATTGGCTCATATGGCAATTGCATCATTACAAAAATAGATTTCGGGGAAATTACCTGTAACTAAAGCAAGGGGGTTTTCCCGCTTCGCCAAGCATGACAATCAAAACACGTGAAACTTGTCGAGAACGTTCTGTTACACGTGCCAATAACACGAGACAGGAAAAACTACATGCATGGTTACACGTGCATGACGGCGTGAAACCACAGTGTTAATTAATGGCCGGAAGTTCTAGATCATTCTGTTCAAAACATTTGAACACAAGGGTTGTTTTGTTAACTCAGAGCGAAATGAAAGCGACATGATTATTCTGTTTCTTAAGATCTGCAGTATTATTGCCGAACTTTCTTCGCCGCCCCTGCTAAATGATGTGAGAAGAATAACATATGAGTGTGTTCAGGCGATTGAAGAGGCACAGGAAAATAAAACGAGCTTCGATTAACCCACAAAAACTATCGATCGTTCGAATGCTCTTCGAACACAAATCTTGCAATATTTTCACTTTAACTTACACAGCCAGTGCTGCTGAGCAACTGTACACTCTGACATCTTATGTGGGGGGGGGGGGGGGGGGGGGGGGGGTAGAAAAAGTGACTGTGGCTTTAAACTGAACATAAATTCAAGTGTCATTGAAACTCTGACTCGATTTTTTTTTTGCCCGAAACAAAATATATGCCATGTTCGAGAGGACCTGGGACTCCAGGAAAATCAGGAGGGGATCAGGAATCGAGTATCGTGGATTGTGGAACACGCGCCACTAAGCACCCCCGAAAAGGGTTTTGCCCTTTTTGTCTCGTGTCGTCATGACAACGTCATGACGACACGAGAATATGCGAGGGGGAGAAAGTGCATTCCATGGACCATTCCATGCGTGTTTGCTTTGTGAGGCCGCGGAATTTTCCCGCCATGTCAATATTTTTCCCGCCATGTCAACATTTGCTTTGTGAGGCCGCCAGAATTTCATATCAAACACAGATAATGTTTCTTTAACAAAGAGGTCGCAGCCCGCTGGTTTATCAAACTTTAGGTTAGGAGTATTTATTGTAAAGGGCTTATTATGTGAAAGACAGGCACGCTTTACTGTTCTTAAAATTGATTTCTTTTCTTTTACGTTTATTGCTGTAGTTAGTTCACAGTCTTGTACGTGTCTTGTGATCGGTCTATCAAGCGCAACAAATTCGGTGCACTCGCACGATGATATAAAGCGTTGACATTATCTGTAAATAAACGACACGCAATGCACGCAGAAGAGATGGCGTTTTTTTTAATGAACTTGCAGCGAACGAGCAAATTCTTAGCTGTCCAACAGGCAATCTAAATGGAACAGAAATAAGGCCCCTTTTAGCTGGCAACAGTACCTATCCCCATTAACGAACTGGCTAATGAAACCCTACCCGCGGACAGAGGACACCTGACTCAGGAGCAGAGAAAGTGTATAACTTAAAGTTCGGTACGCTACGATCTGTAATGCAACGAGCATTTGGCACGTTGAAAGCTCGTTGGAGAATTGCGTTGAAAAGGGTTGAACAGAAAAACGAGACCCTAAAGAAGACTGTGATTGCTACGTGAGTATTGCACAACATTTGTTTTGAAAAGTGCGACATATGGCACGGATAACAACGATCCAATAACAGAAAATAAACGATTAGATAAAGACAATTATTTTGATGCTAAATCTTTAAAAATGTCTTTTAGGTCAGCAAGTATTGTGTTTGTTTGTTCCATTTTCCTGCTCTGGGCGTCACGGAACATTTCAGCCGATCGTTCAAATCTTGTGTTGTCCTGTTCCATACTCTTTCAAACATTTCAATAAAAGAACTCTGCCAGTCTGGAGTCGTACTTTCTCGCCATTCTTTTCTCAGGCGGTTCTGACTCAAGTCGAGCGAGACCGCTGCCTTAACTGCTTGAACTCGTACTCTAGATTCTGCTGCCGTTACTTCACCTGCTGTAGCATTCTCTGGCTTTCTGGACACCTTTCTTTATACAAAGAATAGATATCGTTCCAGAGTTTGATTTTTTCTCTTTGTGAAACTCCCCACAGCTTACTAAATTCCTCAGTCCAGTCAGCAGACTTAACGCGAGGTTTTTTTGTTTTTGTGTTTGCTGTAGCAAGTAACTGAAGACTGAGGCGATGGCGTGCTTCTCGCCAGAAGTAGTAGCTGGACGATAAAATGTGGCGCTTGTCGATGGAAATGGCCAATGTTGACCGCCATTCATTGGCTGATCTGGATTTGCTACTCTTGCAAACCGTCGATAAAAATAAAAAATAAATAAATCACTTTATTTAAGTGTCAAATGTATTTAGCACTAATGTGCTAATTGGGGACACTGTGTATTCCAGATCGAATTGGAATTTGGAAGTGTTAGTTTTTATGGAGGGAGGAAAACCGGAGAACCCGGAGAAAAACCCTCGGAGCAAGGACGAGAACCAACAACAAACTCAACCCACATATGGCACCGGGCCGGAATCGAACCCCGGCCACATTGGTGGGAGGCGAGCGCTCTCACCACTGCGCCACCCCTGCTCCCTGATTTAATAAGTTATCGCTAAAGGAACAAAATGCGTGATTTGTGATTGTGTGAATTTTCTTTTTACAGAAAGAAATGTACTTGTCGTACAAGTCTTGCGTGTTCTGATACCTCATCGAAAACACATTTGATTGACATTTAATTTCCTGAAATTGTTTTGATAGTGCGTATTAAAGTAGCGTGGCATCCGACAAACGATACAAGGTCAAACGGTCTCAGTTAGTTCTTCAGTTGTTTACAGCTTTTAAAAGAAATTTCTGTCTACCGAATCTAATAGTACTCGTCAAATATAATATATCTCTTTCGTTTAGACTTTGTATTAGTCCTTTCTAACTGCCGGGGAGTAGTTTGCTTTGTGTTCTACGCGGCGATAACTTGATTTCTGTCCCGGGGGGGGGGGGGGGGGGGTACTCCCATATGTAGGCTATATAGGTATGTGCCGCGGGACAGGGTATGTTTTTTGAGGTTCTCGGTCCTTTAATAGGGTATCACTTTTGTTCCTTTTGGCATTGTGTTCCCGGTGTGATCCTTAGATAGGGTAGCTAAATTCTATCAGCTCAAATAAACGCCCAGCTAAACGAAAAAAATTGTCTGTTAAAACTGAACTATCCGTCATTAAGTATTAACAAAGCGATTTTGAAAGATTTGAGCTTTGCCGTGCGCGGTTAGCCGTTATTTGAGTCGTCACGCAATGCTTCTCCTCCCCTTGAATAGGGTGTCAATTTTCGGGTTTGGGCCTTAGAAAGGGTATTAATTTTCGTTTTCTTTATCCTTAGATAGGGTCAGGGTTTGAGAACGTTCGCGGCACACCCCTATCCTAAATTTAGGGGAGTACCCCCCCCCCCCCCCCCGGGATTTCTGTTCGCATGTGAAAAGTAACCGGGCAGTGGCTTTGCCGTGAATATGGCACCTAACTTTTTTATTAACTTTTATTACAAAAAAACCTTCCTTTCCAAATAGACCCATGCGTTTTATGATTTTACTTCCAATCATTGCGAAATGTTAGATTCTTAGTCAACTTTTATTTTAGAAGTGAAAAAAAAAATACATACAGACCACACTAGCCCTCTGATTATAGATTTTGATAATCGAGAAATGTTTATCAGCACACTGAGATAAAATCGGTCAGCTGCGAAAGTAAACAAAACGCGAGAATAAATATAGACATTCCTTAAATGTTTCTTTTTCCTTTCGCGTGACAGTCAGGACGTTTCTCAAATGTTTCTTTTCCCCCTCGCGTGACAAGAAATCCGCCATGGATCCTGAACGCGTGATCGCTTCGATTGTAGCTCTTCTTTTCCTGATTATTGCGCTTAGAAAAGTTTAGATATTTTTTTCGAGTTGAGGATTGCGGTCGCGATGCGAGAATCGTTACCGGAAGGTTTTTTGTGACTGCATAAAATGTAATCAACAAGAGTTGACTGGAACAAATTACTTGATCTGTGTAGCAGTGTAGGGTTTCAAGTACGGAATAGCTTAGTGTCAAGTGTAGTGTGTCAAACTTATACAGTTGCGATTACACATCGTCCTTTTACCGTGGTAAATGGGCTCTTTACCTCGGAAAAGTCACAAATCGTGTCCCAAGGTAAATTTATCGCGGTGTATTTCCATGGATACATCAAAAAGAGCAAAAGAATCGCCCATGAAAGTTACCGAGGTAAATAGGTAGGTTTTTCAAGTACCCCAAGATAAAATGACTGATCGCGAGGCAAATTTCAAAGATAAGCAAATAAAATAAACAGAGAAATTTGAAATTAAATATGGTTTAGATTTCCGGAGGTCAACTTTGCGTGTTCAAGGCAGCAAAAGCGTGGTCTTTCTTAGAATCATGGCTGGATGGCTTGCTGATTTGTAAGTATAAGCTACTTTTTTTGGAAATTTGGCGTTTAAATACAACACAAGTCAAGGAAGATCTATAGTGCATTTTCTTATATGTATTTCGATTTAATCTCTAGGCCTAGAAAGTCTAGAAACATCCAACAAGGAGATTTATAAAAACGGAGTCTTCGCCTTCTAATTCTTCGGTGTCTGAAACACTGACATAACAAAGCAGTATAAATAATAAAAGCGAGATGATGCTAGCAAGCTCCCTCGAATTATCCATTTTCGCATTTCGCGCCGAAAACAGTATGAAAGATTAATGACCTTGGTAAAGTATTAAGTCTGTGACGGCAAACACCCCGGTAACGTATTCCCGCGGTGAGTTTACCTTGGTGTAATTTACCTTGGGAATTCTATTTCGTTACAAACATTCCGGTATTTCCATTTTCAGCGTTTTCGTCGCAAGAAACATGTACTCTATTTTCTGACATTGTTCTTGGATCGTAGAAAGAGGGCAATAAATCACAAAAGAAATGGAAACAGCGGAAGAACAGCGGTCGGCGCAAGAAGGTGGGGGACGAGCACTTCGAGTAACGCTCAATTCCTCTTGCGTTCATTTGCGTCAAAAATAATGTAATTTTGTCGTCCCGCTTGTTTTGTCATTTTGTTTCTCGAGTGTTTTATCATTTCGTTTTCCCGCATGTTCACAATTTTTATTTCTCGCATATGAAAAAAAGAAGACTTAAAATTATCCCAGCAAAATTTTCCCCGGTCTCTGCTTTCCCCATCCCCGGAAATGGTAAATCTTCTAAAAACACCTTTCTTTTTAGAGGCGCGAAAGTTGCAAGCGTAGATAACATACAAGCTTTTTACAGCCTAGAGAAACATTTCCTGTTATAATAGCTTTTTGGTAAAGTATATTTTAGCCTCTTTTTGTAATAGCATTATAATAAGGAGTACTATTTTTAATCTTAAATTTTAATGTGATGTAAGTTTTAGATGCAGCGCACCTATAGATACTAGTCTTCCACCTGAATGACCCACCCTGTTTAAATATAGTTTCATATACTTACTTTCGTAATGATTCAGTATAGTCACCCGGTAATGAGCTAAAAATGAGAAACAATACTGATAAGAAACAATACTGAACGATTGCTGTGACCGTTTTTGGGTGTCCTCAGTCACCAAACAGTTTCATTCTGATGTCGAATGCACGCTTGTCTGACTAGAGACAAGAGATGTAGTCTCCCAGTGAATGTTGTGTAACCCCTTTTGAATGTAGCTGTCAGCAGTCTGTAAGTGTTCTTCACCAAACACTTTCATTTTGATATCATACGCGCGCTTCTTGGACTTCAGAGTGGAGATGTAGTTGCCCAGTGAATGTCGTGTAACCCCTACTGAATGATAGCTCTCAGCCATCTCTGAATGTTCTTCACCAAACAGTTTCAGACTGATATCAAGTACAAGCTTGGATCCGGATCCAGAGCAGAGATGTAGTCGCCCAGTGAATGATGTGTAATACCCCTACTGAATGGTAGCAGTCAGCTGTCTCTGAATATCAGAGACAGTATATCAATATCCTTCACCAAACAGTTTCCATCTAATATAAAGCGGTCGCTTCTTGGACTTGAGAGCGGACAATTTCACACCTCGAAAATGGAGATTTAAGGAAAATTACGCCATCAATCAAAGGTTCTTAAAGGTGGTTAAACCTGACATTTACGCTACCGTGTGTAAACCTGGTGTAAATGTGGCTTAAATGTTTCAATCTCTTTAAGCCAGGTTTAGACATGAGTGTAAAGCTGGTTTAAAGGTCAGCTTTAAAAAATGTAAAGGTCGCGTAAAGCTGATTAAATTCCAAATTTACGCCAGCTTTACTTCAGCTTTACACCGCAGTAAAGTTATGTTTTCATGCTGTGTTTGTAGTCGGCAAGTGAATGTTGTGTTACACCTACTGAATGGTAGCTGTAAGTGGTCGTTGGATGTTTTTTTTACCAAACAGTCTCAGTATGATATCATGTGTAACCCTCACTTCATGGTTGTTGTTAGTCAAGCTCACCAAACAGTTTTCCGTCTAATTTCAAGAGCACCCGTTTTGGACTCGAGAGCAGAGTTGTAGTCTCCAACTGAATGTTGTGTAACCCCCACTGAAAGATAGCTGTCCGCAGCCTCTGAATGGTTTTCACCAAACAGTTTCCGTCTGATATCAAGTGCATGATTCTTGGGCTCAAGAACGGAGATGTAGTCGCCCAGTGAATGTTGTGGAACCCCTACTTAATGGAAGTTGTCAGCAGTCTTTCGATGTTCTTCTCCAAACAGCTTCAGTCTGATGTCGAGTACACGCTTCTCTGACTAAAAAGCTTCTGAGCAGTCCCCTCTCCTGTGTTGAATGACGGCTTGGTCTAAATAGATAACTGGAAAAATCGAATAGCACACAGTCGCGAATAGTACGAATACTCCCGAATAGTCACGAATAGTGACAATTCGAGACCAGAATACTCTCTACTACTGATCAAAGTCAATGTCTTACATTGATCTTACACTTTAGCATATACCACGGACAAAGAAAGGGGGCAGCTATTTTTTCCTAATTTGGAATGCCCCTTCTTTGTAATCCTCTGCACCCTTAGCGAATTGCAACTGTCAGGTTGACTTTAAGACGAAACAAAACTACCTGGTAAAAACTAGCGTGTGAGCCTGAGAACTTTACAAAAACAAAAGAAACAAGACATCAATACATCAAAAACAATTATAAAAGAACAGTCATTTTATAAAATTATAGAACGAAAACAAACTTAGCACCAAAACAAGGCTATACCTTGTGGTTTAACGTTTTAACACTGAAATCACAAATTACACAAAAATATTGAAAACAGACACGAGACAGCCCAGAGGGCCTTTGATTTCATGACCCGTCACACAAGGTCACGAGTGACAGTCACGCTTTGTGTCACGCAATGTCACGCTTTGTGTAACGCATTCACCTATATTTTGCAAGACTTAGAGAAAATTTTCTGCTTTTTCGCTCAAAAGTTAGTTCAAATTTGTGCTGGAACGGCAATAATTCTTTTATGAAGTGGAACAATGTTCTCTTAGACTAAAATTTTATTTCGAAACGTCGACCGCGCTGCCGAGAATCTTTTTTTGAAGCCTAATTCGTTCTTCATGCACGGCCTCTTGTCGTATTTTTTCGATGTCCAGACTGCTCTGTTTATGTTGTTCCTTTGGAAGTGTGCCTTTTCGAAGAATTTCCTTCTGAATACGATAGCTCTCTTTTTCATCAAGGATGCTTTGAAATTCAGCATCGCTGATTTTGCCGTCAATGAGTGATTTTGACAGTATGCGGTTGACAGTATCACATTTTGACAAAGCTAGCGTCATGATTTTGCAGTGTTTGATAAGTTTTGGCTCGAGTTTTTTGTAAAAACCGGTTAGCCCAGCAGCTGTTAGCCCAAAGAAAGAGGCGACACAGCCAATTGGTATCGAGGCAGGAGCGCCTATTACTGTAAATGCAGCTGCTACGCCACCTGCAGATAGAAAACCACTAATACCGCCAGCAGAAAAGCTAGCGTAGTTGATAATTGTTTTTGTGCGTTTGTATTTTTTTGCAACAAGCCTATAATGGGAAACTTTGTCACTTAAATATTTTAAAACTTCGTTTGCTTTCTGCATACGAAAATTGTTATCTGGTTGAGTTGGTAGAACTGGATAGAGTGTTGTCTGAGTTTCTGTTTCTTCATAATCTGGGGCACTTGGTAATACGTTGGATGACATGGTTATATTTACAAAATTATTTTTTGTTTAATTTATTTCAATTTGAAACTGAAGAGGCCAGCGGTTGAAGTCAAAGAGATTATTATTTCCATCTCTTAATGAAAGCGTCATATGTGTAACGTGATTATCAGCAGAAACATCGCGCAAAATGTTAAGATGTGTATTTTGGTAATGAATTCTTTCATAAGGTTTTCCTCGTATGTCAAAGCAAGCTAAAAGACTTGAAGGCTTTCCATTTAGCAAGCTTTGTTGCTTGTCGATAAGGTCACAATTAATAAAGTAATTTTTAGGATTTGAAACATTATCTATTTTAATTTGTCTAAAATAATCCTTTTTACTATTTGCTGAATTAGTATTATACCCAGGCAAATTAAAGAACTTAAGAAGACTTTCATTCAGTCCAAATTTTCCAATTTTGTCCTCGTTTGCTTTTATTATCAAAGAACGGCCTGTAATGCCTTTTTTTACAGTAAAAAAATCCTTCTCTGGAAATCCTTTTTCAAAAATATCCCCAATGTCATCCAGTGAGTAGTTTCCCATTCGTAAATAACGTGTTTCCTCATCTTGCTTGTTAACTTGTTTATAAAAAAATTACTCCATCCTTTTCCAAACTATTCCAGCTGTTGTAAAGAGAACAACTTAACAGCCTTATATAGCTTGGTTTTTTAATAGGCTGGTCAAAATAGACCGTATGCGGATTTTCTTTTGTAGTTAGCGTTAGAATAACCATTTTATAATTAGAGAAAAATATTTTGTTTAAATATGAAACATGTCTGCTCTTCTTCAATGGATTCATACACCAGAAGCTGACAGCATTGCCGAATTAGCAGAAAAAAAAGCTTGGAAGACTTTTCTTGCAAAATACCCGAATGCCGAAAAATCGAAGTTTGAGCCACAAACCGATTTTGCCAGAAACCACACAGCAACCTCAGAAATTTATTTCAAAGCAGGGCCAGGCCATTTGATAAACGTTTTTGGTTCAGACAGCAAATATTGGAGCCCGGAAATGAAAAGTGCGCTGGGTGTTGACCAATCATCAGAAGGGTTTCCGCAACAACTTACACCAAGTGGTTTAAAAGGAGACTCTTTGCCGATTCCTGCTGTTGGCTTTCACGATGCCGCACCGAGTTTGAAAAAAATATTTAATGACCGACTGAATATTTACGTAACACCGGACCAGTATTTCACAACAAAGTTCAGAGAGATATTTCAAAAAACCAAACTCACCCACCATTCAGGGAAAGAGTCCAAAACATGGTTAGCCGGCCCAAATATTAAATATTGGCCACAGCAGCTGAATTTTGCTGTATGGTGTGCGACAACGGGCTGTGGTATCAGTCGCGAAATTTTCGATGACAACTCTGCTATACTTTTGCCACCGAATGTGCGAGCTTTTTCCAAGTTCCATATATATTTTACTGTCAGGCGAATATTGTTTCAGATGGGAGGAATACAAAGCATAAGCGCTTTGCCTGGCGACCCTACTTTTGACCAGTTTAACAACAAGTATGACGTTCCTTCATACAAAAGAATATGCAATGAGTTCGGAGTCGACCCTTCTAGCGATTTTCGTTTTAAAACAGGCGCAAACCACGGCCTGGGAAGCGTTTACGTCTATGCCTCATACATTGGACCAGCTAAAGAAGAGGGAGACATTTACCCTGGTGGTGAAAAACGAAAAAAATTTTCTGACGAAGGCGGTAAAGGCAAAGATGGTAACTTGATTTATTATATCGAGCCGGATGACGCTGCCTACGGACAGGCAGACTGGTTTTGTCCTAATCTAGCAGAAGGTCTGACCCAGGCGGGTTTGGCGCGAATAAACAAGTCGATAGAGGCGTTCGTTTACTGTGTTTTGGGTTCACAGGTGAATGTTAGAAGCAGCATACTTGGGTCAGGAGGGCGCGCAAAGGAAGCGCAAAGTGAGTTTCTTGTTCTAGTGGAAGACTCAATAAGGCAACCGGATCTGGCAAAGTCTGTTCAAAGGTACCAACTTGCTGTCGACGAGGCAAAGGTGAGGCTTAACCTTGCCGTGTGTCCGGGGGCCTGGCCGATGCCTGCGCGGATGGTAATAAATTCGGGAAGTGTAGTTGGTTACAACAACCAGCTCAAACAAGCTATGCCAGGAATGAAGCTCGGGGTTAACGACGAAGTGAACACTAGCACAAAAAAAGCAGCGCTAAAGCTAATGGCAGGAGGGCCATCAAAGATAAACCCACCAAACAGCCACCCCCCAAACCCGATACACAAGGAAGCAACGCAAGAAAAGGGGCCCGCGACTGAAGAGCAAACACCTGATAAGCCAATAACAAATGCAGGTGGCAGCACGGAAACACACGAAAATAACAAAGTAGCTGTTGCTGTTGCCGCCGTGGGGGCTGCGGCTTTCATTTACACCGTTATGCGCTAACGCCGCTTCTTGATGTATTTTTCGACAAGAAAGGCCACAACAGCCAAAATCAGCAGCCATGTGTGCTCAGCAAGAAAACCGATAGCTTGACCGGCGGCTTTGAAAAGAAAGCTCACAATTGAGCCAATAAGACCTGGCAGAGCTGATGCAATCTTTGAGCCAATATCTTTCAGACCTTTTCCCAACGCTTTAGCTGTGGCTCTCAAAGCGTTTGTAATAGCACCAATGACTGCACCAATTGTGACCCCGGCAGCAAGAACGATTGCTGTAACGGTAACACCATATTTTTTGAATATCTCCTTTACCCTCTCACGAAGTGGAAGCGCTCTTTCTCTTTCATCAATCTGCGTTCTTAAACGAGCAAGCTCCTCTTGTCTTTCTTCAACGCGGCCTTCGGCGGCTTGTTTATCAGAAGGTGAGGCGTCGTCATTGTCGATAACTGCCTGATGTTCCTCATTTTGGCGCTGCAGTTCGGCTTCTTGCTCTTTCAGCTCATCCAACGTTCTTGTTTCGTTAAGCCTCGATTCCATTGTGTTTCTTTCGCTCTCTTTGGCCGCCAGGCTTGCTCTAAGTTGGTCGACCCTGGTTTGTTCTTTGGCCTTGGTTTTAGCTTGTTTCTCGAGAGCTGCCACCTCTTTTTTTGCGTTTTCAAAATCCTTTTGATAATTTTTTTTCAGTTGCTGCAGTCTCCGCAGTTCTGATTCACTTTCAACGTTTGTACCTTGTTCTTCTTGAATTTTTTCGATCTGAGCTTGATTTTGTTCTATTCTGGTTCTCAGATCTTGCACTTCTTGGGCGGCTTTTTCTCTTTCAGAGGCTAGTTTTTCGGCTTCTTTACGTTGTTTTTCAGCTTCTCTTAATCTCTGCCGGTTTTCTCTTATTTCTTCATTGTCTTGAGCAATCAGAGATTCAGCTTCTGGACCAAGGGATGTTTTGAACTTGTCTGTACATTTTTTGAGAAGACCTTTCCCATCTTTTCTGAAAATGTCAGTCTCGCCACCTTTTGTTCCAAATGAAACGATTGTAGTCTCATTGCCAGGCTTTTTGCTGAAACCGATTGGGCCTAATTTCCCAAAGTCAACTCTTGGAAACTTCTTTTTAATAAAATCTCTTGCTCTTTCAAGAAGAGCTGGTTTGTCATCTTGATGAATAAAGCCCCCCAACAAAGGTATATTTTCATCAAATGATGTTTCTGGAAGTCCGCTCTGTTCGTGCTGCATAGTTAGCATTTCATGTTGTTCACCACCATGGTAGGGCGTGGATGCTGTGCCAGGCTGAAATGGCTGGGTTCTGTTGGCCTCTTGTTCATCATCATCGTCGTCGTCATCTTCATGGTCAATAGCGTGGTCAAGATATGGTTGGTCCATACCAAATTCGCCACCTTCTGCCATCGCGTAATTTTATATTTACAATTGAAATTTTAATTGAACATTTTTATATTTCTTACAATAATGGACGGTGTACAGGAAAACCTTCGGCCAACACGTAGTGAGGAAACTCTTGGCGCTCTAAAAGCGGAGAGCGCGGTGAAACGTATCACTTTCGAGCGCACAGAAGCCAATCCGCAGGAAACGCTTTATGTTTCGGTGCCCAAGCTGAATGAAAACGAGGTCATTGTTCCCGGCTCACTTGCGCTGCGCTTCAACATTGATTTGAGCGGAGGCCATGCCAACAACTTTCTTGTCGACAATGTTGGGCGGGCGCTAGTTTGAAAACTTGTTGTAAAGTATTCTGGCACAATCCTGCAGGACACAGTTGATTACGACAATTACAAGATATTCGAAGACCTCTTCCTATCGCAGGAGGAGCGCGACAACATGCTGCAAGATGGAATCCAGAGTGTGGGCCTCAACAAAATTCGCTCAAACGCGGGTAACAAGCAGACCTCAGGCGTCGATACAGAAAACAAACTGAACGGGATTTACGAATCCAAATACAGGATCCGCCTTGACCACCAGATTTTGAACGACAACGGGACCTTTTATCCGCAGGCTCTATTCAACGATCTTGTGTTCGAACTGACACTTGCGCCAGCCTCTAAGGTCGTCAGAGGCTCAGACCCCTCGAAGTTTAAATACAAGCTGAAAAACGTCCTGCTGGAGTACGAGATGATAAGAAACAAAACACTGGCAGATGAAGCCTTCAGAGCGTATACAAGTGGAAAAGAATTTGCATATGAGCACATTCAGCGTGACGAAGTAGTTACCTTTTCCAAAGGCACAGACACAAGGCTGAATCTCAGAGTTAACCCACAGAGAAGGTCCCTCAAAGGGATCTTGCTACTTTTTGTCGAGCCCCATACTGATGGTGCAAGGCAGTCAGAAGCGTACTTTAACCCAGATCTGACGAAAGTCAGTGTAACAGTAAACGGCTCGCCCAACAGGCTGTACAACAACGGACTTGAAGGAATTGATGTTTGGGAGGAGGTCAAACGCTTCTTTCTCAAGGCCAAAAACAAAACACAGCACATGAATGCAACAAAGTTTTATACAGAAAAAAAGTTCGGGCTTATGATCGATCTGCGTTCCATGGCTGACCACTCGATGCACGGAAGCGGCACGCGTCTTGTAAACACAAAGGATGGAGTACAGCTGGAGCTCGAGAGGAAAGCAAGCGGCTCGGGCAATGTGGACTGTCACATTTACGTAATCAGCGACGCGCAGATGAATATATTAGGAAGGCAATTAGAATCTGTACAGTACTAATAGAAATGGATCCGAGCAAGATACCCTTTAACGCTCTCATTGTAGGCCCGACGAATTCAGGCAAATCTAGGTTTGTGGTGAACCAGATCTACGGCCCTTTCCGTGGCAAGTTCGACTACATTGTGCTTATCTGCCCAACATTCGCGCACAACAAGACCTACCACCGAATTGGTGAAAATGACCCAAGAATGTTTGTGATAATAAGCAAGCAGCACGAGGTGGAAATTTTTTTGAAGGTCGTGAGCTGGCTGTTTGAGGGTACCAACACGCTCATAATCGTCGATGACTGCGCAGCCTCCAAAGATGTGAAAGGGCGCACAGGCCATTGCCAGCTGGTGAATCTTGGCTTTTCCGCTCGACATATCGGAATCAGCGTTTGGGTGCTTACCCAGAAGATAACCAGCATCACACCTTCCTTCCGGGAGAACGTGGCGGCTATTGTTCTATTTTACACTCCCTCGGCCAAAACCACGAAGGCGATCTTTGATGATTACGCCGGCGAACTCTCCCACGATGAGTACAAAGATCTGATTTCAAAGCTGAAAGAGCGGAAGTTCTCTTATCTCGTGTTCTCGCTTCGCTACCCCTACGGCATTCATTTTGAATTAAAAAAGAAATGAAAGTTGTATATAGTGACAATGGGTGAACAAGAGTTGTGCGCAGAACTTATGAACTTAAACCTGGACCTACTGGAAGCTGAGCCGTCGAGCGGGCCAGCTGGTAGTAGCATTGTGCCAGACTTAACAAGCTTAACCGCCACCGGACCTGACATTCCTGCTCTTCGTGAGCAGCTGAACGTGCTTGTATCTACAGGCAAAGCAAAAGAGGCCATCGGCGTGCAGTTAACACATAAACAGGTAAAGCGCCTGAGCGACAAAGATGTTGAGAAATACATCAAAAGGTACGAGACCTACGTGGACTCCAAGACAACAGAAAGTTTAATCGACAGCTGCATTTTTCTTGTAACCAAAGCGGTCGGAATGGCCGTTGACATCAAAGACATCGACGCTTATCAAAAAGAACTCAGAAACGACTACATCATCAACCAAGAGCTCTCCAATCTGGCTGGCAACCTTGCTCTGGCCAACGCAGCGCTGATCACAACAAGACATATTGATTTTAACTCGCATTTGGATAGAAAGTATGAAGCAAAATTAGAAGAAATTCGTCAGCATACCTCACCAACTGCTCAACACTTGCAGACAAATTCTGAGTAATTGCATAATAATTTTATTTGCTTAACATATACGCTTCGTTTCAAAATGTCAACCGAACAATCCGAGAGCGCAAATTCACAGGGCGAGACCCAGACGGCACATTCGCAGGTCGATATCACACAGCAAGCAACAACTCCAACTCCAACTACAACCCCGCAGCGCGTAAAAAATCCCAAGTGTGTGGCTGCTGGCAAATTGGTTGCTGAAAGAACGCGGCGTGCCCGCGAACAACAGAAAAAAGCCGCAGCTGAGGCTGCTATCATACTTGCAAACAACAAGGCAAAAGCCGCTGCCCCGGCCCCTGAGCCAGACCCGCCTATTGCAGACGAAACACCAAAGAGTACCGGAGAAAAAAATAGCAGTCTAAGCACCACCCAATGGCTTGCTGTTGCCAGCTTAGTCGTTTCACTGATCGGCATTTATTACAAACGCGAAGAGCTCAAGGCCGCATTCAGCAAAAAGACACCTGAGCCCGCACGTGCTGAGCCACAACCTGTTCGCGCAACACAGCCCAGAGGTGTAAAACATTTGGATTGAATATTTACGAAGTAATATTATACCTGCCTACTATACCATGAAGAAAGTTGACGTTCCCCAAGTTCTTATTTCAACCGCGGCCAATTTTGGTATCGGCCTGATATGGTATGACTTCAACGTGAAGGTTTTTAATACTGTCCGCGATCTTTTGAATGCCACATTATCAGAAGAGACAAATTAATTTTGATTTAAACTTTTGTATGTTTCCATTTCTATACTTGCAAAAATAATGTCAGACAACAAACTTGTTAAAACCATCATGGATGCAGCTACTATCACCGGTTTGGCCGCCGGCATCGGCTGGGTCGCAAAAAAGGTTGTAAAAGAGAATTTTACTTCTGACCCCAGCAGCAGTGCGATGAACTACGTGAAGTTCACCGCCGTCATGGCAGGGAGCATTGCGCTCAAACAGTACCTCGAGGACCAACAAATCCTTCCCACCAGCGTCTGAAATTAATGATTTGAAAAAAAAAAACTCTGTTATATATCACAATGGCAAGTATCGCGATTATGGCTGGTGGGGCTGTGTTGAATGCTGCGGCTTTTATCGGGGGCAATTATCTTGCGAGGGCACTTGGCGGAGGTGACAAAGCTGCACTTAATGAAAAAGTACGACATGATAAAGCTCTCGAGGCGTATCAAGCGGCTTACGCCAAATACTCCCGTGACCGCACCAAACTTCTCGACTGGATTGCGACTAACACGCAAATAAAGGCTGAGGCCAAGCAGAACTTCACCAACACTGACTACGCCTTCAAACTGTACAACCAGGCGCACCCTGAAAAACAAATGATACCCCCCAAAGAGCCCAAGTTCTCAGATTTCTACCAACCAAGCCAGCAGCAGAAAAATGGTGAACTCATGTTCGTGGGTGCCGGGGCTCTTGCTCTTGGCTACGCTGCCTTCCGGTTCCTTTAAACTTTTTTACTCGTTACTTATATTACACGATGGATGCCAAACTCGCAAAGATATACTATAGCCCCGGAGGCTACTGGAAAGGTATTGCAGCGATCAAAAAATTATCGGAAGCCGCTAAGGTACCAGAAGAAACCACAAAAAAGTGGCTGTTCAAGCAAGCACTCTGGCAGATCTTCCTCCCCGCACCGAAGCGAATTCCACGGCCGAAATTCGACGTGCCTACACCCAACGCGGTCCACCAGGCGGATCTTCTTTTTCTGCCGCATGACAAACTGCCCCACGGGCGCAAAGTTTTTAAATACGCACTCACCGTTGTCGACGTGGCCAGCCGCTAGAAAGAGGCTGAACCCTTGACCTCGAAAAACTCTAATGAAGTTGTCTTGGCTTTTAAGAGAATTTACAAGCGCGCGCCTCTGAAATGGCCTCAACTGCTGCAGGTTGACCCTGGGCGCGAATTCATGGGCGCTGTTACAAAAGAAATGGAAAATCACAAAACGTACATTCGGCGCGGGCGAGTTGAGACCAGGCCATTGTTGAACGTTTCAACCGCACCCTGGCTGAGCGCTTGTTCGGGCACCAGTACGCCGTTGAAATGCGCCTGCCCGAGGGCCAGCGGTCCACGGCGTGGGTAAAAAGGCTTCCTGAAGTTGTGGCCGCTCTGAACAACGAGGTAACAAGCCTTACCGGCCAGAAACCCGCCGTTGCCATCAAAGAAAAAAATGTTTATGCAAAGCCATCGACACCTTATTTGAGGCCTGTTGGGGAAAGGGAAAAAAAGCTCCCCTCTCTTGTGAATGTTAGGTATTTGTACCAACCTGGCGAGCTCTAAGGTGGTGTGAAAAGAGCCACTGATCCAATCTAGTCTTTGAAAGTTTACAACATTGAACGACCTTTTACCAAACCGAATCAACCCGTTCTCTACTATTTGCACGACGGACCCAAGCGCGGCTTCGTGCGTGAAGAACTGCTGGTTGTGCCTCCAAACACACAATTACCCCCCGAGCAACTATAACATTTCTTTATTTCTGCATCTCTGTTAAAGCTTCTTCTATTTCTTTGATTTAAGTATTTGTTAATAAAGCTTCTATTTCTTTCATTTCTGTAGTAGCGAATAAAGCTTCCATTTCTTCCATTCAGTTATTGTACCCGTAAGCCTTTGTATTTACCCCGTCGTCAGCTAGCCAGCGCTTTGAATCAAACGGGGACAGCGAAAGTTTGTTGATATGCATGCCGTAAATCTCATGCCCCTCGCTTCGAAGAATGTTCATTCCGTGCCACATCTGCTGCGTTCCGAAGAGCGTTTCCTTGTACTGCTCGTGCTTTATCTGTTTCTTTATAACGCTCTTTTTTACTCCCTTCGCCTTTCTGATGTTTTTTTCGTCTGCCTTCATGATAGAGTACATTTTCGGCTTCAGACAAACAATCTCTGATATGGGTTCCTGCACACTCGTCTTTCATTTTGCCCAAGACCTTTTTGTTCGAGGTTGAGTGGAGCGGATGCTCCTTCGGGTAGTCGCTCGTGTAGTAATGCTTTTTGTTTGATTTTATGTCTTTGTAGACGTCGTCCGTTTTTATTTCAAGCAGAAGGCTGTCTGTGTCTGTGTACAGGAGATCGCAGTTTTTGCCGTACTGCTTTTTCAGATGATTGTAGAAAAAGTCGTACATCAGGGTCTTGCTGTTGTCAAGTATTGTCATCCCCGTGTAGACCGGCTTGTTGAGCAGCAGCCGGCTTTTGCGCATGTCGATTCCAACCAGGTCGTTTGTAAATATTACATGCCTTGAGTACAAAGGGCTGGCGACCAATTTCCTTATTTTGTCTTTCTCATTGCTGCGCACTATTGTTATATCGACACGGTTGCGTAGGTTCTCCATGGTTTTGCCAAAAACTGAGTTATTCATTAGCTTGTAAAAGTTCTTTTCAAAGTCGTTCTTTGCTTGCTTTCTGAATTCTGTATTCATCCGGATGTACGGCTCCATCCAGCATTCTTGTTCGAACTCCAATACCCTGTGCACTCGCTTCAGTTTCATGCCCTGCTTCAGATAAAACTGCAAGTTTCTGTAATGCACGACGTAGTCTTTTTTGTCCTCAAGTGTCAGCAGCAGCTTCTTGCTGTCCGGGGGTTTCAGCTCCAGGTCTTTCATCAACCTGTTTTGGTATTCCGACATGCTTTCTTTTTTTGTGACCTTTTTCTCAGGCGCCAGCGGGTAGCTGTTGTGCTTTTCATGCAGCTCAGCTGGGTACTCCAAATCGACCTCAAGGATCCATCCATTCTTTGCGTTCTCCTTTTTATTCAGGATTTCCTCCTCCGTCGGCATGACACGTTTCCATTTAAAATCCCTTTTTGGGAGCAGCTTGCTCATTGCCCAGCCGTAGAGGTTGTTCGCGTCTAGATACATAATGTAACTGTTTGGTTTGCTGGGGTCATAGTCCGGTACCAGCGGGTTGCTTGCCTTCGCGTATCTCTTGCTTACCACCGAGATTCCTCCCCGAATTCCCCTTTCCACAAAGAGATGCTTTTCAAGGTCTGTAAACAACTCAAGCTCGACACCCGTTTTTTTCAAGAGTGCGTCCCATGATAGGCCTGGTGATGTGAAATAGTGTGCCGGATCTAACCCGTACTGCTCCAGACACAGTTTACGGAAGTTCTCGAATACATCTGTCAACAGGGCAACATCCGTTTTTACGTAGAGATCGTGGTAGTCTCCCAATGTTTTACATTTAAAAGTCTCCCAGACTGTCTGCGCGTGAGCGTACTCATCTTCTGTTATGTGCTCGTCGTTGAGCTTGCTGTAAAACATCTGCTTGTCCGGAAGACTTGTTTCGCTGAATCTCGCCCATGAGTCCATGTACTCGTAAGGGTAAATCCCCTTTTCGTAAAGCAGGTCGCTGCCATTTGAAATGGTTGATGTGATTTTTAGTGACTCCTTCGGCGTTGCTCTTACAAGCGAATCAAGGCTTCCATGCAAAAAGTTCAAGCTGTCAATGAAACGCAGACCTCCAACCGAAAAGGTAATGTATTTCTCCATGTTGTTTGCGACGCATTTCACCTCTTTCTGCAAATTTGACATCGCTTGCATTAAATGGTGTGCGTCGTAGCCCCTCAGGTTGTGAAACACAATTGGTATCTGGTCTGTTTTGGGCTTTATTCTCATTTTAAGGTTACATGCGTTGTGCGCGGCTCCGCGGTACCTACCCGTTATGTGGCAATGGTCTTTTACTGCGTCTCTGAAGTTTTTCAGAAGTAAAGATTTAAAGGTTCTGCGCAGAACAAACATGCTTCCTGATTGTTTGCAATCCATTGGTCTATTTTGTCTTTTTCTTTTCTTTCTCTTTTTGGCCCAACAAATTTTATTTTTTGAGTGCCGCGTAATAACAACCTCTGTGGCTTTGACCGCAATAACAGCCGGTATCATGGTTGCAGACGGGTATTGAGTCCAAGTATTCGTCTTTTATCAAACTTTTGTTAAAATATGGCAATTCTTTGCATTCTTATAATCATCCCAGTCTTCGACTGTCATCACAATCGGCTTTGGTGTAGCCAGACTCTCTCTGATTTTCGTTTCTTCCTGCAGTATTCCGTTAAGAAACTCTTTTACCGCATTTTCGCCCCTGTAAACTTTTGACCCTGTAACTTCGCCGTCGCTTCTCACAACAATATACGAATACCCGCACGCTTCATGCCATTCGGTCTTTTCTGTGTAGCTTTTGTTCTTGCTATCCGGCCCGCGTTCACAGCCGGGTATCTTTTTTACCAGTGCCTAAAAGTCGGCATATATCACATAGGGCGCCTTCATCTGTTTGTGGTAATTTTGGAAAGCGAGGATGTTTTTCCCCTCTTCTGGCATCTCAATCCTTGTCGGCCTGCCATTCACACCATTGCAATATTTTTTGCGGTTTTCGAGCAAGTCCGCTCTTGAGAAACCTGTTAAGCACATCATGCAGTAGTGTTTTGCATTTCTGTTTTTGCTTTGATCGAACAGCAAAGCGCTTTCTCTTTTTACCCAACAGTAACGCTGAATTTTCCCTGACTCAATCAACATCAGGTTTATCCTAGGCACGTTCGGCTCTTTTCTGCTTATCCTGTGCACAATTACGGTGTTGTTTTCCCAACCAAATACGTTTATTGCGAGGTTTCCGTTTTGCGCCTCAAGCTTGTCTATTTGTTTTACCGGTGTTGGGAAATCGATACCACCATAGTTAATACCGTCGTTAACCGGATATTTGCTTAGTCTTTGCGGGTCCTTTCCATCTTTTGGAGGAAATAAAGCAGCTCTTAGAGCCCACTTCAGGCATTGGTTGTCTCTGTTTTTCACGTTAATTATTGCCTTCTTTTTTGCCAGATTGGCTGGAAGTGGCAAGTAAGTTGCTCCGCGCAGTGGCTGATAGCGCGCGACATTCACGTATGCAGTCTCTATCCTTTCAACTTCCCATCCTGATCCATCCAATGACCAGTTTTCTATTTCCCCCCTTATTCTTTCCATGAATTCTTCATATTTTTGTTCTATCAGTTCTTTGTTATTACTGTAAAAAACGTGTGGCTGGTCCTCTTTAAAATAGTGTGTCATTTCTTGCGTTTTGCCGTCTCTTTCTATTTCAAACTGTACTTGTAGCCCGAAGCTCACCTTTACGCTGCCCAACTTAAGAATTTCCTGTTCAATCAAATTAGTGTACTTTTCTTTATTTTCTCGTGCAAATACCAGAATATCTTTATTGTTTGGATTTGTTTTGGATACATCCATTATCCAAACACGAAGCCATTCCTGGAAATTACTTTGACTTATTTTAAACCCGTCACGTAAAGGAACTAGTTCAGGTCGTAATGGCTGAGGAAGGTTTCTGTTTTGCTCCTCGTTAATGCACTGTAAAACTTTTCTAAAACATTAGACGAAAATCTCGCGGCTGCCATCTCGGCGTATATACTAGTGCAGATAATTGTTCAATTGTAAAATAATTCTGGCGCACTTTTGTATATAGACAGTGCAGACATTTCTTCAATAGAAAATAATTTTTTGTGACACATCCGCTCTCTTGGTTTGGGGTCACGCTCTTTGTTTACTTCCGTGCTTGCGTTATTTTCTCTCAAACCACACACATGTAAGATGAAGGTTCTGACAGAAATTTTATAACAAAAGGTTCATGATATCAAACAAAGCTTTTCTCAAGAAACGAGGCGAGCATGGGAGCCGAGTTTATTGAGAAAAAAGCTTTGTTTGATATCATGAACCTTTTGTTATAAAATTTGCGTCAGAACCCACATCTTACATGTGTGTGAAACTGTTGACTATAGCATATTACTAAAAAAATTAAGTCATTATGGAATCCGTGGTATTGCTAATGATTGCTAATGTTTGCTTTCTATTTAAACAATAGGTGGCAGTATGTTACAATAGGTAGTACTAAATCAGATGACACCCTCATTACTCATGGTGTCCCACAGGGTTCTGTGCTAGGCCCTCTTCTATTCCTTCTGTACATTAATGATTTCAGTAAGTGCTGTAATGTGTTTGACTTTCACATTTTTGCAGACGATACGAATCTGTTTTACTCTAATTCTAATTTAGCTGAACTTGAGTCAATTGTTAATTATGATCTGAAAATGGTATCTGACTGGCTTATGGCTAATAAGGTTTCCTTAAATAT
Source organism: Meandrina meandrites (assembly GCA_963693305.1). Taxonomy (NCBI): domain Eukaryota; kingdom Metazoa; phylum Cnidaria; class Anthozoa; order Scleractinia; family Meandrinidae; genus Meandrina; species Meandrina meandrites. Next base: position 27,805,320 of record OY855908.1, on the reverse strand, counting down.
TGATAAGACTAGTAGTAATCAGCGATTAGGGGAGTGCGTTCGACCTAAGATGGAGAGTCAGGTAGTAGCAAAGAAGCAAGGTTGTTGGCAAACTATGCAATTTAATATGCCTCAAATGGAGCGATGAGGATGAGCGAGAGAGGAATCTCATCACACAACATTTTGGAGGAAAGATTGCGTGAAGAGCCAAAAGAACATCTCTCTGCAAAATAAACTGGAATTTGTCGCATCAAGAAATGGGTTGTGTTCTTTTCGAAGGGGTTCAATAAACTGTGAAAAAATTGTGACACTGTAGCAGTTCTTGACATGTTAAAGCAGAATTTTTCTTTGCTTGCAAGCTATGCTATCGTAAATTGGGTGTTACACTGTTACACAAGAAGCCATTCAACCGGACGGAAACATGATCTGTCATCATAGCAGTGATTGTTTACCAAAGGTCAAAAAGAACCAAAATAATGAATGGCACGGCAAATTCTCATTGATGTCAGAATATTGTAAAACAACGTGAATAGAAGTCGCTCCTAGCACTTCATGTGACATTCACAAAGCAGAAACGTACAAAGTCATAAATGAATGGGCAGTTTGCATTCATTTTTACACTAAAATTCATATGGAATAGAAATGAATTATCATGTACACGACAAATAATTATTTATTTCACTTTAGTTGTTTAATATCTTTTGGCACTACACAGAGCACTACACAACTTCTAAAACTCCACAGACTTCTACAAATACTTTCACTTCAATTTGAAAATAGATCGAGGCACAGCACATCAACTTTTCGTTCATAGTCAATACACTCATAATATTCAATAATGATTTCCTCATCAAAATGCCTAAACATTCTGCGAATCACTATAGAATACAAATTCAAAGAAGCGATAAAACAATTTTGATCCTTATTCTACTCACTCGTTTTACATGAAATGCTAACGATTTGAAATTTTAGCTAGTTTTGTGAATCGTTTTACATGCAAACACGCTGGTTTACCTTGCCTATAAAACAACGAATCGAGTTATTCGATTTCCACTCCTTTTACGACGTTCGGTGGCTGATTAAAACTCTTCTACCTTGGATGAAAACCCTCCGAACAGCAGCGATAACAGACCATAACACAGGACAATTTTGTCGAGAGAAATCACTCCAAACAGCAAAACAGAAGCACATGGCATGGAGATGACATCATTCGCCCCTGAAAAATTTTCTGGGGGGGCCAAATTGACAACGTCGTATAGTCCATAAAAGCAAGAGTTTTTCTCGATTAGGGTGCGTTCTCCTTCGTCGAACGCAACAAATTTCATTATTTTTCACCCCCCTCAAAAGGTTAAGGGTCACATAGTCAAATTAATAATTTCTAACAGGGAGATTATGCAGGAGAAATTCGTTAAGTATTTGGGTCTCCTGAGAATAAACTATAGAGTTTGTGGGGTTTATTCCCAGTGCCTCGTAGTGGTGTCTATTGTTTCAGGCTGAATTTTAAAATATCGAAATTGGGCTATTAAGTACTAGTGTTCTTTATTCAGATACATAGTTTGTTTTTTTTCCCTTTCTTTTAGGATTCAACACTTTCATGAAAGCGAAGCGTAAAGTTTCAGATTAATTGTTAGTTATGAGTGATAAAACGAATCCGTTACCGATAACCGAGTAGTTGAGTAACGTTATTTTCGTGATTCTTGACAATCTGAAATGTCTTTGTTGTTTTTTTTATTAACTTTTTCTCGCGAGTAGTGATTTTGTTTGTAGTCTTCAACCGTGATTTATATCTTTTTTAGTATTATTTTGAGGCCTTTTTCGTCCAATGGCGCAATGAGAACAGACGATGATTATTATTTTCGACACCTGTCATTACATGTTAAACAATATCATTATATTATATTATACTGCATGGGTGGTCAGTGGACATCATAAAAATTAAAAAATACGGTTGTAACTGACCTTTAAAATGTTAAAATTAAATTTTTGGCAACCTTCCTGTTGCCTTCCTCAGACTAAAATGATTTAAAGAATAAATCTAAAAGTTTTAAAACTTGTGACAGTCCCTAAGGGATACAATTAGTGGCAAATACGCTTTAGGGAAAGGCTGACGTTCATTAACAGCTTCGGTGTTCACAGTGGAATGCACAGATTCCAAAAATAAGCGTTTGTTTCGGCTGGCCACTTTGGCGGAAGAAGCCCTCCCTAAGTGGTCAGTGACTTGAAAGCCAATGGGTATTCAGTAAAATTCATATTTCAAACTTAACCTGGTGGACCCACCGTTTTCTAAATTTGCAGTTTACTCTAGCCCGGTATTTATTGAGCAACGGTTTTTATTCATTATTTTTTGACAGACATATATCTTGGTTTTATTATACTTCGAATAAATCAGTGTTGGAGGGGTTTGCAGTTGATTCCCGATAACTGGAACCATCAATAATCTGCGAGTAACCGAGTTTCAAGTGTGTTTACAACTTCACTCTAGAGACTGATTGGTTCTGGACCCGGTGTTTAATCGAGAAAGTATGGTATCTCGAACTTTCGGCTTCTGCATTGGTGGAGCAGCACCAATAATATAGACCTACTTATACATTTTTTTTTTCATTTATGCTCGAATGATTTGCTTTGGAAGAACTGAAAACAACGACAACAACAGCAACAACTGTTGAAGTGTTATACCACATAGTTATAAGGTCAACATTGGCCCCTCCAGCAAATCGCGAAAAATGGTTGAAAAAAAAAAGCACAAAGAATTGTAACTACAGCTTCGAGAGAATTAATAATAGTGCTTTTCTTCAATTGTTTAGAACTTTATTGAAATTGAGGAATAACGAGGTTTACATATGAAGACTCAACTACCCACCCCTGGGACGCGAAAATTGAGACAACTGCATCAAATCTTGAGTCCACTCAGTATTTTATTTAATTTGTGACTACTAGCGGTTCAGTTCCAAGAAACGCTGTGAAAGATAATAGAGTATGTCAGCCTCTAAATAGAGAGCGGATGACTGCTGACATTTTCATTGTGTAGCCTCAAAAACACTGTTACAGTAAGATGCCATCTTCTGAAACACACGATGGATGGCAGTTCTGATTAGCAGACTCCAGAAAATGTTATGATAGCTTTTACTAGCTGCAAAAACCACACGATTACACAGCTGGCTATTATACGTAGCGCATGTAACGAACTCTGTTACAACACACACCGGATACCTTATAACAACTAAACGGATACCCTTTCTAACGTTTAGGCCCTGATATAATGATTTAAACACATGAGCGCTGGCTAATTTTAGTGCTGTTATTCAGCACCTCACCTTCTAAGAACACACGAGGTGCGGCTGATATAGTTAATAACCCGCTCAGTCAAAAGGAAAAAAAAAACTGATTATAATGATGATATAATTATACAGGCTTCCAACACTAACACGTCACGGATGCCTGTTGTGTCAATCAAATAGCCTTTTATATAAAAAACGTGGCTTTAGTTTATAAGTTACCAGCTTCTAACAACAAACCACAGCTGGCTCTATATCAACTGGCGGATCTAGGAGAGGCTTCCTTTGGGGGTGGGGAGGGGGGAGGGGGGAGGGGGGAGGGGGGAGATTCCAAAACAAACATAGTTAGGCGAAAACAATTGCCCACCATTCAGTCCGTTCTAGCTCCCTGTTCTCCAGAAGAAAGGGGTCGTCTTTGCATCCTCCCTCCCCTGTTAAGCACACCTTGACTATCAGCCACTGATATCTACCTTTATATGGGGTACATGGAACGGCAGTTGGCGGTTTTAATTAATAACTAAAATAAAAAGAACGAGAAAGAAAAACTGATTTGCTAGTTTGTATTCAAGTGTTTTCCGATTTAACGCTCGGACGTACAAGGTAATTCATACCCCAAACAAGGGGGTAGGGTAAGGGGGTGTTGATAGAAGTCCCTAACCCCCTTAGGGTCTAGTTCTATTGAGTTTCAGCAAAATTCAATGAATAGAAATTGCTAAGTGAGTTCTACAAGAAGACACAAATTTTGTTCGTTATGACATCATTAGATTTGTGATCTTGAATCTCCATCTTCGATTTCTCTAGTCCGAAAATAATGGAGATCAATGCAAAATCAAGCGAATATAAAAATATACAAATGCTGCAATTTTCAGACATTTATTATGTCAAACAGTCGATATTAGCCAAAACTGCTTGTAATTATGTGGCTGCCATGGTAATTTCAACCATCATGGACACAGTTGAAAAAACAATTCTGCGAGGGATGAACGAAAAACTTGTGAAAGGTTTAGCAGTTAGCTAACCAGCATCACAGAGTTAATTCCCTTTTCAAAATTGTGAAAAAAAACCTCGAAGGCGGGAAGGTGACATTCACTACCACACCTCCTGTACGTCCGAAGGTTTTTTCTAGAATGATGCACTAATAGGAAAACCTTCTACAAGATTACGCCAACATGTCATTAAGTAAAGTGGCACACACGGCGGGTATTTTTATGCTTCTGCATTTACTAGAAGTGGTGCAAGATGTTGCCCAAAGCCATTGCAAAGGCAGGTACACCGGCACTGATCAGCACAGACAGGCCATGTGGGCTTGCTGCTGCAGTTGGTCCTTTAGCGGTTGGTGAACCAGCGTCTGTAAGAAAAAGTATCGATGAAGCCTCTTACAACGATAAAGTGAAGTATCGAAGGGTGTATACTAAAATCCGGAGTCAACCGCATACTAGAGATGCAATGAAAATTCACCTCAAATGCAACAAAATAGTAAAGGCAAACTGTAAGTAATGTTTTGTACGGAGCCCTGTTAGTGCCATTCACGCGTGCATATAGTCATCCTATTGATGATGTATCCTTTTTTCCTTTTGGCGAACACTTTCTTACCTTTGGCGCGACTTTTTTTCCCTGGCGCGATTTTTTTTTCTCTGGCGCGACTTTTTTTCTTTCGCGCGACTTTTTCTTTCTCTGGCGCGACTTTTTTTATTTGGCGCGACCTTTTTCTCTCCTGCGCGACTTTTTTCTTTGGCGCGACTTTTTTTTCTCTGGCGCGACTTTTTTCTCTCCTGCGCGACTTTTTTCTCTGGCGCTCATTTGTATACCGCGGGCTCAAAGTTCGAACACGTGTGGTTGTTCGTGTGGTTGAGCAAAGATGGCTGACTCGGCTGACAACGATCTAGAGAAGGCAAGTATTATAGCTAGTGCTGAATACTTAATGAAGGGGGAAGGCAGGCAGTTTTAAGTTTTCGCTTTTTTCTGTGTTTACAGTGCAAAAGATACGTGGAAAAACTCAATACCATGCTAGGAAATTCAACACCTCAAAAACCAGAGCAGGCAGAACAAGTTTGATTCTTACTTTACTCACCTGCTTTACTTTACGCCGATGGGCCGATAGTGTAGCAATACTCATTATAAATACAGATATAGTCATATATTAAGTTCAAAATTAAATAGTAAGAAATCGTTATAAACGGTATATAACCTACAACAGGAATAAGATCTGTTTCAAACATTAACAAGCTTTATGTACTTTAACACCAAAATAATTTTCATCTTATTGTGTTGTTGATCATTGCATTTTCAGGTTTGTAACTTTCTACGAGAAAGGGGAGTTGAAGACAGTATTGTTCAGAAGTTTGAGGAGGAAAAGGTTAGCCTTTGGTTGTTTTATACCAAGCACCCCTCCAGGTTATTCTACCATTAACTAAACAACAACATATTTTATTACTAAAAGAAAACCATCGCTTGGGGCGTTAACAAAACCCGGATCGGACCGGATCGGATCGGATCGGACCGGACGGGATTGACAAAACCCGGACCGGATGCGATCCGATTGACAAAACCTGGATCGGATCCGAAAAAGTCGGATCGCCATAAATTCCCGCCAAAATAGTCACGTGATATCGCTAACCGAAAATGTGAAATCGGCTTAAATTCAAAGTTCTTCAGTCTCAGACCATTGGCAACTGTTTTTCACCACCTGCTAGTTTATGGCGCCAAGGCTACCCAACTTGAAACCGAGGTAAACAAGTTTTACAAATAATCAATAAAAAAAGCGGGATGTAGATCTAAGGTAACAGCACCTCGCAATCAGACCGTGTTGGTATTATTCCAAAAGTGAATATTTTTAATTTAGAACTAGAAGAGATAATTACAATAATCATTATACGAGACATTCTGACAGTTTGAATATACATGTACATCAGTTATAGCTGATGAGACCCTCTACAGTGAGAGAGAGGATCCGGTACTTCTATTTCGCCACAGTGGTCCTTGCAAATTTGTGTTCGTTTTTAATGCTAATGCAATTTTCCTGTTCGTATCTCGCCCTTCCTTCTTGATCTTTCCCTCTATGAAAGAAAATCATAAGCAGGGTGACTGAATAACAAAACTTCTTACCAAGATAATACTGACGAAAAAGAAACACAGCGAACATCTCCTTACTTCTTTCTGTGCCATATTCGATTAGAGATATCACGTGACTATTTTGGCGGGAATTTATGGATTTTTTTGGATCCGATCTGGGGTTTGTCAGTCGGATCACATCCCGTCCAGGTTTTGTCAATCTGGTCCAATCCAGTCCGGGTTTTGACAATCCGGTCCGATCCGATCCGATCCTGGTTTTGTTAACGCCCCATCTCTTGCATGGCCACCTGCTTTTTCTTGTCAGCCTTGCACTTCAAAGTTAAGCACTTATCAATTGAAATCCCCACCCCCATGGGCAAAGAATGCTTTCAAATGCGATCAAAGGCCCCATATTCCCAACGCATTCCCTGACATTGCCCTTTAGCACATGTCACATATTTATTTCATATCATATTTAGGCACTTAGTCATTTAAGCATGCTCACCCCTCTTATTGAACAAATTCTCCCCAATCGATGAAAATCGATGATTGGAATTCAATCCATAAATCGATATCAATCGATGATGGTTATTTAATTGATATTGATTGGCATTCGATGACCAATCAATAAAGTTACAAATGAAATTTCCTTAATTACATTGATTGACATTCATTGCCATCTATTAATTTATTATTGCTATCTGTAGTTTCCTTTTTCAATATCCCGTTTACAACTTTGATGCGAAGACTGTGCTATTTGGTTTTTCACTTGCTTTTACTTTTAGAGATAATAGCAATCTACCTAGCTCAGCCACTTATTTCCATATTACTTTCCTGTTGCTGTTGATTGAAGTATATATTCATTTGGCTGGTTTAACTTACATCATATTGTGCATCCACATTCCACATAACAGAACTTTTGCAGTTGTATTTCTCAAGTGTCCTATAAACAAATTTAAACCTTGCCCTTTTCTTAATAAGTGTCCTATAAACAAATTTAAACCTTGCCCTTTTCTTAACAAGTGTCCTAAACACAAATTTAAACCTTGCCCTTTCCTTAATAACGTTGTTTTTGCTGCATGACACACATAACATTACAACACAAGGATGAATAAATGAGGTATTGATTGTTTTAAGAGTCACTGAGTTGAGGTAATAACACCCATATTGAATCAAATAAAAAGACTCTTAAAACGATGGATAAAATTGATTATAGTCATGACAATCAATGACAATCAATGAAAATCAATCATGTTAAAAGTCACAAATTTTTAAGTCATTGATTGGTCATTGATTTTTAATATCAATTAAATTAATTATCATTAATTGTTGGTTTCCTTGAATAGTCAGGCTGGGAATTCCTCAAGGCTAAAGAGATTAAGGAACTGTATTGGTTATGTTTTATACAAAAACAGTTATCCCCTGAGCTTTAAAGGAGTACATGCATCTGCATTGGAAAAGAGCATTAATATACTAATTTAAATTAAATATTTAATTATTCTTTTTTTAGATGGATATTTCAGCAGTCCTAAATGGAAATGATGATGTCCTTAAAGACATGGGGCTCTCAACAGCAGGGGACAGATTAAGCCTTCGTGGTTTTTGTAGCACCGCTCAAGAGACACAACAGAACAAAGAAAAGGAATCCAAAAGACGAAGACTTCTTGAGGCATTCTTGTCTTCAAAGAAAGATAAGCCCAAGAAGCAGAAGCCTGTGACTTCTTCAGGCAACCAACAGCAAAAGAAGAAGCTTGAAAAGAAAACACAGAAGCCTAAACGAGTACAAGTTGGATGGAAACATTTCCGAGAGGAGGTTGAGGACTATGTTCTTGTACCACTGGCTAAGGGAGGTGGTAGCAGGTATGCAACCATGCCGATATCAAGCAACAGAATAGATGTTATGAAAGTTTGTAAATCAATCTTTTTCCCTAATGGAGAGTCATATTATGGGAAAGCAGAAGACATGCTATTTGCTATTGGAAATTTTCATAATGAGCAAATGGGTGTTACGCTGGAAGTAAATGGGAGAGAGGTTCCTTTCAATATTGGGAATTACATGGAGGCTTTTAAACTGAAAGATGTAAGGCTTTACTTGTTGTCCAAGAACATGACAAGTAGCAGTGATGAAAGTGATGATGGCTTACCAGCTATGATAACCAGTCGTGACCCCACTTCTCCATGTACAGCTGGTACTTGTACTGAGGACAGACGAGATGACAGTGAAGGAATGATTGGTACCACCGAACAAAGGGAATCACTGAAAAGAGAGCAAGACGTGGAGTATGAACTGTCACTAAAAGCAGACAGGCAAAAAAGAATTTCCCTTGAAAGGGCAAATGCCGAGGCTGAACAAAAGAGGAGAGTTCAGGAGGCAAGGGCAGCAAGAGTTTTAGCAGAACCTGAAACATATTTTGCCACTGTAAGGGTACGACATCCCACAATGGGAGTATGCTCTAGACGGTTTCCATCAGACAGTCAAGTGGCAGCAGTGTATGACTGGGCTCGATCTTTGACCCCTGAAATAGTGAATTTCACACTCTGTGACCCTTTAGGCACACCTCTGCTGCCAAGTGGAAAACTGGAGGACAGGTGTACCATAGTTATGGCCACTACCCCACAGACACCATCACTGTCCGAGACAGACAAGGAAATTGAATTCATGGGATTTGGAGGTTCTTGCAATAGTGGTAACACAACACTGCCAGACTGCAGTGAGCTAAACAAAGAGGGAACAGAAATGGATACTGACATGTAAGTGACCTAATGTTCCACTTAAGTGCTGCAAATAAAATAACAGTGAGTTATCACAAATTGTTGGATTGAAATTACTTAAATTTCCAACTAGGTAAATTTTCAATATGCTTGGACATGATGCCTGAGCACTTGAGATACCCAACTTTAATCATGAGCTAATAAATAAAAATGTCTGACCAATTTTCTGATATGTCTGTTAACAAGTAAGGAACTTTGCCCCAAGAATGACCAACATGAAATTTCTCCTTACAATATCAATACTTAATCAAGAGGAAAGGTCATGAGAATAAATGGAATGATCACAAGAGTGAAATTGCTTTGATCCTTAAACAAATTCTCTCAACACGTACTTTAAGGAAATGTATGGAGATCAGTGAGGAGATGTTGTATTCGGATATTGGGGCTTAAAGGGTGAAGAAAAACTTATTTGTAGCACTGAACGTACTAATGCACATGTTGTGGAGTAGCTGGGACTTTAGGAGGTAGTTGGTATGGCATTATCCTAACAGGAAAAAGTGCGAGAATTATCGATATTCAGGACAAGCATTCAGCATTGCATTTACTTTAAAGTATTTAGCATTGTTGTACAACTCCTGAGACAAGGAAATGTATCTTGGAAATCTGTTCTATAAACTTATCAATATAACAATTCGAGTGCTTTGCATTTTTTCATCCTACTGACTGGCTACTCTCACTGGCATCCCTTTCAATTATATTTTTTAATTAATGTATTAGGCACAATCATTATAAAACATTTCCTGTGGATTATTAAGTAGCAAGAGGATCTCAAAGAAACCACCAGCCTTATGCGGTGGGAGGGGGCTTGTTTACAGTTGAAATAGCAGATACTTGACTTCATAACAGTTGTAATGATATTCCAACTTTACTTATATTTTACTAGGTCGATGACTCCAATGCAGTTAGACAACTACTACGCTGCCATTCTCGTAGAGCCACCTGGAACTAGTATGGAGAATTATGTATCTGACAGTGAAGGTGACATTTCCACCAGTGAAATTCACAGTGATCATGACCCCCCAACTGTTACTCCTTCTCCGATGAAGCCAGCACCTGAGGTACTGAACGAACTAGCAGCCCAGATAGATGATGGTTCCCTTTCCAAATTCAACATTGCCCGTAATTTCATGTGGGAAGGAGCAAAGAGAGCAGTGTCCCGTAAAGCATTCTCGCCAGCTAACAAGGTATCTGTTAAGTTCACTGATGATAGTGGGGCAAGTGAAGGCGCCATCGACTGGGGTGGCCCCATGAGAGAGTTCTTTACCCTGATACTGCAACACATCCATGGTTCTCAACTTCTGTGTGGTCCAGAGAACAGCAGATTCCTGTCATACAATGTTAAGTGTTTAGAAGATAATGACTACTTTGTTGCAGGACTCATCATTGCAATGTCACTCGTGCATGGAGGAATTGCACCACATTTTCTATCCCCTGTCATGTTCGAAGCTCTTCTCAGTGACCAACCTTCGACAGTGCCATTGCAAGATGTCTATGATTATGAGCTGAAGTCTTCTCTTCAATTTCTGCATGACTCGGACACGGTAGACAAAGCAAAGAGATGCACAGTGGAAGGCAACTTGTCAACTGTACTTGACCTGGCTGGAACTTTGGCAATGCCGATAGAAACACTGGACGATGCCAAGAAAATGGCTGCCGCAACTTCACAGTGGTTTGTCCTTGGGCGATGTAAACCAGCCCTTGAAAGCTTCCGAAATGGTCTCTCAGCCCTTGGTGTGTTGGAAGCAGTCAAGACGTATCCTGATAGTTTCAGGCCATTGTTTTGTGATCTACCTGAGAAGCTGACAGCAGAGCGAATGGAGGAAGTATTCAGGCCTAACACAAGTCCTGTTGGTTCTTCAAAGGGGTTGACTGAGAGTCTTGTTTTGTCCAGATGGAGCGATTATCTGCAGGACATAGAAGATGCAGAAGATTCTGACATCACCTTGAGTGACATCTTGTTCTTCACCACTGGCTGCAAAGTATTACCACAACGTGCAATGCCTGTCACCGTCGACTTCCTGCATGAACCTGGAACAGAGGGGTTGTCAAGGTTTCCCACAGCAAATACATGTTCCAACATCCTCCGCCTTCCAGTAATCCATGGTAATTATGAAAGCTTCAAAGCTGATATGACCTTTGGATTCCTCAATGCACGGGGTTTTGGTACTGCTTGAAAAGTAGTGTGCAAGTGTGCAACATTGCAGCCCGTTTCACTTTGGAACAATTGGATTTGGAATGTAGAATCTGTGTACATTAGGTCATTCGTTTTCTCTGAAAATTGAAGAATGGAAATGCATGTGCAATTTTATTTTTTTGGCCTGAATTAAAAAAGTGCGTTCAATTTTCATTTTTCAATTTCTCAGGCGGAAAAAATTAAAATCAAAGTTGGCTTTTTATTTTTATTAACTAATTTTCAGAAAAAAAGTAAAAAATGAACACAGATTTATTTTTCACATTCTGAAAAAAAATGGAACCTGCATTTTCAATTTTTTTTCTAAGAAAAAATCTCAATATACATACATTCTGTAGCTTCTCTTGTTTCCATGTTGAGAAGGAACCAAGCACAGCGAAACCATTGCACCTGCCTAAAATAATTCTGTCAGCAGATTAACTGGCTGGAACGTCACCATCTTTTTGTTGAAGGCCTGCAAAGGGTATCCAGGTGGCATTGCTGTAAAAGGTTACCGTTTATTTTTAATGTGAATGCATTCAGCGGACATTTACATTGATGATACACCAAGTCTCACAGTCATTTTGACATCAGTCATATAGCTGTTGATGTTGACGTTTTTAAATGCCACTTACTTCTCAGTGGCATATATTATAATAACCATTTGTTACTGTTACTGTTTGTTAACCCTCAAAATGTCCAATAGTGACTTTTTAAAGATTTTACCCTGGCTAACGCCAGACTATTTTACAGATCAAAGAGGCATAAAGGGTAAGAGTTACTGTTTATGATGAATGTGAATGCATTCAGTGCTTACACATTAACATTCTATTGATGATACTCAACGTTTCGTGTTCATCAGCATCAGTCAGTTTTGTTATTTGATATTTGCTTACCCAGTTTAATTGAACATCGATTTCACTTTGTTTTGTACAATGAATAGTGACCTTGAAAAGTTTGGTCGATTTTCTCCTTATTGCGTGAGTGTTCTTCTTTTGACCAAAGACGACAATGATGAATCATTTGAGATAAGGAATGCTAATAAAGTTGATGTTTGTTTTGCTATGCTTTTGCTGTTGTTATAACAGTACCGTAAAATTTTGGTTATAAGCCCTGGGCTTATACAACTTCGTAAGGGATTTTGGGTGGGCTTTTAAACGGAGGGACTTATATCCGGGAGGGCTTATAAGCGAAATAAAGAAAAGCGTTTCGGAAACGAGCCACACCAATGTTGATCGTAATATGTTTTTAAGTTAACAAGTCATAATAAAGCAACATTCAGCCCTATTCAGTACTGTCTTTCGGCAGAGGGGGGCTTTTACAGGGTCTGATATAGGGGTGGCGAATGTTGTTGAGTCTCGGCAAATTTAAACCGAGTCTCGGAATCTCGGCGCTTAAAAAGTCGTTTCGGAATCTCGGATTTCCCAGAAATATGACGGCCTCGGAGTCTCGGATTTTGAAAATTTGGATCTCGAAATCTTGCCAATGGGACGTTCAATTTTTTTATCCGCAAGCTTATTCGAAACGAGAAATTAATAAATTTACCACTGCCGGAATCTGCATTTACAATTGTTATGTAAGACTGATATAGGAAACAGTAATTTCGACTTACTTTATAGAGGGAATCATGTCATGATTGCACATGGGCACGTACCCAACGACAATCGTTTGAGAATTGAACTGTTCTTGGCCCAAATGATTTGAAAACCTACACTGAAATTATTTTGGACATTTTGCTCATTTTCCCGCTTACTTATATCAATAACGTAATTGAATATTAGCCATAAGTCTTACTTACCTCGTGATACTGGAAGCGCTCAACCCACCAATGAAAGTGTATCCTTGTATGCGATAGTAATCGTTTCTGGAGAGTAGAATGCCATGAGCACGAGTCTATGCGATGAGACTTGAGATTTGCTTCATAGTTCAGTTGACAGAGCATTGACGAGTGAGAATGGCACGAGTCTGCGATAAAACTTAGATTTGCTGACAGATTTGCTTCATAGTTCAGTTGACAGAGCATTGACGAGTGAGAATGGCACGAGTCTATGCGATAAGACTTAGATTTGCTTCATAGTTCAGTTGACAGAGCATTGAAGATACCGTATTGGTGTTTAAATAGTTTAATTCCTTTCCTTGCCGGTTCAAACTGAACTCTCTTCTATTTTCTCTTCACTCTCTGCCATTTGCAGTAGTAGCTGCAGTAGTCGAAAGCCGATCGTTCCTAGATTTACGAGTGCCAGAAGCCTACAGATCAGAAGGCGTGTGAATTTTAAACCAGGCAGAGAGTGTCGAATCATTAGTTTATAAGTAACTAACCTGGCTAATAAGTAGACTATAAGCAGTAATGCGTTACTGATAATACGTTTTATTTTATATCTCTGACTGGTTGACTCAGTAGATAAGTTATAATGGTTTTACAAAACCAATGTTTCGGGATGAGTGGAAAAATATTTGTTGTGACGCCCAAAAAAGCTCAGAGCGTTGCTGTGTTTTCTGATCAAGTGCGTCTCGGGCTCGGATTTTAGTGGCGCTAAATCTCGGACTCGGATTTTACAAACAAATTCAAGTCTCGAACGGGCTCGGATTTATAAACTAGGGTCTCGGCAAGGCTCGGATTTTAACATTCACCACCCCTTTATATCCGGGGGAGGGGGGTGGGGTAGGCTTATAACCGGGTGTATGTTTTTGTTTCCAGGGAGGGCTTGTAAGCCGGGGGGGGGGGGGGGGGCTTATAACCGGAATTTTACGGTAATCTATTTACACCACTGCTCACCATTGTGGCTTTATGATAAATAGAAGAGGCCTGGCCAAGGTTTCTATGACGAGAAAGAACAGGCGCGAGGGAGGGAGTGATGGCGGGAAAATATAGAGCATCACAAGGAGGGAGGGGGGCACAGACGGCTCAACAGTATTTATTTATTTATCTGTACTGTTTTGTCAGCTTTTTTACTATTTTTAGTTTATTTTACTTTATTTTTATTTCATTTTACACTGTCAATTTCATTACCTTTACGTATTTCCGGTATTACGCAAAATACCGCAATCACTACATATAAAACCCTTCCCAATGTAATTTCCCATTGTACCTGAAGAAGGCTGGTTTGGCCAGCCGAAATATAGTACACAAATTTAAAACCTTTCTACGTTGTATCGGTCTCTGCTTTGTTATAGGCTCAACAGTGAATGAACTGGGGTGGAGAAGTAGGGAGCTAGTGATGAACTGATAATATGTGAATGAATACATTCCTTACATTCACACCAGTGAGACTGCTGACATGGTTATTTCATATCCCACGCATACACACCCCCAAAACAAAGATTCCCTGGGTCAGTTCTTACATTTCATGGGACTGGGAGCACCACAGGGCTTTCTTCTTGGCTTCGCAAGGTTTTAAGTTCAGAATATTTAACACTTTTCAGGTAGACTATTCTCATAAACGTGCAACTACAGTAATTTCTCTATCTCGTTCACAAGAGTCAAATACAGATTCCGTGCCTCATTAGCATTTTCTGGCATTCTAAGACCTTCTTCAGTCATGATTAGCTCGGCAAGTTCAATAAATTCAGGTGATGAATCCATAGGGAGGTCGTCACAGCACATGTCTCTTGCAACATCTATCTCGTCAATGTCAACATCATGCCTGCAATCTACGGCTCCTGTCATTTCAGGATGATGGTACAAGAGACAAGGTCGACCATGGGGAGAGCTGTTATTCTTTGTTGATGGTCGAATCCGATGCAGGTTCCACAGTCGAGCCACTCTTTGGAGTTCCTCACGGATAAGTGTCATGTAACAAAACAGTAGACATTCCACATGCACAGCATTGGCATCACAGTATAGTCCCCTGTCCCTCAAATCTTTAAAGTGAGTAATCCACCAATCAGAGGCACCTCTTCGCAGTTGCCCCCACCATGCCTCTATTCTCTGATTAGCAACTGATCTTCCGTAAAGAAAGCTTTTCTCCCCTGACAAACTGTCTCCTGCTTCATGTCGTAGATAACGTTGAATAGCAGCAATTCTCACGTTTTCTGTTCCCATGTCTGCACGAATCACACAGGCGGTGCCCCCAACATTTTGCACACAGTCAATAAAATAGCTTGCTACAACACCGGGATGATTATTCGTACGCCCAACTTCAAGCCACATGATTTGTCGCGAATATCCGTCAATACAACCGTGTATACAAAACCCATAAGGTTTCAGTTTGTCATATCCGTCCAGGTGCCAAATACAATTTGGGCCTTTTGCATGATATTGTCGCCTTTGGAGTCTGTGCCTTGCACGCCTTTGGACCCCTTCAGGGTCCATTATTCTTAGTGCATTCCGAACAAATTCCTTGCTAACAGACAATTTATGGTCAACTACTAATCTCTGCCACATAGTTCTGTAGCCGACAATGCTTCCACTTCCTTTAAGCTCCCCTTCTATGGCGTCTGCAATCTCATCAAGGCTGCTGAAGCGTCGTCGTCCAAGATTTTTCTTCTCTAAGATTCTTTTAAGCTGTCGTAGACTTAGGCGTATTTCATTATTTAAAAAGAGGCAATCAATGATTTCTTTGTAATTGAAGCCCATATGGAAATATTCCTCAATTAAATGATTACGATGATCGTTATCCGCCATGTTGACTTACTTGAGTGATCGGTGATTTAGGACAGCGGTTACTCCCAGAAGGTTTAAAAGACCTTGGTTAAGAAAAGGATTTTTAATAAGACTGAGGTCGCGTTC
The DNA here is from genome assembly GCA_963693305.1 of Meandrina meandrites. Classification (NCBI taxonomy): domain Eukaryota; kingdom Metazoa; phylum Cnidaria; class Anthozoa; order Scleractinia; family Meandrinidae; genus Meandrina; species Meandrina meandrites. Next base: position 27,789,344 of record OY855908.1, on the reverse strand, counting down.
GTTTGGGATCAATCCGGAATAAGAATAATTGGAATAATGCAAGTTAGCGTTCGTTTGGCTGCTCTTCCTATTCCGGAATACTTGGAATTCCATTCCGGCTATTCTGCTCCTAGGAGCAGAATAGCCGGAATATATTCCAGAATATATTCTTTTTCCGGAATATTCCAAACGAACGAGCCCTGATATTTATAAAGAGTATTGCATGCTTTTGCATTGTATACTTGAAATTTGTTATTGGCGTAAAATCAAGTAACAATAAAACTTGTTCTGCTGGTGTGGTTTTTACACTATAAACACAGAAAGATAAAAGTCAAAACATATAAAACTCCGTGCCTTACCTCTATTCATTCACGAATGCGGCAGTATTCAGCACTAACTATAATAGATCGTTGTCAACCGAGTCAGCCATCTTTGCTCAACCACACGTGTTCGAACTTTGAGCCCGCAATAAATCTAGTAGCGGTATTTTAATGAGCGCCAGAGAAAAAAAGTCGCGCAGGAGAGAAAAAAGTCGCGCCAGAGAAAAAAAAGTCGCGCCAAAGAAAAAAGTCGCGCAGGAGAGAAAAAGGTCGCGCCAAAGAAAAAAAGTCGCGCCAGAGAAAAAAAAGTCGCGCCAAAGAAAAAAAGTCGCGCCAGAGAAAGAAAATCGCGCCAGGTAAAAAAAGTCGCGCCAAAGAAAAAAAGTGGCGCCAGAGAAAAAAAATCGCGCCAGGTAAAAAAAGTCGCGCCAAAGGTAAGAAAGTGTTCGCCAAAAGGAAAAAAGGATACATCATCAATAGGTGGACTATATGCAAGCGTGAATGGCACTAACAGGGCTCCGTAGTTTTGTCTTACCGTCTGGCTTGAACACAGGTATTGCATCTTTTGACAAAGTAGGAGCCTGGGTGTTGCAATCTTTATCAGTACAGCATTCAATTTCGCATTGAGTAATAGTCCAGAATTCCCGTGCTTTAAGAGCACCAGCAAGGGCAAAACAAGCTGCTTTTTTATCTGGAACAACAACAACATTAACAAGTATGATTGAAATTGCCGAAAGCGGGCTTCTGGTAAATAAACGTTTAATGCAGGGATTTCTTTGTGATAAATTCACTCGTCAACATGAAATAATGGATAAATTCTACACAGAGCTGAACTGTTTACTCCGACACTAAAGTGTAGTGTCGTAGTAAACAGTTCAGCTAAGAGTTAACCAGGATCAACCAGTTAACCAATAAAATAAATGAAAGTTTATGTACCTGCACAATCAATGCACCCGCGAATAAAGCCATCCTGAGTCTTTCCATCTTTGTCTAGATATTTCCCAAAAGCAGAAGCACAATGAGTTGTACCGAGTGAATTTTCATCCGTGGCACAGATTTGGTCTTTCTGATTCGCCTTGCAAGTGTCCTCGTCACGCTCGGCACAAGCGTGACACTCACTTGGACCAGCAACTGTCACAACAAATAAGGTATCAGCAACTGACACGACGGTATTGTTACTCTAGGGAGTGGAGATAGCTTTTAATTTTTCTAGAAAAATTTGAAGCAGTAATACGGATCGAAACCTTTCATGATCATGTAGGCCAGAGGGTCGACATGGAATTAAACGAACATCTCTAAATAAGACGATAGTTCTCTTCTCTCAGAGACTTTTGGCGGGAAACCGTTTTATGGTAATATGTCATGTGACCTCGAAATAACCAATGAGAGCTTGCGCTGTTGCGGGGAACGAATTCCAGTTACACAACAATGACAAATAGTAACGGTAAACACGCTTTCTCTTTGGATTAATCGCTTGGGTCCCTCGCTATCATTAAACAGTGGCATCATGATTTTGCGAGTGTTTTCTGAGTAATCGATATGGATTTTACATCCCCAAACCATCAATATACGCTTTATTTAGCAAACAAGCTATCTTTTTTTTATTACCATTTGGTGTAAACACAGTGATTGCAGATTGGGACAAAGTTGGCGCCTGCGTGTTACAGTTATAGCCAGTACAGCACTCGATCTCACACTGCAGCAAGGTCCAAACGTTCCGTGCTTTAAGAGCGCCACCAAGCGCAAAACATGCTGCTTTTTTATCTGCAACAACGAATTCACACCACAAAAAATTAATCGTCTTTAATTCATAAAAGAGGTATCTCTAAGTGCAGCGTCCAATAAAGTCGTTTGTCTTGAAAATATTATTTCACTCTCAACACTGAGAATTAAATTATTGTGTATTTGTTTAAGATCGTTCCGTACCGATCCGTTTTCTCAACAAGACAACTTTTGGACATCATTATCTTTCCATCTCAATACACTGAAAACTATTGAACTGCGGTATTTGTTGCAGTTAAATTTTATTTTTCCTTTGTTTTAATCTTATTATCATACATAACCATACCCAAAAAGCAAGGGAAGAATAAAAATTAACTAAAGGAAAAAAAATAACTGCAACATACATGTATACTCAAGAGGAAAAGATGTTTTATGACTTGGGTCTGTGAAGATTTTTTAACAACTAAGAGAATTAGTTCTCGCTCAGTCATTGGTCTAGAGATATGGTCGATGAAAGTGTTGACCATGAAAATGACATAGCAAGTCAGTGGTGAATGAAATTAATCAATAAAAATGGTTCAATTCTCGAGAACGCTCGAGCTATTCAACTCTCGATCCAGGCTATTCACCTGCGCAGTCAATGCACCCCCGAATGAATCCATTCTGAACATTTCCATCCTTGTCCCGGTATTTACCAGCCGCGGAAGCACAATGAGAGGTACCGAGTGAGTTCTGATCCGTGGCACAAGTTTGGCTTTCCTGATTCGCGGAGCACGTGGCTTCATCACGCTCGGCACAAGCGTGACACACTCTTGGACCACCTGTCAGAATAAACAACGATGAGGTAACTACGAGGTTATTTCAGATATGTCCAGGATTGAACGCTAATGGGATTCACCTTCTCTATGATAGGAATCACAAAGTGTCCTCATTGATTAAAGTTCACCAAAACACACATATAATACTGTCAAATATGAAGTACTTATTAAACAGTACTTGAATTCAATCCTGGACATAAGTGGGTAATTTTGACCAGAGATAGTTACGGTTATCCACGAGGGTAGGGTATCCTTTCATCCCGGAAAATTTCATTTGGATGACAAAGAAAATCTATTTTGTCAGAAAATGTTGTTAAGAATAGGGATCAAGGATTGCCAGGCTTTATTATGTCCCGTCAGTTCATGATGCAGTTGACTACAGTAAACAGTAGGAATTTTATACTCTAAAACACATCGATTTGGCCGCCTTCGTTCAAGTTAGCAAACAACCAGAATATTTTGTATTACCGGGTGGTATGAACACAGTGCTTGCAGCTTGTGTTAAGGTTGGAGTCTGCGTGTTACAGTTGTTACCGGTACAGCACTGAATTTCACACTGCAGCAAGGTCCAGACCTCCCGTGCTTTAAGGGCGCCGCCAAGGGCAAAACATGCTGCTTTTTTATCTGGAATCATGAATCAAATGAAAACCAAAATTAATCTGCAAGTGGATCGGTGAACACTTACCGGTCGACCTGCAATATTTTAAATTTATAATCTATACGCATCATCCTAATAAATGTCGTAGTAAATAGCTCCATTGATCTCTGCCGTAGGAGACCCAAAAATAATGGTCCATTTTTATTGAAAACTGCTCTACTAGAGCGCTGAAACAGTTAACAAGTGCCTTTGGCTGCGGATGGCTAGGACGGAAATGAATTAGTGATTACAGTTTGAACAATTGAGGTGAAACAATTTTGTCTCCACTCCACAACAAACAACAACGCACGCTTTGAAGCAAATAACTTTATTTTGGGAGGGCTTGGCGAGAACCAACCCGAACCCGTCTTCAAAAAATCAATTTTTGTATCCGCGGTTTGATTTCTTTCTGAAAATTAAGGTTATCTTTTCCTTTAGTTGTTCAAAGATATAATGTTTCTCAAGGGCTAAGTTGCCAATCATTAATTCCCGTGACGTAGCTTCTTTAACCCCAGCATTAAAAACAGCCTTGCCGCTCTTGACTCTGTCTCACGATGAAATCGCTTTGAGTTGTTGATCGCGACGTCTCGACTGCAATATTGCTAGTCAGCAATTTTCAGTATTGCTGTCTTTTGATGCTTATAAGTCCCTGATATCTTTATCGACTTATAAGATAAAAGTTAATGTACCTGCACAGTCAATGCATCCCCGAATAAAGCCATTCTGAATCTTTCCATCCTTGTCAAGGTATTTACCAACCGCAGAAGCACAATGAGTTGTGCCGAGTGAATTTCGATCCGTGGCACAAGTTTGGTCTTGCTGCTTCGTGGAGCAAGTGACCTCGTCACGCTCGGCACAAGCGTGACACTTGCTCGGACCAGCGACTGTCAGAATAAATAAGGTAGTGGCTTTATAAGAGGGTATGCATGGGGTTAACTGATAACTGAGAATCCAGCACCTCCTCTGGGTAGAAATCGTAGCGCCAAAAGTTTTCTATCACTCACTACATTTCTTTTTTACACTTTTTTTATTTTCGGATATTTCGGCCAACTGGAATATTCCCGTGCTGCAAAGAAATGCACGCACGCAGTGCGGGCCAGATGAGCATTCGGAGCCGCCCCCAATGCATTGCACAGGTAAACAAGACACAATTTATATTTACGATACCTCTGATCGGTCCAAGCAAAAATTACCGTTGGATGTTGAGATATCTTCCTTTTTGACATCCGAAATGACTTCCGACTTTTGTCGGCTATCTTTTGTTAATTAAAATAAAATATGGCCGATACAATAGTCGCCGAATAAGAACACACGAAAGGGACTCTGAAGTTACTGTTCGCCGATCGGGCAATATAATACAAAGGATTAATATTGCTCAATCAGAAGCCAGCATTCGCAGAGTCGCTTGGAAATTGTCTAGAGAGACTCGTTTCCCAGGGGCTCTTAAACTTTTATAGAAAACTTTCACCGCTACGATTTCTGCCCAGTTTACTTCGTTTTGCCCCGACTAACTGCCCCCCAACAAAGATGGCGTCAGACACCTTGACAAGTTCTCTTGCTTACAGCATTTGCAATTTACTGAGAAGAGTCTCGGACTGCAAAAAAATAATAATAATAAATAAATAAATAAAAAATAATAATAATAAAAACGGCAGTAGTTTAAGTCCCACAACCCATCAATTTAAGGTTTTCTTCATTAATGAATATTTTGTATTACCGTCTGGTGTAAACACAGTGATTGCAGCTTGTGAGACAGTTGGAGTCTGGGTGTTACAGTTGTCATCAGTACAGCACTCAATTTCACACTTCGTAATAGTCCAGAATTCCCGTGCTTTAAGAGCGCCACCAAGAGCAAAACATGCTGCTTTTTTATCTGGAACAACAAGTTCAAATGGAAACTCATGGTTAGTTTCTAAAAGGGGTACCATAAAGTGTAACATTCACTTCACAGCCTTCCGTTTGGGCTCATTTTCACTCCTTCACTGATTCCTTTTATTTAGCTGGCAATATTTTAAGTTTTACAGCAGTTCACATGTAAGAGTTAACAACAGGTTCAAGTTTATTTACCTGCACAGTCAATGCACCCTCGAATAAAGCCATCCTGCACATTTCCATTCTTGTCCTTGTATTTACCAGCCGCGGACCCACAATGAGTTGTACCGAGTGAGTTTATATCCGTGGCACAAGTTTGGCTTTTCTGATTCGCCTTGCAAGTGGCCTCATCACGCTCTGCACAAGCGTGACACTCTTTTGGACCAGCGGCTGTTAGAATACAATACAGTTAGCGGGTAATGATTGATAGGTTTGTTAACGGAATAGAACGGAAGGTTACCGTATACCTTCAGAGCAACAATTTTTCACGAAATTGGATTTTTACATCCAAGTAATAGTCCAAGTGTGATCTTTCATTAAAAAAAAAAAAGTTTTGAAAAAGAGTGAATATCGGCGGAGAAATAAGCATATTTCGTTTTTGACCGGAAGTAAAAATTCTTCTTTAGAGTGACACTCATATGACGTGTATGCACTCAACCGAGACGGTTTTCGCGGGAAGTATCACGAAAGCCGCCATTCTCGCGCACTGATTGGCCTTGTTATTCGAGAAGGTGTTGCAAACTTCATGTGGGCGGCGTTTGTTTGCATTGCAAGATATTTTTTAAGCGCTGTTTTCTGAAGTAAATTTTTCGCTTTGAACGCGACACTTTAAAGAGCTACAACTCCAAAGCAATTTGCCCCTTCTACGTCAAATTTGGCGAGCAGCTAGTTAAACATGTTAAGAACAAAAACCTGTCGGCGATTTTTTTATTTTTGTATACTTTTTCTACTGGAGCGATTTTTGTAGGATCACTCCTGTTTGTTTTAGCCCTGTTTGCGAAATGTCTTGTATCTTTTTATTGCAATTGAATATGACAAAACGCCGACACATTTTCTTAGCGCTTGGGGTCCGGAAACCAAAGAACAAATCCAATTAGCGAAATACAAAATTCGCTTTGACTTGTAGCTTTCAAAAGGCGACTCAGGCGCTCGTGTTTCGAGGTTCCTAAAAGATTGACATTTCATTCTACTACAAAATGTTTTTTATAGATTGAAAGCCAGCTCAATAAGCTTTAATTTGATATGGGTTTTAGCTGTCTTCAATTTATTCCGACCGCGCTATATCGTTTAGACCCGAGACACCCCCAAAGGTATACGGTAACCTTAATAGAGCGAAACCCTTAGAGCGGTGTGTTCTACCCACCTTCTTTCTTTGTACCACGATGCAGAGCATGGGGGTGGGAGTGGGGAATTAATAAGCTTGTACGTCCAAGGGTAACTAACCGTGGTCAGTAAGCGGCAATATCGCATTTTACATCTTACATTACATTTACATTTTACGTCCAAGGGTAACTAACCGTGGTCAATAAGTGACAATATCGCACTGATCAATGCGTTCACCATATTATTGCAGACGGTCATTGAGTCTTAACAACAACGTACAACAAGGTATACGTAAATTATGTGAAGCAAGATTACATTAGCATAATTAGATGTTCCGCTTTTGGCTATCACACGAGCTGTAAGCTAACCCTCCCACTCGCCAATCTTAAGAATGTTAATGAAAGAGAAATTTCTCTGAAAACAATCATATTTACCAACTGTGTTTTTAATAAAGCAGAAGATTGCAAACTAAACAACAACTTCATGTTGGCGACAATATAATCCTTATCGTGGTTACGAATTGTCAATCTGTGTAAGTACTTGAAATAAGCTAGATATGATCAACACACTCAGGTGTGCCTTGAGGCCAATATATTTAATGAGCATAACAAGCTTGTTATTCTGTTTCATTGATTACAGTGCGGCTACTATTACCGGGGTCACCCAGACGAAGTTAACCAATCACAAAGCAGAACGGAAACAATAGATTTCAACATTTTTAACTTCAGCCAATAAAATGCCGAGTACAAAACAATGAAATTCCAACTTGTTCGTTCGCCACGAAAACAGATCGATACAAATTTTGGCTGTAAGGCACTGAGTTTTCAATTAATTTCGATTGTATCCTTTTGAACTTGAGTAGTTGTGACAGCAACATTTTGAAGGTAAATATTAGCGATGTTTATGAAACAGAAGTTCGAAGCAGGGAAAGCAACGACCGTACCGTTTGTCTCAACTGTTGCACGATACGTGGCGTATTTGAATTAACCACCGCCCGGTTTTCTCTAGCATCTCAACACTTCAATGGTTTCCTTTTCCGAGACCAACAACTCGACACTGAGCTTGTGAAGGATTTATTTCGGAAAGAAAAGTTTATAGAGCAATTTCACTAGTATGCTAGTCAGTGTTGAAAACAAAACCGATTTTCCTGTTTGGAATTCGTCCTGTGTCCTGCATTGTCACATTTGCAAGAAAATAGTGAAACGGCCGGCGGTTAAGTTTTTTTTTTTTCGAGGATCAAATTCCGCCACACAATTTGCCAAACAAAAAGCCGTCGCGTTCACTGCTTTCACAGGGATTGACATCGATTCTTGCAAATTAAACTTGCATGACAAATGACATTTATTTATACAGCATGAAAAACTACTCAAATTTTTTAATCTAAGCGTCAACGCTAGCTAATGCTTTATTCAGCATAAACTGTATAAGCTTCATGGACTTCACGAGTGAGCAAATTGAAATTTCAGTATTGTTATCTACTCAAACACAAAAAGTTGGAATCTTAGCTTTCACTGGTAGGTTATGCCATGAAGAAAGTCTTCCCTCGCTAGCATTACTTGTGTTTATTTTCCAAATAGTACCACCAAAACTCCAGTTGATGGCGTAGAGAAAACTTGAAATTGTCACGAGCGAACTCCCAGTTGCTTTCCCTGTTTCGAACTTCTCTTTCATAAACATCGCTACTATTCATCTTCAAAATGTTGCTGTCACAACTACTCAAGTTCAAAAGGGATGCAATCGAAATTAATTGAAAACTCAGTGCCTTATAGCCAAAATTTGTATCGATCTGTTTTCGTGGCGAACAAACAAGTTGGAATTTCATTGTTTTGTACTCGGCATTTTATTGGCTGAAGTCAAAAATGTTGAAATCTATTGTTTCCGTTCTGCTTTGTGATTGGTTAATTTTGTCTGGGTGACCCCGGTAATAGTAGCCGCACTGTAAATGGCGTCCTAATTTGAAAGTAAAAACACAACAGAAAGTCACTAAGTCCCTTTCGAACAAAGAGCAATGTTCATAGTGGGGCCTGTTGCTTGAGAAAGAAATATCGTTGGTAAAACAAAGCTTAGTGCAAATACAGCATCTATCATCACTGACACCACTACTTCTTTCACATATGAAGTAATTGTGATCATGAAAAAAAAAAACGCAAATCTAAATGAACCTCAGATTTTAAGCACAGAACTACTAAAACGTTTGCTAACCGAATAACTGGAATTATAGATATGTGTGCGTTTGTTTGTGGCCGGCTCTGCAGTAGATCATTGTTGCTTGTTACAGCATCCAAATGAAGCACTTTGTTTGTTTTGAATGTAAGGAGTGACAACTACAATAAATTTGCAGCGCATGAATTCAGAGTCTTTCATCATCTCTGGTAAGTAGTTGAGATTTCATTCCGTAATCTAATAATGGAATTTAACCCGGCGTTCAGTAACAAAATTTGCCCGGAAATGACTGGGGTGATTTATAATGAACAATTTTTAAGTGATGTTACAATGAAAACGTATTTCACATGGATGTCGGTACTATCCATGGGTGTGAAAGATGATGTTTTTCATTCAGTGACACAGTTATACTCGAAGAAAGGAAATCCGAGCGCTCCCAACAGGAGTTAGCCCCATACACAGTTGTTTTTAGGGGCGCTCGGGTTACGGTGTAGCCCGAGCGCCCCTAAAAACGACTGCGTGGGAGGCTAAACAGGAGTCGAACCTATGGCCTTCTGATTAGTACTTCGGATGCTCTACCACTGAGCTAAAGGAAGGCTCGTTGTAACTAAGCTACCACGAGACAGGAAGTCATGCAAAGTTTCGAAGTACCACCCAACGTGCGTTTGTTTGTTGGGACGCTATAAGATATTTCCAGTTATTCTTTCACAGTGTGAAACAATGTTTGTGTACTGTACCACAATATTATATAAGAAGGCTATAAACTGGGAAGAAAGTAACAAGAAATTTCTTCCCCTTCTTCAAAACTTCAGGCCCCCGTTGTTCAAAGGGTGGACAACGCTGTCCACCGGATAAATCACTATCCAGTGGATAGCGTAGCTTTTTTTATCTGCACTTATCCACTGGATAACAATTTATCCAGTGGATAATGATATCCACCCTTTGAAGTCTTTGAGCAACTGGGGCCAGTGTTCTGGGGGAACTGTCAGTGTTAATCATCAACCAGCCTTAACCCCTGTGAAGCAACGATATCTTTATGGCATAAGCTTTCATCATATCATCAATAATTGGTTCAGGTTTTTAAAGTAAGAAGCTAATTTTCAGAGCCATGAAAAGACAGAAATAACTCCTCCGAAACCAATCAATGAAGACTTACCAACTGTATTTTCAATAATGCAGATAATTGCAACGTAGAAAACAACCTTCATGTTTGCAGCTCTAAGAGTCACCGAAACTGACTTCAGTAGAGATGAACTACACCTTGAGGTGTGTCTGTTTACTGAGCCCAATATATTCAGTGGCAGTAACAAAGTTGTTGATTTATTCGAAAGTATAAATACGACAGGAAGTCGTTTTTGAACAAAGCGCAGTGTTTATGGTTGACCAGTTGCAAATGACGTTGTCAATAAACCAAAGCTTATTCCATCTACCACGTTTATTTTTGCATTATTAGTCTGCAATCAAATACTTACCAATAGAATCAAGTAAATTAACCGATTTTGGTTAATTAAAATAAAACAGTTTTAGAGTTCAGAACCACTGAAACGTTCACTTAAGGAATTCACAGAATTATAACCATTTGCACGTTTGTGTTTGATCTACAGTGCATCATGACATGTTTACAATTTAACCGCTTACTGAAAAAAAGACTCTTAAAAAATGATCAATATTTAATATCTTTACTCTTTACATTTGAGGAGAGGTTCTGCATGGCATGAATAGAGCAGGAAAGTTTCAAAACTATAGTCAATATATTTAGTGACAATAACAAACTTGTTATTTGCTTCCTTATTAGGATGTATCAATATGACAGGAAGTCGTTTTGGAACAAAGAACAGTGTTTATGGTTCGGCGGCAATTGTATGCAACGCTGTCAGTGTAACTAAATTATCTTTGTTTTCAAGTAAAAATAGGATTTAAAAAAATCTGAAAAAACATCTGCAACGAATTAAGGGTAAATATACTGTTGTTAACTAGCATGCATTTGTAATTGATTGTTACCTGATTGATGCGGTCCTAACATTGTTGAAAATTTCAATTCTCCTTACAAGGATCAATACTAAGTCCGCCATGTGGGTCATGAGAATTCAATTTTCAAAAAGAACTTCTTTTAAACAGGATGAAACGCGAACAAGTTCAAATAGAAGTGAATCGGAGAGGTAACTAATACTTCTTATTGAATTTACTCAAGAAATCATAGCGTCGTTTGTTACAACACCACAGTCGAAGCACTTTATTTGTTTCGCAAGGAGTGGCAATTATATCCAGCATGTAGTTTCAGAGTCCTTTATCTGCTGTGGCTTAAATACTTGAGACTTTGTTGCGTAAACGTATATTACTAAGGCAATTTATAACGACTGGAAACTGGATACGATGATCGGAACTATGCAAGAAATCCTGACAGGAACATAATTTGAAGCTCCGAAGCTTCACCTATCTCGTGTCTGTTAGTTGGTAAGCTACGATAGTCGTTCCTCGGAAATACATAACTACTTACCAACTGTGTTTTCAATAAAGCACAAAATTGCAAGGTAAACCACAATCTTCATGTTTGCAACCATAGCTTCACAGAGCTTGTCCCACGTGAATGAGTAGAGATGAACTGCACCTTGAGGTGTGTCTAAACACTAATGCCAATATATTCAGTGGTAATAACAAACTTGTTGATCTATTTGGAAGCACAGGAAGTCGCTTTTAAACAAAGGGCAATGTTTATGGTTGGCCAGTTGTAAGTGTCGTCGTCAATAAACCCAAGCTTATTCCATCCGAGAGAGACTGCGTGGCTGCATGATACAGTTCGTACGTGCATACGCACACGAATACTGACCCTCGCTCACCGTCCAGTCTTCAGTAGCTCAGTGGTTAGAGCATCCGATCTAGAACACAGAGGGTTGTGGGTTCGAATCCCAGCTAGGGCCCAGAGTTTTTCGGGTTCCCTTATGGTTGATTCTTTTTTGTTTAATTCTTTATTTCGGACGTATTCAGCTTTATTGCATCTGCCTACCATTCCACCTTTATTTTCGCGTATATTGACTTAAAAAGTCTGCAAACAAGCTTACCAAAAAAATAAAGTAAATTTATTTACTATTATATCAGTTTTAAAGATCAGAACCACTGAAACGTTTAGTTAAGGAATTCCTAGAATTATAACTATTTGCACGTTTGTGTTTGTTCAACAATTCATCACTAGAACTTAACGCTCACCGAAGAATACTATTCGCAAAAACAGTTATTCAGCGAGGGCTAATTATCAATATTTAACAAAATCTTTACTCTCTACATTAATTTTGGGAAGGGTTCCTGCATGGGGCGTATAAAACAAGAAAGTTGCGCGAACTGGGAATATTTTCTGGACTCTCAAAATTTAGTTAATCTTTAGTTTAAAGAAGGGACAATGACTAGAACCCAGGGAGACGGCGAATATGCTGTTGGTATCCATCTCCGCTGTTCTTGAGGTGTACGTGTCGCTGTGCATGATCTACGTCAATATATTTAACGCGACAATAACAAAGTTGTTAGTTTCGCTCATTGATTAAAAGTGTCCTTGTTTGAAAGTATAATTATAAATACGACAGGAAGTCGTTTTTGAACAAAGCACAAAGTTATGGTTGATCAGTAGTAAGCAATGTTGTTGTCAATAAATTAAATTTATATGCAGCATCTATTGTCATTGACACCATCTTTATTTTTACGTACAATGATTTAAAAAAATTCTGCAATTAAAAACAAATAAGAAGGGTGAATGTACTGTTGGTGGAGCATTTGATTCGTAAACTGCTTGTAAAGCATTAGATTAGTCACGGTGATTAAAACACTAATTTCTCCTCGTATTAGATAAATGCCAAGTAAGACATACGGGTCACGAGAATTTATGTGTTGATCTCCAGAGACAAATCCTTCAAATGTACGTTGCATTTGTACTATCTATTTCCCCACGGGAACTAGCCATAGTCGATTAGAACATTTTTTATGGCAATGTCAGACAGATCATCCGTTTATCATACAAGGCAGAAAATTGCAAAGTAAGCCACAATCTTCATGTTTGCAGGCCTAGAATCGTCCACGCTGTAAGTATACGAATACATAGTCCTTACGATTAGCATGGAATGAGCTACGCGTTGAGGCGTCTTAATACTGAGACCAATGTAACTAGCAGTGACAATAGCAAAAATAGGTCCGCAATGCGTACGTGTGGGGGCTTGATAATTTCAAATTTGATTCTTTTTTGTGAATTCATTTAGTACATTCAATCACCTTAAGGCTGCTATTTATTGCGGGAAATAATCTTTGCGATTTTTTGCAAATCGCCAAATTTAGTAGCCGCAGTAATTTCTACTCGCGAAATTTACCCTGTTTTGCAGTTTAAGCAAGATCAAAAAAGGACGCTTTTTGACGTTTTTCATATCTTTCATCTGAACGCTTTCTCTTTAAGTTAACAGATTCTTTTGGGTTACTTTTTCTCATGAACATGTACCACATCAGATTGACTATCACTGATTAAGACACCTTTGATTTCAAAAGGAACAACCCCTGTTTGTAAGCATGACAACTGCAAATATGATACGAAGTTTTCAAGTCCTTCAATGCTGAGCAAAGTACAAGTCCCAAATGAATGGGGCATCCCATGTAAATCCCTTGAATGAGAGTCAAAACTTTTAAAACTCTGCTGTGAAGTTTTAAAAATTGCAACTGTATTAATACCAATAGTTAGCAAACAACAATTGTAGTTTTGCTGAGAAAAAACCTCTTGAAGTGAATTTTGAAGAGACATAAACGGGCCATCGTTAGATGTCATAAACACACTTCCTGTTAACGACTCACTGTATTGTAATGTATACAATTTGTCAAAAAGTGAAACAATGCCTGGCACATCAGTTAAGAGCAAATAATCATTTATTCGCACAGAATATCTTATAGAAGTGTACAGGTTATTTCCAATACCCAAAATATTATTCAAAGTTGAAGAAGTCCACAAATTAACATCTTCTATATGATGGTAAATAATAGCACTAAGTGACATTGCTACACATTGCTTACCAGCATTTTCTCCAAAGAGCAATTCATTTCCTTGGCTGTAGTCAGCACATACTGTTGTTGTTGGGTCAATGATATCAAATATTGTAGGGCCTGGATTTTCCTCCACATCATTTGCTTGTCTTATAATCAATCGATTATAAATATTGTAGAATGTCATTTGTGTGAACCAAAACTTCACTTCGTTCCACATTTTGTATTGTCCAACAACTTGTTTCAACGTTGGTAAGTAAAACACATTCAAATAAAACATCATAAACATCACGTTCCAAAATTGTTCTCTCATACGTGACAAGACCAGCTTTGTTTTTTAACAAAGTTGTCATGACTGCCGATCCTGGACCGATATTGTTCAACTGACATCCCCATAGTCTTTTGAATCTCCAGCTACGGTTTTTAAACAGTACAAAAAGAAACCACACGAAACGACACGCCAAAATCCAATATGGCCGATTTCTACTCGACACGCACCGCCGACCTCATCCCCAGGCTCTCTCTCATTTTCTTTCCCGTCTCCGGCCTCAGGCTCTTTCGCAGAAGACCACGTGACACAAGCAAACCCACGCACAAATAAATAAATAAATAAATCCCTCAGTCGACGCCAATGTGCGGGCTTTGCCCCCACAAAAATGCTGTTTTGTTTCAATGATTAAAAATGCAGTGTCCTTATTTGAAAGTATAATACAAAAGGAGGTCGCTATCAAACAAAGAGCGATGTTCATGGTTGGCAAGTTGCACGTAAACAAGTTGTCAATGAACGAAAAGCTATTCGATGTGCAGCAGCTATCATCATTCACATTACCTTTATTTCACGTATGATGGCTTAAACGAGCTAAGCAAGCCTCGTTGAAGTCTTTCAGTTGCTAGAAGTTCAAGCAAAATAATTTTTGACGCGAATTTGAGAGGGTAGTTTTCAGAGAGGCAGCCACTTAATAACACGGCTTTACCCTCCACATTCGAGAAGGGGTTTGTTCCTATGTGTGATGTATGCAAAAGTTAGGCGAAGTGGAAGTATTTTCTTAACTTTTAAAATTAAGCTTTCCTTAAATCAAAGGAAGGTAACGCAATGACTGGGATATTAACTTTGCTGTCCTCATACTCGACAAGGAATTTGTTGCTTGCTGGGACGCCACAATCAGAGGGGGTGGGCGTTGTGAAACGCTGGAGGAGGGGGGGGGGGGGGGGGGGGAGGGCTCATATGGTACACCAAGCCATGCGCATACCCCTACTCCAATTTCCCAAAGTATCATTTGTATAGTTCGCGTTGGCACAAGCAACATCGTTGCAACAAGTAGACAGTTGTTCAGACGATTCCTCCACATGATCATGGTGCTTTTAGGTAGTTTTTGAGTGGTCAGAAATAGAAAATGTATACTATGAGACTTAATATTTTGCCAAACCAATTTTATGCTGCACTAGTGATATTGTCGACACCTTAACGCGAATTTTTCGTTTGGAGAGGCTACAGCTCCGCTACTCCCTGCTCTGCCGCCCATTTTTCTTTTAATGATTCTGTAACACACGGCTTATGATTAGTGTGAAATATTAAAAAATGCAGCTTCTAACATCGCAGCTATATATCATCCTCTAATTCAACTTTGGTAGTTTTAATCACACAAGCAAAAGGCTGAATTACTGGACAGTGATCAGACTCTATTCAACTGACAACACTCCTTATTTATTATTATATCTGGCTAGTTAAAGCTTCAAATATTTTTAAAAAATGATAAAAGTAGTGTGCACTGTTAAGAAACTGCAAAAAACACGGTAGCTTATTTCTATCATAGAAAGACAAAAACCACGGTGTTGGTTTTTTCATGCTTAGTACAGTAAAGTCAGCTAGAAGTGGTACAAGATGTTGCCCAAAGCAAGAGCAATGGCAGGAACTCCGGCACTAATCAACACAGACAGGCCATGTCGGCTCGCTGCTGCAGTTGGTCCTTTAACCATTGGTGAACCAGCACATACAAGAAAAAAAAAATACAAATTGAAGCATTAGTACACAGCGATAAAACAATTAAAGTAGTCGGTTCTTAGCCGCACGTATGTCCATACAGTTACCAAAAGCGTAAGTGCATGTTTCTTGCACATGGATCAAAAATTATAATATAAATTTATGTAGCGCTAATACTATTGGTCAAAAAGAGCCCGCGGTTAGTGAAGAAAAAAAACATGAAATGCAAAACAATTTAGCATTAAATACGTTAAATATAATAAAATAATGACGGAACGCAATATCATTCCAATGAGGCTCTGGATGGGATCAACTAGAATCTCAGTATAAACCACAGTTAAATTTTCGATCGTTCTCAGCTACCAGTTAAAATTTCAGCCATTAGCAAAATTGGCAGATTTCATCTCCGCCATCAGTTAAAAACGCGTCATTTCTGAGCTGCCAGTTAAACTTTTTCGGCTATCGGTGAAAGCCCACTCAGACCCTCTGCAATGAATATGTACTAGCACAGTGTATTACCGTCTGGTGTGAACACAGTGATTGTAGCTTGTGACAAGCTTGTAGTCTGGTTGTTGCAGTCGTTACCAGTACAGCATTCGATTCCACACTTCAGCAAGGTCCAGAATTCGCGTGCTTTCAGAGCACCGCCAAGTGCAAAACACGCTGCTTTTTTATCTTAAACAAATGATACACCACGATTAATTGATAAAAAGACCATCTAAAAGTGCAACGTTCAACACAGTCTTAAATTTGGTGCACGCAGTTTCACGCCTCAACAAGCAACATTTTCAATTTTGTATCAAAAAAAAATCTTATCAGTGTCACAGTGTCAGTAACAACACAACTCACAACAACAACAACGACAACAACTTTATTTTCAAAATCATATTTACAATATTTTTCACCTTCCGTAATTAGCCTAGCTATTCGAGGCGGGAGATGAAGAAAATGAAGAAGAAAAAAAAATAAAAAAATAAAAAAATAAATAAATAAACTTGCAAAATGGTAATACCTTATCTGCATTAAAGAAAAGAAAAGAAAAGAATAGTGATAAGAGAGATAAGTGAATAACATATTCATAAATAACAATAACAATGAATTTAAGACTAAATTAAGCTATAGATTTTAGAAAGTCAACAATTTTATTGATTTCGACATAGTCATCCTCAGCTGAAAGAAAATTGTTTTTCGGTAAACTGTTTTAGGTTTGTCTCGTAAGGGCGCTGCAATGTTATTCCAGACTAAAGTTCCGAAACGAGACTGAGGAACGTCTTTGAATTTCCAGCTTTGCATTGGTGTGTCTGCAGGTTTCAAAATACACTTCCCTTTTAAATAGAAGATTATTTACCTGCACAATCAATGCAACCTCGAATAAAGCCATCCTGGACTTTTCCATCCTTGTCCCGGTATTTACCAACCGCGGACCCGCAGTGAGTTGTACCGAGTGAATTTTGATCCGTGGCACAGGTTTGGCTTTGCTGATTCGCGGTGCAAGTAGCCTCATCACGCTCTGCACAAGCGTGACACTCAGTTGGACCAGCATCTGCCATAATGATATAAAATAAGATAGGGACAATTGAAACATAACTCTTGTCCCCAGCAGAAACGTGTTTCAAGGAGGACTTAGCATCCTGTTTTTCTCGGAAAATGTTATTTGGATGACAAGAGATTTGTGACCAATAAGGCATAAGTTTATGACGCAGTTGTTATTCGACAGGTCATAATAATCAGTCCTGCTTTAGCACGGAGGCGTAAAATTAAAAAAGAAATATACTTACAAAATATTGCCAGATAAATCATAAGGGTATCTATTGCTCGTCAACCGTCTCAATCTCCATCAGTCATGATTACCCTCGATTATTTTCATCATTTTTATTACTTCTTGGATGTTATACTACCTTAAAAAAACTAGTATTGTGGACGCTAAAAAAAACCGTAATGCAATGCTTCTTTGATAAATGCATTAGTTCCGAGAAAATGACCTTTAACATCAGGACAGCGCTGCTCACATCACTTAATTAATATTCCAACATGTTTTAATTCTTACAAAACAAAAGCCAAAAAAGCATTTTACATTCTGTAACTTATGGGATTAAGGGTTTTTTTTTTTGCAAACAGCCTAGATCGATATTGTGCATTACCGTCTGGTTTAAACACAGTGATTGCAGCCTGTGACAAGGTTGGATCCTGTGTGTTACAATTGTCATCAGTGCAGCATTTGATTTCACATTTCAGCAAAGTCCAGAATTGCCGTGCTTTAAGAGCGCCACCAAGAGCAAAACACGCTGCTTTTTTGTCTGGAGAAGAAAAAATAAATAAAAAGATAGAACGGCAAACCAAGATTAATCGCTAATAAGAGCCTTTTGGCCGTTGGAAGAGGTGGAGACAATAGTAATAGGGAGCTTAAGCAATGACGACGGCGACGCCGAGGACAACGCCTGGTGAAAAATGAATTTATATTTTACTCGAGAATCTCGCGATTATCCAGATGTATTGAATGCAACTATCGGTTTAAGAACTGGCCCCAACTGAATATGTGAAGAGAGCATTCAACTCCAAAAAGAAAAAATCAAAAATTAACCGTCGTGGCTCGCGTTGTCCAGAATACGCAGAACTCGCGTTGTTGTTTTGCAGAGAACGGCCAAGAAATGTACCACGATTCAAAACGCACGTGCAGAGCTATTGTTCTGCTCATTAAACCTTTTGTTTGGTGACGTTCTCGTTGCCGTTGCCGTCGTAGTTTGCTTAAGCTCCCTAATAATCTGGTCAAGACTCAACATGTTGAATTCTCACTGAATTCTCTCCCATACAACATTCTAAGTAGTGTCTCAGTTAATAGCTGAGATGACGGTGGAGCATTGTATCGTAAGAATACTTTCCGCCAAAGGCATTTTTTATCTACATAAACCTTCATTTACCTGCACAGTCAATACAGCCTCGAATAAAGCCATCCTGAACTATTCCAGACTGATCCCTGTATTTGCCAACCGCAGAAGCACAGTGGGTTGTACCGAGTGAATTTCGATCCGTGGCACAAGTTTGGCTTAGCTGATTCGCGGAGCAAGTAGATTCATCACGCTCGGCACAAGCATGGCACTCTTTTGGACCAGCAGCTAAAAGAATGAAATAACCAAATGACAACTAAAAAGCAATTTCTCGTCCCCGGCAGATATATTTGTCCAACGGTGTTTTTTAAAATATGTTTAACCTGTTCAGCAGCTAGTGACGCTAGTAGTAAATTGTGTCTAGGAAGAATATAGGTATGTTTATGCCGGCTAGTGCACTAAGAAGAAACTATGTGCAATATGAAGAAATAACAGAAGTATGCTAGTCAAACATTTCTACAAGGGTCGTCTACAGTTACGCTTCAAGCACCGATTCAGGTTGCCTACACACTCGGCGTTCGGGTCTAGTAGGCCATTAGGCCTGCGCTAATCCCGGTTTCTGTAGCATGAAGCGACTAAGAGTATAGATCTCTAGTTCCATGTATGGGATGCTAGTCCATCGCAGGACTACCCCAGCATTTAGATTCGACCGACGTAGTCATTTAGACACCACGGGAGAGAGGCACTGTGAGAGTATTGAAAGTGTCTAGCTTGCTCAAGAACACAACGAAGACAACGCAGTGACGGTCTCGCCGAACCAAGGTTGCTCGATCCGGAGTCCGGCAAGCCAACCATGCGACAACTGCTCCTCTACATAAAATATAAATTATTTGAAAGCAGTGCTTCCACGGCGACAAAAGTGATGAAAACTAAAACTAAACTGATGCATAAAGCGGAAATTCTTCTGAAACAAATAGCTACTTACCAGCTGCGTTTACAATAAAGCAGAAGATTGTTATAAAAGCAACAACATCTATAATTGCCATTGCAGCTTTCAATTATAGAACTTTCTTCAGGAACATCAACTGTGACGCTGGATTTCAGTTAGAGATCGCTACTTTGAGGTGTGCCTCGGAGGATTATGAACGGCTAAATGGCAAACAGCCTTTGCATTCTCGCCGACATGAACACACCTTGACGGAATTCAACCAATCAGGGCGCATTGCTTCGGCGCGTTGATGTTTACGTTATTCATATTTTCTTTCCGAGAAAAACTGCCACCATAGTAGTACGTGCTCAGGTATTTAACCACTGGACCGGAAGCAGGGAGAAACAGAGGGAGACCGTTTCTAAGCGTGTCTTTATATAAATTGGCTTTTCTGAGTACAAAGTGCCAGAAAGGGTCGCAAATGCCCTGCATTCTTGGAAAGATGAACGTCATTTTCCAAGAAAAGCAGGAAAACAGTGTCATGCAAGCTTTCTGGGAAAACCCTGGATATATAACTCGTCACAAAAACGTGAATTCCAAGAAAGCCGGAAATTCGTTTTTTTTTCTTTTTTGCGAATGCCAGCGCGTTTTTTTCTTGGTACCTAATAAGGCCCGGTTCAAACGTCGATCTTGTCATGTACCGAACCTAATAGCCGCAATTAAGTACATGAATAGATCGACGTTTGAATCAATTAAGTTCGACAGATGTAATTTGGGTCGACCCCAGAATTAAGTTCGACATGGCCAGTCGGTCAGATCGACTGTGGAGCGACTGAGGAGCGACTCCGATTCAAACGTCGAACTTTTCATGTACCGAACCAAATGCATAAATTACGCTAATGCATTTGTAAATATAAGAAGGTTTGTGATTGGCGAGTGAGCTGTCATGGAAGCGGTAATGCATAACATTTAGGCGCGACGAAACGCTCTGGATCGCTACAATAATCAAGATTGCACGTTTTCCAACGTTCAAACTCTGTATTATCGGATTGCATTCGCATCCTGTTTCGTCTTTTGCTTTTATATATCTATATAAAAGGAAACAAAAAAATAACAAGACTAGAAGCTAATGGTAGCAGTTAAATTTACCGAATTGATCGATACTGAAGAAATTAACTGAAGCCTCACCCTGGCGACTGTACTTCAAAAACTGCTGTTTGTATTTCATTTTAAACAAGGAAATATGCCCTTCCATTAAACAGTGTTCTTTATTCTTTGCATTAAAGTGTGCAACTGGAGAAGTCATTGTTTTCCTCTGGTCGCCGAATGAGTTCGGCACATGAACATTTCGAATCAACCAGCCGAACTTAATTATTTGGGTCGATCCAAATAGGTATGGGGTCATGAAAAGTTCGACGTTTGAACTGGGCCTAACTCTTATTATTAACAAGCAGCTATTTCAAAAAGAAATAGTGTTTCGTTTCCTAATTTGCCCTTCTCTTGCTCTTTTACCTGGTTTCCGTGCCAGCAAACACGACACACGCGAAGGGATGGTGTCTTTGCTTGCGCTCATTAGTGGGAACTTTCTTCTTTCTCAGAATATAGCTAGAACGTTTAGTTAAGACACTTAATAATTGATCACGGAAAGAGCTCACTTTATATTTTTCGCCAATACATCGCTTTTATCGAATTCAAAAGCATTGAAATCGTCAGATATTTCTATTTGTAATGTATCTCAATAATTTTTGGTGTTGCTGAAGATTATCTTTCGGTATTTGAAGAGCATATTTTTACGAGACTGTTTGCCGTTGGTACAACGTGTTGACATTGTGGTTACGAGCATTCTTCTGATTGGATAGTAGTCCCCTTGTAAAAATAGTTCACATCAAATCCAAAAAAGAAAAAAAGTACCGAGGAAACGAGACAAAAAGCCGCGAACGTGATACGACATACGAAGCAACGCTACTGCAGGGCGCTGTGCTACTTCATATTTTGGGATGCACTGTTGCACAGCATACTGGTGTTTGGAGATTGCGTCACACGATCATTAAGCATGCTATTACGTGACCACCACCTCGCAGATGAATCAGGTCGTATTACCTTTTAAGGTTCAACGAGCAGACATTTTTAAATTCTTCCATTGTTGATTGGGAAAATTACTAAAAACTCATTACACTTTACTCTTCCTTCAATAATTCAATATTTTCACCACGGGCCTAACGTTTTAGGTGCATTTTACTGATAAGAACGAAGGAACTCAGCCATAATTTTGGCAAAGTTTTCAAACAATTGCAGCAAAATCTCTATGACAGCGCCCCTTTAAAGTAACCGCCCGTCCCCAAAGCAACTTATCTTATTTTATTAATTTATCCGTGGATAGCATCTACCATTTTACTGCATGATTTATCTCTGTGTATGAAGGACAGCAGGAATATTACATTCTAAAACCCATGGATTTGCGTATAGCAAAATTCCTGGATATTTGTATTACCGTCTGGTGTAAACACAGTGATTGCAGCTTGTGACAAGGTTGGAGTGTGGGAGTTGCAGTTGTCATCAGTGCAGCATTTGATTTCACATTTCAGCAAAGTCCAGAATTTCCGTACTTTAAGAGCGCCACCGATGGCAAAACAAGCTGCTTTGTTGTTGGAACAAAATTTAAAGGAAAATCATGTTTTATTGCTAAAAGGTGCATCTTAAAGTGCAATATTGAACACAATCTTGTTTAGTGTGCAGCGACTCCAACACGTAGATGGAGTTCCCAACGAGGAAATTCAGACAAACGTTTTGGAATGTCGTTGTGCCGTTTTCCGGTTTAACCATCGGATGTACAAGCAAATTCATACCCCCGTTGTACAAGAGGGGGAGGGAGGTTGATGGAACCCCCTTTTCGCTCTGTTAATACACAGTAAGATTAGTTTGCATTGATTGAGTAGAAAGCGTTCCTTCACTCTCAAAAATGATTTTTGTTGGTCTAATCTTTGACAAATGTGATGTCATATGACGTCTTGGATTTCGCCATTTTCTTAGCAAGTCAGTCTAATGGAATCTAAACATTCACCAATCGTACAACTTTAGTTTAGAGAAGACTATAAAAATAGACCATATTCACAATTGCGGCCATGATGTGATGCAAATTAGCCACGTTGTCTACCAGGGGCAAACATTGAAATGGTATCGTTTAATATGCAAGCCATTTTTCTATGCATAAAAGTGCCGAAATTACGTAAAGCTTAGATTATTTTCACCGCAATTACAATACTGAAACCAAAGCGTCACAACAAGAAAAAAATATATCGGGCATAATAATAAACCAGCAAAATTGATTGATTTTAAGCTTGTTTTCCCTCTCCAAATCACGTGGCTAATTTTAACGTAAAAACAAACATGAGGACTATCGCCATAAGGCCTATTGAAGAAATGGAGCAACTACAGAATTCAAGGTCACCCTGAACCACCTCTTTTACATGGTCGGACCGGAACGCTTAAGAGAACGAGCTATAACACAATAGACGCCATTCTTGTTCAATGACATGCAAATAGATGGCCTTGTATTCTGTAGATTAGCCGTTGTTCTTATTTGTACTGTAGTGAATACTTCAGCTTGAGAATTTAAAATGTACTCGACGAGGAATTTTTAAAGTATTTTTTGTATAATTACCAGCACAATCGATGCATCCTCGAATAAAGCCATCGTGGACTCACAGGCAGACAAGGCTCTGTGTTTGAGACCGTGTGACGTAAGCGTCACGGTACGCGCTATTTGATCTCATACATTCACTGTAATTTGTAACGACTGACCTCGGCTTGATCCAACTGATCGCAAGAAATGCTCCATAAAATACTGGATTTTGCATCTTTTAATCCCAAATTGTGATCTACTGTAAGCCAGATAAATAAAGTTCACTTATCTTTTTTCTTTTGGGAGGTATTTTGCGATTTTATGGGTTTTTTCGGCTAGCGAGGAATTAACGACCAATGCTGTTGAAGAGAACGTATAAAATGGATTCTGCATAACAAAGATAGTAAAAAGGCAAAGTCTCTGTCGAGCCAAGTGGCCCATCACTGCTGGTGCTTATCCCGGTTTTCCGTAGCACGAAGCGGCAAGTAAGTAGTATACAAGTAGGGATTCTGCGCCATGTGGTGGTGGTGGAGGTGACGTCACAATAGCCGGAAGGGTCGGGAGGTATGACGTCACAATACCCCCGGGGTTGACATCATCAAAAATGATGACATCATCATCTAAAAATAGTATACGCCCCCACAATTACCGGTTTGGGTGGTTGAATCTCGTCATAGTTCTAAAAATAGAAAAAATGACATCATCGAGGCGTAAGGGTGTTGGGGCGCAGGGAGTTAGTGACGTCACAATAGCCCAGGGATTAAGGTCATCAAGAATAATGACATCAAAATCTAAAAATAGAATAGGGATATCATTGGGGTGGTTTACATTATCATAATCGGTGACATCATAGTTCAAAAATAGAATAGGGGCAAGATTTTTTAGAACATGAAAGTGGAATCGCCAGCTAAACAGCAGTCGACTGTGGATGAAGTCGAAATAAGTTGAACATGAGAAGACGAGTGTGTCGTGATTGTCCAGTCCCTAACTGCGGGGCCAGGTATCTTGTGAAGTTGTCCAATCATTTGACAGATGTACATGAACTAGACTACTACCAACGAAGGAAATGGTTACAGGAAGCAAAGTTACAGCCAAAAGTTAAAATCATGATCTATGACGACGAACACAGCAAAGGTTCAGGAAAGAAGCGTTGGCTTAGCGCAAATATTAAACATGAGAATCAGGACGAAAAGATCGTTTGTGAAAATCACACTCAGAGAAGAGGTTTTTACAAGAAGACCAAACGGAAAGGACACTTATCCAAGAAAAGGAAACTATGAAAATGAAGGACTTTGCAGGGACACTAGGGACTTTCCCGGGACACTAGGGACTTTCCGAGGACAATAAGGACTTTCAAAGGATAAAAAGGACCAACGGGCCATTTTGTTAGTTTTTATCAATGTCGGTAATAAATCGATAATAAACTGACGCGCGTGGAACACACGAGAGAATTACGCGCGAGATAACAAAACGAAAAGCTCGCCTATTTAAATTGGGTTTAAAGAACGAAAGAAAAAATAAAACGAATAAAATTGATGTTTAAAAAAAGTCATTAAGGGCATGTATTATGTATATAATGGAAAAGTAACGTTGTGCATGATACTCCCTGTATATATTTTAATTTACACGCCATTAAAACCAGTACAAAACAGAATTTTGCATTTAAAATAAGATTCTGTAT
This sequence comes from Meandrina meandrites, assembly GCA_963693305.1. Classification (NCBI taxonomy): domain Eukaryota; kingdom Metazoa; phylum Cnidaria; class Anthozoa; order Scleractinia; family Meandrinidae; genus Meandrina; species Meandrina meandrites. The sequence continues at coordinate 27,764,466 of OY855908.1, read as the reverse complement.
ATTGCGGACATTGTACAAGAATAATAAGCAGATTAACCATAACAATGGCGAAGCTTTCTCATTAACCTCGTTCAATGTCTGCAGGTTGGATTGCCGCGGCAATCCTTTGCACATTGAACGCGAAATCATGTCTTGTAATGGAATCATTCCTGTGTTGTAATATATACAAGGAATGCATGTTCTATTCACTGCGATTTCAGGGTCTTCTTCTGCAAAACTACGGGAGAAGGAAAAATATATGCAGTTTCAATAACTATATGGATCAAAGTTAATTGAATTGCTTATATGAACAATAACCCCGCCTCAACCAATACCTATAAGAGGAGTGCGCTGCTGCTTCTTGTAGTTCAGTCTGTTCTTAGAGCTCACACAGCACAGATCAAAATGTGGTGTAACAACCAATTCTTTCAGCAAGGTTATGGTAAAATCCTATATGATAGCGAAGATAGCGAGAGCTCCCAAGAAAGTGAACACTCATCTCAAAGCTCTACATCTAGCGAAGAAATGGAATCTTCTCAAGAAGAAGAGGCTAGTATAGATCCTTGGTCACGAATTCAAGATGAAGTTACGAGTCGCCACGAAACCCAACTCGAAGCCATGATAAATGAGTATGAACAACATGGAGATTCGTCTGAAGTGGCCCGTGTTAAAGCTGAAAATGCTCTACTTCCAGTATATAGGAAAGAGCTTAGAAACGTACTTTTGGAGTATTTACAGTGGATGCATGCCATGAAGAACGATTCGACCTTTCGTAAAGTGATGGAGACCAAAAATGAATTGAAAGATACAGAAGGATATGATTGGCTCGAATCGACAGAGCTTGCAATCGATAAGCGAAAATTCTTACTCAATCGATTGTTTGTCAAACAACCCGTTCCCAAAAACTAAGCAAACTCTGTTTGTGTACTGTTCTTATAACACATTTAATCGCTGCTTTGTTATCAATAAATGTATTTAGCTAAAAGAGATCAGCTGTTTATTTCTTCTCGTGTAGTAGTGTTGAGCAGGTTTCAATTTAAAATCCTCTAATTGTACGGGACGCTTTTCAACGATATTTTTCATCGGGTAAAGGCAAGACGCAATTTATAGTCTACCGTTTAAACATTGCAAAGAATGGAATTAATTCATAAAGGTCGTAAAGATGGCCTCGTTCTTTTGGTATTAGATTAAGAGGCTTCCTGTAAGATACTTTTACTTACTTTACCTCGTTTACTTTATAGACATTTAATTAGCTTTTCTAGAGCTATAGGTTTCGCCTAAAACAAAGGCGTTTATAACATGCGTTTCCCAAGGGTTATTTTCGAAGCAAAAAATTCACACTCTAGATAAAAACCTCACAGCAGTTTATTTTCGCTTTTTACGGATTAAAGAAACCTTTCTTACTGTCGCCGAAAGAGCAAATAAGTCGTTAAAAGTTTCCAATTTTCAACGTTTATGTTAATACAAGATCGTCATCTTCAAGAAACGCCTTCGTCCAAGAGTCATTGCGGTCGTTTGTTTTTGTTTTGAACTGCTCTTTTGTTCATACTCGTGATCTGATTGGCTGTAGGCATTCAGTTGAATGCCGAGCAATGACAACAAATCAAATAAATCGCTTTAACAAACGGCAGCCGAGGAATTCGTAGATTTGCAATAGCGCCTAGAAGCGGATCAGTTCATTTCCACTTCATTTTTAAAACAACCTATCTTTTCATACCTTTAAAGGGTTCCTGCGTCCCCGTTTTCCCGTCGAATTCCACATCAGCAAATTCCACAGTACCTCTCGCTCGTACAAATACATCAGTTTTCGCTTCTTTGGAGCACTGTCCTGGTCAATGTCGGTAATCCATATGTGGTAAAGGTAAAAACTGGGTGTTTCATTGAAAAACAACCATTCAAAGTAAGACATTTCAACTTATTTCCTTCATCATTGTGATAAAAAAAGATTTTCAGCTGTGAGTCCATTCGAAAGTAGTAGCAACGCTTTTGTTCAAAATAAACACGGCTTTTCAAAGGGTTCTTTTCAAAACAGTAAACAATTTGACGGTAACTATATTCAAGCTTGAACAAGACAGGCTTCAATGATTTCGCTTAAATCTAAGGCCTATTTCTTGTTTTAAACGTTATAATTATATTGGAACTTATGTCACTTTAAGCCATAGACCCACGTGCGCTTGCACTACTGCACATCGGTTATTTTGTTTTACCGGATCTGATCTCATGTGCATTTGATACACATGCCTCATGTCACCCATGTTGGAGGGAAAAGAATTAATTATTCACATATCATTGTTCTTGAAGCTAGCCCCTTACGTCCGCGAGAGATAATATAAGGTGTCATGTCAGCGCTGATTGGCTACTATTTGAATAGAACAATGGACAAGACAGGATTTTGTATAATGAAGTACAAATTTATTCATCTCGTGTTTTGTACATAATTTGAACAACTCGATAATTACATGAATTCATAGTATCCAAGTTTAAAACATTCGTCGTTGATTTACTTGCGTTCAAAATGTCTATATAATAAAAAGGCACTGGTCACATCCACCTTGATAAGTTGAAGTAAATATTCTAACCAGGAATCTTCTAAATACACATCCACCTTTGGGAGTATTTTTTTTCTCAATTTCAGACCATAGTTTGTTTACATTTAAGTGTGTTTTCGCCCGTTCATAATGTTTTATCCAAATTTCCTCCTGCTCCATGGTCACATTTTTTTTTCTTTCATTCTTTAAACCCAATTTAAATAGGCGAGCTTTTCGTTTTGTTATCTCGCGCGTAATTCTCTCGTGTGTTCCACGCGCGTCAGTTTATTATCGATTTATTACCGACATTGATAAAAACTAACAAAATGGCCCGTTGGTCCTTTTTATCCTTTGAAAGTCCTTATTGTCCTCGGAAAGTCCCTAGTGTCCCGGGAAAGTCCCTAGTGTCCCTGCAAAGTCCTTCATTTTCATAGTTTCCTTTTCTTGGATAAGTGTCCTTTCCGTTTGGTCTTCTTGTAAAAACCTCTTCTCTGAGTGTGATTTTCACAAACGATCTTTTCGTCCTGATTCTCATGTTTAATATTTGCGCTAAGCCAACGCTTCTTTCCTGAACCTTTGCTGTGTTCGTCGTCATAGATCATGATTTTAACTTTTGGCTGTAACTTTGCTTCCTGTAACCATTTCCTTCGTTGGTAGTAGTCTAGTTCATGTACATCTGTCAAATGATTGGACAACTTCACAAGATACCTGGTCCCGCAGTTAGGGACTGGACAATCACGACACACTCGTCTTCTCATGTTCAACTTATTTCGACTTCATCCACAGTCGACTGCTGTTTAGCTGGCGATTCCACTTTCATGTTCTAAAAAATCTTGCCCCTATTCTATTTTTGAACTATGATGTCACCGATTATGATAATGTAAACCACCCCAATGATATCCCTATTCTATTTTTAGATTTTGATGTCATTATTCTTGATGACCTTAATCCCTGGGCTATTGTGACGTCACTAACTCCCTGCGCCCCAACACCCTTACGCCTCGATGATGTCATTTTTTCTATTTTTAGAACTATGACGAGATTCAACCACCCAAACCGGTAATTGTGGGGGCGTATACTATTTTTAGATGATGATGTCATCATTTTTGATGATGTCAACCCCGGGGGTATTGTGACGTCATACCTCCCGACCCTTCCGGCTATTGTGACGTCACCTCCACCACCACCACATGGCGCAGAATCCCTACTTGTATACTACTCAAGTAGTATTTCTACTCCTTCCTTGATAGGATGCTATATAGTCCATCATTATTCGCTGGGTTATCATCAGCATTATTTCGATGGTACCCATTTATACACCTGAGCCGGAGAGAAGCACTTTGAGAGTAAAGTGTCTTGCCACAAAACACAATAAACTGACTCATGCCATGGCTTGAACCTGGACCGTTTGGTCCCGGAAACCAGCGCGCTAAAATAACTTCATTTTCTAGTACAATGCTCGCTTGTTGGAAGCCGAAGTGGATTTATCGAAATCGAAGCTTCGAGGTTGTTGTTGTTGAAGTTTTTTTTTAGCTTTTCTTTTTCGCACAGCTCGCACAACGAGCTCCAGCAGAGTTTGAAGATTAAGTTTGTAACTTTTATTATTGCGCCGGTGGGGTGGATGAGCGGGAATAGTTTCCCACCCTTAACACTCGCAAAGCCCTCTCTGTCTTAGACACACACAAGTCTCTCTCTGTCTTAGGCACACACAAGTCTCTCTCTGATGTCGACACTCCCAAGTCCTTCTCTGTCATTGCCACCCACAATTTTCTCTGTCTTTGATACTCACAAGTCTCTCCCTGTCTTCGAGAGAATGAATTAGAAAGTGTAGGGCAGCGGCTTATTACCAGCAAGTTACGTTTTACACTCGCAAGCTAACTTTTACACTCGCAAGCCTCTCTCTGAAAATTGTAATCTTTTGTAATCTTTACCACGGTTTTTCTAGAAAACAATTTATTGTAATTGAAGGAAATCCGGATATAAATAAATAGTCTATCCGTCTGTCTAACCACAAGTCTCTCTGATCTTGACACTCACAAGCCTCTCTGTCCTTGATACCCACAAGTCCTTCATTGTATTTGACACTCACATCTCACTCCCCGTCTTTTACACTAGTAAGTCTCTGTCTGTCTTTGATACAGACAAGTATCTCTGTCTTGGACACTCACATGTCTCTGTCTTTTCAACGTTTGTCAAATTTAAACCATTTTGTGCAAAAAATAAACTCTTTATTACGTATAACGTTGACCACTTGCTGACGGTCTAATAGGAAGCCCTAATACAAGAGTACACCATATGTTCAATTAATAGCATCAACGGTGGTGTGGTATTCTTCTGCATTTCTAGAAGTGGTCCAAAACGTTACCAAAGGCGAGTGCGAAGGCAAGTACATCGACACTGAACAAGACATCAGTTAGCGTTGGCTTTGTTCCTTTAAGTGTTGAAGTCCGCGAACCTGTAAGTAAAAACCAAATTTTCACCATTAATGTTAAAAAGAAAGTAGCCAGCAGTCTTTTGTTTCAAGTGGTATAAATTATACCAAACGTCAAGTGACACGGAAGCTGTTCGTCAGTTATCGGCACAAAATTAAACGTTGTTAAGTGCATAGTGAAAAGTAGCGCATCTGTGCGTACTTTTGGTCGAGCCAACTTTTTTTTCTTACAGTAGCTGGCCTTTCTTACGACGTTCGTAGCGAAATTGACTTTATGAAAACAAAAACGAAGAAAGAAACGGCTTACTTCTAAATGACTAGGCCATATTCGTATTCTCGGTATTGGACTGGAACTAGCTTGCAATGGAGGCTAATGCGGGGGAATATAATTAAAAACAGCTTAATGTGATTTGCATTTGAAAAGATTCCCCGCATTAGCCTCAATTGGAAGCTAGTTCCAGTCCAATACCGAGAATATGAATATGGCCTATTCAACTTTCATTGTGTACTTTTTCTACGAGTTTATGCATGAGACATTTTTATTTCATGCATATTGAAAATTGACATACAGAAAGCAAAATGACCTTCTCTCTTCAAGATTCGTTAATTATTGTTTTGAATTAGTAGGAGGGACGTTTTATATAACAGGTTCATAAAATAGAACAAAAACTGTGCACTCACCTCCACGTCCAGCAGGGTACGATGGTAATGTTGGGTTTTGAGTATTGCACTTATTGCCAGTACAACACACAATTTCACATTGCGCAACGACCCAATGTTGTCGTTCTTTAAGGAGACCACCAACAGCTGCACAAGCTGTGTTCCCATCTGCAGAAAAGGACAAAAAAAATAAGATACCAAACGCAGCACACTTAATGTTTTAATCACAACAGATATTGTAAGTATAAACGTTTCGCAAGTCAGCTCTTTTTTCGTTTGTTCTGAAAACGCATTTATTTCACTTCAAGGCATATCTTCAAGAGACTCAGTAGCTCAGTTGAAAGTGTCTTGGGAATCGAGCGACCCGGCTTCGAGCCGAGGCATGGCCCGCGGTGTAAATTTACACCGGCGAGTTGTCTGAGCAATCTGCGCAGGACTAGTTTCCCATCTAGGAAAGTAGCAGTTGTGCTATGGAAAAACACGGGACTGATTAACTAACCAGACAGACTTTTTGAAACTGATCGATTTCCTTGTTGTCACAGTACACTGAGCAGCTCAGGGCCGTGGCTAGCACGAGGCAAGATGAGGCACTTGCCTCGTCTTGATTTGGTCTTTTTTAAAGAAACGTTTAATTGAGAAATAATCCCCCCCCCCCCCCCCCAAAAAAAAAAAAACAAACAAAACAAAACAAAACAAAAAAAAAAAGGAAAAATGCCATGGAAAATACTTAAAAGAGCATTTCTGAGCCCCTAGGTTTTAAAATATTCTGGGCGGGCATGCCCCCAGACCCCCCTAGCGGCTCGCCCCTTCGGCGCTCGAAACTTACCTCGTCTTGTTCTGAAGTCTGGTTACGGCCCTCACAATTAAACAATTAACATCATCAAACAACTACTTCTGTGTTATGAAAGCGAGTTCTCGCTGTCGTTTTCAAGTAAAGATTACTTTTTACCTGTGCAGTCAATGCATCCGCGGGTGGCTCCATTCTTGAGATATCCACCCTGGCTTCGATATGTAATCACCGCAGAAAAACACTGCCTTGTGCCAAGCGAATCTGGATCATCTTTACAGACTTGGGTTTGCAATTGAGTACTGTCGCATGAACCTCCAAAACTATCTACGCAATAATGGCACTGTAAACTTGGGCCATCAGCTGTAAAAAGGTAAATAAAGAAATTATTCAAAGTTGCATGTTAACTGATGAAGTAATGTACAAACGTCACATCATCGTCATCGTCATCAACATCATCAACAACATCATCAACATCATCATCATCAGCGACAACAACAAAAACAACAACAGCCGTTCTAATTTGCCGCAAATACGAATTACATGATTACAGTCATTACAGATGGACACGAGTTATCAAAAAGCATCGGTAAGCAAATTGCAAAGTAGGAAGCTAACGGTACATAGTAAAAAAAGTAGAAAAGTAAAGTGGCAGAAACTTTTAGAGAATGAATTTTATTATCCGACTCTGCAAGCTGTTGTTACCATTTCGAAAATCGTAGCTGGCGTTTCCCGTTCCCAAAACGGCGTTTTTCATCTCTCGGAAAACAACAAACATTTCATCTCCCATATTTATCTCGAAAGTACGAGGTGTCACTGCACTAAAGAAAATCTCAGGTGATTAAAGGCCTTCCGAACAGACGCTTGACCGAAACGTTCCGTTGGATACCCTGACTTATAGTCATTCAAACATATAACAACGGTAAAAACTGTAAAATTTGTATCACCGTACCTGGGGGCATAAACACAGGAATTGCCGTAGCTTCTGACAGTGTTGGGGTCTGGGTGTTACATTTGTTACCAGTGCAGCACTCGATCTCACATTTCTCCAAGGACCATCCTTCACGCGCTTTAAGAGCGCCACCAATGGCCGCGCAGGCCGTCTTTTTATCTGAAACAATCGATTCAGAACACGTTAAATCAACTGATGTTTCACAGAAAAAGGCCAATAGGTTATTGTTGCGAGGTTCAATAAAGCACCATAGCCTAATGGCCAGCGCTTTGGACTAAGGAGGAGCGTCTGTGTTTGGTCCTTATCCGTGGTCTCTGTGTTGTGTTCTTGGATAAGACACTTAACTCCCACAGTGCCTCTCTCCATCCAGCTGTGTATCAGCGAATTCGATGCTGGGGTGGTAACCGTACGATCAACTAGTATCGCATCGATGGGGGAGTACCTAAAAATATTCTTAGTCGATTTACGCCATGGGAACCGGAGTAATGCACTGACGTGGTATATCACTTAGGTATACAGCGCTCTTTTGTTTGGTGTCTTATAACACACAGCAAGAAAAGAATGAAATAACGTTTAAAAAAATGTTTTATCCTCAGGATCCAAATTGAGAGCAAAATACATTAAGCAACAATTGGTGATACGCCTAACGAAATACATCTAACCACTCGTTCAAGCGGTTCACAATGCCATAAACAGTGTAAGTAAAAAATAGACAAGAAGACGATAAATGAATTGTGGTGTGATTTCAAAAGAATGTTTCCTGTTTCGTAATGTTATGGTGTTGAATCGGCCAATTATAGGTGCACGTTTTAGGAAATTCGTACCTGTACAGTCAATGCATCCTCGATAAAAACCATCTACAACATTTCCAGTCTTGTTCCGAAATTTACCGACCGCAGAAGCACAATGAGTTGTGCCAAGTGAATGGTCGCTTGCACCACAATATTGAATCCGCTGATTCTTGTTGCAACCAACCGCATCTTCCGCTACGCAAGAATTACACTCAGCTGTCAGAAATAAAATCAAGCGATGAATTCAAGCAGTTGTACTTTGATCCGCTACATAACTGACCAGATGGTTTAATAGGAATTGCCATCTAGCTATACCATTAATATTGCAACTTTTGACGCATCGTTAGTTAGAAGCTTTCCTTCCAAACTTGGGACTACAAATTTTGCATGCTATTTCTAGTTGTGAGATCTGTTTTTAAATAGGCAGAATTTCTGCATTCGAGAGGTAAACAATGACGTGAACGAGGATCGCCCTATCACTATACATCATCCAAGAGTTGTTTGTCACACGTACGTTCCTTTCTCCTTTTGTCAGAAGCTCAAAGGGGCTTTTAGTGTGGGCCATGTGAGTGCAGGCGCAAGACAACGATGCACTCACTTCGTACAGTGGATTTCTATAAAAAACGCCCCGTATGCCTCTACGGAGAAGAGGAGGCACGTACAACTACTCTGGAAAACAACAACAAGAACAACAACAACCTTGCAGTCCCATAACGAACGTTTTTCGCACATTTATATTTTTTATTAGTCAATTATCTATATTTTGTATTACCTGTTAGTAAAAACACAGGTATAGCAGCTTTTGACAGAGTTGGGGTCCGTGTGTTGGGGTCCGTGTTACAGTTAACACCCTGACAACACTCGATGTTACATTGTTCCAATTTCCAGTTTTTACGTACTGTAAGAGAGCCACCAAGAGCGTAACAGGCTGCTTTATCACGACCTATAGTAACGAATTAGAAAACAAAAACAACAATAAAAACAAAACAAGATAAATTAATGCATTTATGTTAATTAATGCATTTTTTTGGTTGGGGGGGGGGGGGGGGGGGGGGAGGAAGGGACATGTGTAAGCTACTGTTTCTGTTTTGCCTATCAGTTACCCTCCCTGTTCAAAAATTCTGGTTCCAATTTTGACCCATTTCAGAATCCAAACGAGCTACAACTATGAAGTCAAAGTGTTAGAGCATACATGTAATATGAGGTAGGTAGGTAAAGTCTGCGTTCAAGCCTGGTGGCCCAACAAGTCGGAGCTTATCCCGGTTTATTCACTTGGGCTGGCATTGTGAGATCGTGTCTCACTCAAGAACACAACGAAGTGACCACTTGATCCGAAGTACAGTGCACTAACCATTAACCATTAGGCCACCACGCCTGCCATTCATGTAATACGAAATAATTTCAACCAAGGACCCTACAGCAATGTAGCCCTCTGAACCCTGGGTCTTCCTGGTACGGTTCGCTCGGTCAGTACCTGAACTACCGACGGCAATGTCCTTCTAGCGCGGTCCTGATGTCTTTCTTTGCCGCGCTGTTGCCTACAAGCTCTCATCAGTATTATACGGCATACACTGTAAAAAAGTAAGTTCTGGACTTGTTTGTAATAAATTAAAGCTTACATACTTGTACAATCAACGCATCCTCGAATAAAGCCCTCTTGAACGTTTCCATCCATGTCTCGGTATTTTGTCGCCGCGGAAAAACACTCAGTTACACCGAGTGAGTTTGGATCCGTAGCACAAGTTTGGCTTTGCTGATTTGCCTGGCAAGTATCATCATCTCGCTCTGTGCACGCGTGGCACTGTTTTGTCCAAACAGCTGTGGAAAACGAAGTAAATTTATATCTAATAACAAATCACAGCAGAGCTTTGGCCGACCTTTGTGTGCTCTTCACATGCCGGCGTGCAATCTGAAATTGCGGAGTTTATAGTTCTTAAAATAAAACGATACGGACAAAGGATGACTCATGGGCCACTGGTCTCAGGCATTCTATCGCAGCTCTAAATTGACGCCATGGTAACGTCAAACCAAACCCTATTTTTGACATTTTGAGGCGAATAACTTTACTCAGTGAAAGTTGTTCTGTCTGATATTTTTTGTCCAATCGACAAAAGAAACTTTTTGCAAATTTTATACAAAATCTATTTGAAGGGTTCAAAACTACCTTTCATACATTTACTGAGGACGTCAGACGTCAGACGTCGTGCTTCTAACGTACCAAACTGAATTCAGGAAAAAAGCACGGCAGAAGTACGGCGTCTGAATCAAACTAAAACTTAAGTTCGACAAAGCAATCAAGTTCGACAATCTCTGCCGTGCTACACGACTATGTCACGGCAGCGACTCAAACGTTGCACTTCTGCCGTGCCAAATAAAATTCATAAATTATATTAAATGTATCTTGACGTGGGTAGTTATGGCGCCATTTTTATTTGATCACTGCCGACTAATTGTTACGTGACTTCAGTAAATCCTGAATTTGGCACGACTCTGGCACGACAGCTGAATCAGAGTCGTGTTTGTGCCGCACTACAGTCGAACCTATTGCAATTAAGTTCAGCACAGCAGAAGCACGACGTCTGACTGATCGGACTTCACGGTGAGGATTTTCCGCTTCTTGAGCCTTGCACCTTTTAGCACTCCCGCCATAGTTACTTTTGTTTAGGGGTGCCATTGAATAATTTAATTGAGCTGAACTCTTTTTTGTTGCTGGTGATCAACTTGCAGTGAATACACGACTTGTTACTTCTAAAATGTTTAGTATTTACCGTCTGTATAAAACACTGATATAGGAGCTTGTGACTGCGTCACATTCTGGCTGTTACAGTTGTTATCAGTACAACACTCAATCTCGCACTTCTTCAAGGTCCACATTTTCTGTGCCTTAAGAGCGCCGCCAAGGGCAAAACACGCTGCTTTTTTGTCTGGAAAATAAATTAAAACAATGATCTAAGATTATATTTTGGAAAAGATGGTAAAGTCTGAGTCAAACCAAGTAACCCACTACCCGGTTTACGTTGCATGGGGCCGGAGACAAGAGTTATTTCTCTTGCACCCTGGAATGGATGCTACAACCAGTGACAAAATCTGGGTACATTTGCTGTTATTTTTCTCACTTGAAACGTATAAATATTTAGTAATTCCCCCTCCCCCCTTCCAATGTTGCATAGCAAAAAAAAAAAAAAAAACAATGCCTACGCGATTGCTGTCTATTTTTGCGTACTGCATAAGACGTTCGGGAGCATTGCGCTATCCAATGGGGGTTGCCGTGCCAACGACGTTTGGAAGTGATTATAATCCTTCGCAGGGTTGACAACAAGCATTTAGTCTTGTACTGAGAATTGCAAGTGTCTTGCTTAAGAACACAGCACCGTGATCGCATCCGGGACTCTAGCTTGGACCGCTCGAATAGAAAGCCAATTTGTTGCCGTCGTTCGTTAGTCCTCTCAATCCATCCCAGTCCTAACGTACCATTCTTAAATTTAATTACCTGCACAGTCAATGCATCCTCGAATAAAGCCTTCCACAATACTCCCGGACTGGTCCTGAAATTTCCCCAGCATTGAGCCGCAATGGGTTGTGCCAAGTGAGTTTGGGTCTCTAGCACATGTCTGCTTTACCTGACTCGCGGTGCAAGCGACTGCATCTCCCTCACTGCAAGCGTGACACTCCGCTGGGCCGGCATCTGTCGTTGACAATAAATCAATAAATAAGGTAAGGGCCAAACTACAGTATCGTGACTTAAGCCGTGACTTGCCGCGTGTAATGAAGAGGTCCGTAGCTAGGATTTTGCGTGGGGGAGGGAGGGTGCGCATGAGCGTCTTCGGCACTTAATTCCGAGCGCCGCAGGCGCGAGAACGTAGGGGGGTGTCGGGGTATCCTCTCCCAGGAAATTTTGAAAAAAAAAAATGCATTAATGACGGTAATGTTTTGTAAGTATATTTAGAGGGTTTGTGATCGGCGACTGCGCTGTCATGAACGTGGTCATGCAACCAAGATTGTCTTAGCTTCCAACGCTCAAACTCTCAATAATTATGGGATTGCATTCGCATCCTGTTCCACCTTTTACTATGGAATAATAGAGAGAAACAAAAGACAAGACTAGAAGCTAAAGGCAGTAGTTAAATCGATACCGGAAGAAATTTGACCGAAGCCTGGCGACTGTACTTCAAAAACTACTGCTACTATATTTTATCTAACCCCAAATATATATGCCCTCCCATTTAACAGTGTTCGGATCGATTGCAGTATACCCGGCCCACTTATTTACATGTGTCGGAACGCTTTAAGAACGAGGCATAAGACAATAGGCACTTTTGTTATTCAATGAGAAGCAAAACAGTGGGCCGGGTATTCTGCAATCTAGCGCAGTGTTCTTATCCGCTCCATAATGTATGAACTGGAGAAGTTATTGCTTTCCTCTGGGCGTAGAATGAGTTCGGCACATGAAAAGGTTCGACTACCGAACTTAATTATTTGGGTCGAACCGATTAGAGTCGGCGCATCATGTAAAGGTCGTTGTTTGAAACGGGTCTAGCGGAAAATAACCGTTATATTCATTTAGTTATATAACTTAATTTAAATAGTTAGATACTTACCAACTGCATTCTTAATAAGGCTGAAGATTGCAAAATAAACAGCAACTTTCATGTTCGTGCAGAAGAGATTCTTATGTGGACGGCATATTCAAATACAAACCTTTGTCTTGTCACGCTAGTTTTATAAGCCGATCTATTTTTATCTGCATTACTTTTGCATTGTTTGAGTCACATGCTGTCTTTTGTCTATTGTTTGCTCACACCAGTCTCGATGAACATTGCATCTGGCGCAGAACGCTCCTGGGTGTTTCAAAACCCTAAGCCTGGTATATTGAAAAATGTTTGCGATTGTGTTGCAGTTGATGGAAGGTTCTTTATTTTCAAATACATGTATACAGCACAGGAAGTGAAAAGGCTGAGCCTGATATATTGACAAAACTCGTTGTCTTGTTGCAATTGATAAGTTTCCTTATTTGAAATTATAAACACGGCAGAAAGTGGAAAGGCTGTGTAGATATTAAACTTATTTGACCAGTCTCTCATAAGAACTGAAAAATAATATCGTGAAAATATCTCTGCCCGTTTCACGCGTTATATACTTCTGACTGAGCGGAGTTTGATTTGTAATACAAATTCTGCAAATTACCAATCAATAATTATGTGTAAAGCAATACAGGATAACGCAATGGCAAAAATATTGAACAGCAGAATAACGAAATAGGGTGTACACAGTCCTGCGTCATAAATCAAGGCTTCATTTATCTCCCTAGGCCTGAGTTAGGATATAAGAGTATCAAAAGCCCATTACTTATCCCAAGGCACACGGATTCGATTGTTATGCCCTTCCATTAGATAATATACCTCGCCTTCGTTCCTGTGCAAGCTTTCAAAAGCTTGTCGAAACGAGTGACTCTCGAGAATTTCGTTGTAGCAACGATTTTGATTAGTTTTACCACCAGAAAACAATTGGTGGAAGTAAAACACCAAGGAGTTTCAACCTCGATCCCTGAGCCTGATTTTCTTTTGGTCAATACCAAAAAAGGGGACTCTGACAAATCATAGACTTCCGATGGTTCTGGTCAAATCTGATTGGCTGACAATCGAAAATGAACACTCTGCCGGGCAAGCTCAAAAACTCCAAATCTGACAGAGTCCGCTTTCTTGGTACCATAAGAAAAGTGAACGACTAGGGACGAGATTATTCATGATTCCGAAAGCTAGGTATACGCATTTCAACCGGAATTGCGAGTTTAACAAGAAACATAACGCAATTATGTTTCGTTATAATTGCCATATTTTTTCATTTTCTTCCAATTTTTTGTTCCCGCTTAGACTACGAGAAGTCCCAATTTATTTTCACAGTCCGTCGAAGTCAACGTAAAGCGAAAAAAAAAAAATGTCCCAGTGCCCGTTGGGCAATCAAGCGAAGTGAATGTAAGTGGAAACCAAAAGAAAATTTATCTTGTGGAAACTTAACACTCTAGTTCATATTTGCAATTAAAGGCAACGATGGAAGTTCTAGCAAAACGGGATGCACCTTTGCAGAGTCGCCCACAGGCATCACAACGTCTTTCACAGCTACCAAGGGGCTTGGGATACCTGTGAGTCTCTGTCAAAACAAACAAACAAACAAACAAACAAACAAACAAACAAACAACGACAAAATGGTGCATTTAGGTGATCAGAGCAGTCATTGTTTCAGGGCTCTGTTTATGTTGGGTGAAGTGTCTTTCCGAGAAAACAGCAAGCTGTATGTAATTTTATTCTGACGTAATTTTCTCGGAAACGATTATCGTTTATAGCTGAAAAGCGCCTGAATGCATATTACTCCCAGCATTCCCCATAGTGGGCTTCAGAAGTACACTGAAAGTTCATTTTATTGCAACTTATTCGAGGTACATGTATGTAGGTGCTTCTTAATTTTTTAATTTAGGCGGGTATTTCGGTTGAACAATAAATATTAGAAGTATTAGGGTTGTTTCAATTGCTTTTTTACAGGTGAAGAGCCACTTTGATAAAGGGCTGTGGATTTGTAGCTATATTCTGAAAAGTTCACCGAATGTCCTTTGAGAGAAATGATTCAGCGATCTTATCTTTTTTTCGGTTTGATAGGAAATTGAAATGAAAACTGTGCTGTAGACAATTATCTGAAACGGAATTAATTGTACTGATACTAATAGGTCCGGCCATATTGTAACAGGCTAGAGCTGCAAGGTATTTAGATATATTTATACTACTGCAGACATCCGAATCGCTTGAATCATCCTCACTGTCATAGCTACTTTCAAAGAAGTGCTCAAGAAGGCCTTGACGTAAATTAGGAATAGAAACTGATGAAAGAAATCTAATGTTTGCTTCACTCACAGAGGTAATTTTGGACGCCATTTTGTTTATATTTCTCCGCGCGACGTCCTCGCGAAAATCCTCGCGGCAGTACGCGCGTGTACCACACACGATAGCGCGATTTGTTCTAAAAATAATAATAATTAAAACTTGTCCCATGCCATTGGGACAAGGCCAATACTCGCGTTTTCGGTCTACAATTTGGACTAGTACTTCTTTTTTATTTTTGTTTTGTAACTGGAATCTTTTGTAACTTATATTGACCACGGTTTTCTTGGAAAACAATTTACTGTAATTGAAGAAATTCTGTGCATAGTCTGTCTGTCTGTCTGTCCGTCTGTCTTACACTAGGAAGTCTCTCTCTGCCTTGACACTCACAAACCCCTCCCTTTTTTTGAAACCCACAAGTCTCTCTCTGTCTCTACACTCGCAAGACTCCCTCTGTTTTTGACACCAACAAGCCTCTCTGCCTTTGATACCTTCCTTCTCTGTATGACAGTCACGTGTCATTCCCTGTCATTTAACACTCGAAAATCTTTCTCTGTCTTTGACACAGACAAGTCTCTCTTTCTTGGACACTCACAAGTCGCTCTGTCTTTGTAATGTTTGTGCAAAAAAGAAACTCTTTATTACTTATAACGTTGACCACATGCTGACGCGTAGCTATGCCTGCAGTCACTGATACTTTGAAGTTTTCAAGTTACTAAAACTACGCAGCCCTAATACAAGAGTACACCATACTTTCAGTTAGTAGCATACACGGCGGTTTAGTATTCTTCTGCATTTCTAGAAGTGGTGGAATATGTTAGCAACGGCAAGTGCAAAGGCAAGTACACCGGCACTGAACAAGACATGCTGGCTCTCCTGGCCAGATGCTTCAGTTGGCTTTAGCGTTGGCTTTGATCCCGGTTTAACTGTTGAAGCCCGCGAACCTGTAAGTAAAACCAAATTTTCACCATTAAAGTTAAAAAGAAAGTAGCCGGCAGTCTTTTGTCTCAAGTGATCGTCCAGGAGCCTTGAACAGGCTAACCAAGAGTCAACTGACACACAGGTTATTCGTACTGACGAGCAAGTGAGTTATGCGCAAAAATTGAATCGTTGTTACGTGTACACTGAAACGCAGCAGATATGTGTGTCCTTATCTCCATTTGGTTGAGCCAAGTACTATGAAGTTTTGTTACCCGACGTTCTTTTCTTTTACTTGAAAAGCTCAAAAATTGCCACTGTTTGGACACATTTTGTTTTACAGTAGCCGACCTTTCTTTTAGCCTTTCGTAGCGCGCAATAACTTTATGAAAACAAAAACGAAGAAAGAAATGGCTTCCCTTGAAATGAATTCCACTTTCATCATTTACTCTTTCTACGACATTATGTATGATACATTTTTATTTCATGCATATTAACAATCTATGCAAAGAAATAACACAATGACATCACTTCTTCAAATTTCGTTAATTCTAGTCTTAAACTAGCAGGAGGGAATTACTTTTATATAACAAGTTTATAAAATAATACAAAAAACTGAGCACACACCTCCACTCCCTGGGTACGGTAGTGTTGGGTTTTGAGTATTGCACTTATTGCGAGTACAACACACAATTTCACACTGCGCAACGTTCCAATTTTGTCGTTCTTTAAGGAGACCGCCAACAGCAGCACAAGCAGTTTTTTCATCTGAAAAAAAAAAAAACGGTATTGTTTTGGATTCGATGTGAAGTATTTACACAGTGGGGGTAAATAAAAATTCTAGCAATATTCTGAGAAAGAACAAAATTCCCACTAATGAGAGCGCTTGGAAGCGCAAACAAAGTCGCGATGCCTTCGCGTGTGTCGTGTTTGCTGGCACAGAAGGGCAGATTAGGAAGTTCCTTGTCATTGTTATCCTTCCGCGATCTGGAAACGAAACACTATTTCTTTTTGAAATAGCTCCTTGTTTGTTTTGAGAACGCATGTATTTCACTTCAAGACATTTCCTCAAGAGACTCAGTAGTTCAGTGAAACGTTTCTCGGGAATCGAGCGACCCGGCTTCGAGCCGAGGCCTGGCCGAGAGTGTAAATTGATACCAGCAATTTTTTTGAGCAACCTGCGCGGGACTATAGCCTCCCATGCAGGGGTGTCGCAGTTGATTTATGCTATGGAAACTGGAGTTAAACCCCGGCCTGATAAACTAGCCAGGCAAACGTTTTAAAACTTATCGATTTCTTGCTCTCAAAGTACAGTTAAACAAATGTATTTCTTTCAGTTGTTAATCGGTGTGTATTGCATAATTCCCATTGGGATCTCCAGCTCCTTTATAAACCACCCCTTGTATTATATCACACCACTTGACGCCGACCAGTTTACTCGAGGTTATTTTTTCATATTTTTGTATATAACAGTATGTATTTTTCTTAACTTAGTTTGTCTTTTCCCTGTAGCCTGTAACAGTTGGAATTTTATACTTTTAAAAATAGATGAGTAACCAGGATAAGACATTTGCTAAAAAATAGAAAAAGCGATCTCTGGTTAAAACTTTTTTTTGTTAAAAAACGAGCTTTCGACTACCAGTCTGTAGTCTTTACCAAGTAATAAATAAGCGCGAACGTTGAAATATATACTATAAAAAGTGTGAAAAAACGAAATTATAATAAAAACAATAGAAATGCTTGTGTGCGAGTAAAAATGTTAATTTGAGGTTAAAATAAAATTGAATATTATCTTGGCAATTGCTTCGCATTATTGTCAGCATGGTTCGTAATTGCTGTGTGCCAGGATTCCAAAGTTTTTCTAACGCGGAAATTTCCCTTGTTAATCACGCGAGCACTGTCAAAGTCGATGGAATGGTCGTTCAACCAGGCGATGTTAGAACCTTTCTTTTGATGTCGTCTCACTCTTTACTGCCATCCCAGTTAAGAAGGCTTGCGAATACATCAGAGAAAAAGTCAATGAAGATACAACTTTACATCTAAGAATCAGCCTCACTACTAATGATATTGTTTCTCTTCTGGATTTTACTCTCTCAAACAACCATTTCGTTTACAATGATTCCATCTACAAACAGATTCATGGTTGCGCAATGGGTAGCCCTGTTAGCCCTGTCGTTGCAAATCTCTGCATGGAGATAATCGAGGAAACAGCCATCACTGCCTCCTCGACACCTCCAAAAATCTGGCAGCGTTAAGTCGACGATACTTTTGTGATAATAAAGAAACATTCTGTCGCATCCTTTCATGACACTCTTAACTCAATTGACCCAAAGATAGCCTTTACCATTGAACCTGATAATAGCGGACAGATACCCTTCTCAGACATCTTGGTATGCTGAATACGTTGTTGTTTATACTTAGCTTACTTCAGTGCCTTATACTATATCTGTATTCCACTGATGTAATAAACTCGAACGCTTGCCACTCCCTCCACAAACTGTTGTGTTGTTTGCGTCCTTTGGCTGAGCGAAGCGAAAGAGAATAGAATTATGCAAGCGAGTTCTCGCTGTCGTTTTCAAGTAAAGATTATTTTTTACCTGTGCAGTCAATGCATCCGCGGGTGGCTCCATTCTTGAGATATCCATCCTGGCTTCGATATTGAGTCACAGCAGAAAAACACTGCCTTGTGCCAAGCGAATCTCGATCATCTTTACAAACTTGGGTTTGCAATTGATTACGGTCGCATGAACCTCCAGAACTATCTACACAATAATGGCACTGTAAACTTGCACCATCAGCTGTAAAAAGGTAAATAAAGAAATTATTCAAAGGTGCATGTTAACTGATGAGGTAACCTACAAGCGTCGTCATCATCATCATCATCATCATCATCATCATCATCATCATCATCATCATCATCATCATCATCATCATCATCATCATCATCATCGTCATCATCATCGTCATCATCATCATCAACAACAAAAACAACAACAGCCGTTCTAGTTTGCCGCTAATGCGAATTACATGATTACAGTCATTACACATGGACACGAGTTATCAAAAAGCATCGGTAAGCATATTGCAAAGCAGGAAAAGTAAATAGTTAATAGCTAACAGTAAATATTAAAGTACGAAAAGTGAAAAGTAAATATTCTTGAGTAATGGTAAATATTGTGAAGAACCTGTATAGCGATTTGTATTGCTGGTTTTCACTGTCATGCTGCAAAAAAATAAATCCAAAACTACCGAGTGAAAAAAACTCAAGAATATTATAGGCTGTAGAAAGTTACTAGATATTCTGTTTGTCCACGTGTCGGGTTTGTACTCGAGTTACTCGTCAAAATGTTTCACACAAATTTACAGAGCACAGTATGAAAACGCCATCTTGGTGCCCATGCAGATGGTAACCAACATGGCGGCCGGAAATTAATGAAAACATCTGGAATTTACTTCAGCTATATAAGGCAGGTAGATCACTCTCATGAACAAGTAAACATTCACATAAACACTTCTCGCAAAACCTCAACTGTCCTGACTGTTAAAAACCACAGGATGAGGCATTCTTTTAAGCGTACGTAACAGCCTTCTGGCGGACATCTTGATGTCGTGTAGCGTGAAATTCCGAAATTCAAAATAGTCTATCTTAACGACGGCGGCTGCTATCAAGCTAAAAACCTTTATTAGGGATGTCTAATAGCCAGTGAAGGATAAAAACTCAGGGGTCCTACGATTCTGGTTTTTAGAATTTTGATGACGTCACGTAAAAACCATTTAGTCTTGTAATTTGTAAACGTGCTTGTACTGAAATCAATCAATCAATAAATAAATTAAAAAAAAAGAACAAACAAAAAGCATTGGATTTGGTCAGTCAGAGGAACTAAGAAAAATCCTTTTTGTAGGCGAGAAAAGGTTCATTTCACTTCGCTTTATCCCCCTTGTCATGTCTAACGTAAAAGATCACTTGTGTTACAAAAAACAATCATTAGACGTTTGGATAGTCTATAATTGTTTGTTTTCCTGTTATTTTGTTTAACTTAGAACTACAGTAATAATAATATACGACTTTCATTGGCTATTTTGAACGCGGAGAAGGTCCTGGAAACCAGGCTACCCATAACATGACAATATCTTCGGACGTGTGGCAAGGGGTAAACAACGTCAAACCCATTCTCTCGTATTGGTTATAATGGAATTGGTACTCAGAAATGGTTAAAATTACATTTCCTCTCCGAAAGCAACAGACATTGCATTTCCCGTGCATATCTCGAAAGTTTGAGGTGTCACTGCACCAAAGAAAGTCTGAGGTGATTAAAGGCCTTCCGAACAGACGTTTCACCGAAACGTCCCGTTAGGTATCCTGACTAATAGTCATTCAAACAATAACAACGGTAAAATTGTGCAATTTGTTTTACCGTACCTGGGGGCAAAAACACAGGTATTGCCGTAGCTTCCGACAGTGTTGGGGTCTGGGTGTTACACTTGTTACCAGTGCAGCACTCGATCTCACACTTCTCCAAGGACCATCCTTCACGCGCTTTAAGAGCGCCACCAATAGCCGCGCAGGCAGCCTTTTTATCTGAAACAATCGATAGAGAACAAGTTAAATCAATTGATGTTCCACAGAAAAAGGCCAATAGGTTATTATTGCGAGGTTCAATAAAGCGTGGTAGCCTAATGGCCAGCGCATTGGACCGATAAGGAGCGTCCGGATTTGAGCCTTAGCCGTGGTCTCAGTGTTGTGTTCTTGGACAAGACACTTAACTCCCACAGTGCCTCTCTCCATGCAGCTGTGTATCGGCGTATTCGATGCTGAGGTGGTAACCGTGCGATCAACAGGCATCCCGTCGATGTGGGGGTAGCTAAAAATACTCTTAGTCCCTTCACGCCAAGGGAACCAGAATAATGCATTGACGTGGTATACCACTTAGGCATACAGCGCTCTTTTGTTTGGTGCCTTACAACACACAGCAAGAAAAGAACGAAACAACGTTAACAAATGTTTGCTCTTCGGGATCCTAATTAAGAGCAAAATACACTAAGCAACAATTGCTGATACGCCTAAAGAAATACCTCTAACCATTCGTTCAAGCGGTTCACAATGCCATAAATAGTGTAAGTAAAAATGAACAAGAAGACGATGAATTGTGGTGTGATTTCAAAAGAATGTTTCTGTTTCGCCACTCTCGGGATGTTATTGTGTTGAATTGGCCAATTATAGGTCCACGTTTGAAGAACGTAGCGACCCTTCCCCCTTCCCCCTTCCCCTCCCCCCAAACCGAAATTTGTGCCACTCTCAAAATAGCTATAAGGGAGGGTCCTAAATCTAAATTTGCGCAAATTCAAAGGCTGAGTTACGTACCTGCACAGTCAATGCATCCTCGATAAAAACCATTTATAACATTTCCAGTCTTGTTCCGAAATTTACCGACCGCAGAGGCACAATGTGTTGTGCCAAGTGAATGATCACTTGCACCACAATACTGAGTCTGCTGATTTTTGTTGCAACCAACCGCGTCTTCCTCTACGCAAGAATTACACTCAGCTGTCAGAAATAAAATCAAGCGATTAATTCAAGCAGTTGTACTTTGATCCCTACATAATAATTAGATGGTTTAGTAGGAATTGCCACCCAGCTATACTGTCAATCAGGTGCGGATCTTGGAAAAAAGTTGACCGATTTACAAGAAAACGAGCGCCGAAGGCGCAAGCTCGTAGGGGGGTCCGGGGGCGTACTACCCTGGGAAAATTTTTCGATTCTAACTTCCTTAAGTCCCCTTTCCTGAATTGTTGATTCATTCTGACATAATATTTGATAGTTCCATTCTCCTTGGATGAAGCCTTGCAAAACAGCAGATTATTTCGTCAATGTCAATCAGTCTGTGTTGTAGTGGATAGAAAATTCTGACCGATTTCCGTAAAACGGTGGAAACCGGTATCGATCCGCTCCTGTGAATGTTGCAACTTTTGATGCATCGTCAGTTGAAGCCAATTTCGAAGCTTTCCTTCCAAATCTATTTAAATCTGTTGTTAGATAAATGGTATTTCTGCATTCGAGATGCAAACAATGACGTGAACGAGGATCGCCCTATCACTGATGTTTGTCACACATACGTTCCCTTCTCCTTCCCTAAAGCTCAAAGGGGCTTTTAGTGTGGAGAGAGTTCGTTGGGCAATGTGCGTACGCCTCTGAGGAGAAGAGGACATACGAACTCTGAAAAACAACAACCTTGCAGTCCCATAACGAACGTTTTTCGCACATTTACAGTTTTTATTAGTCAATTATTTATATTTTGCATTACCTGTTTGTAAAAACACAGGTATAGCAGCTTTTGACAGGGTTGGGGTCCCCGTGTTACATTTAACACCCTGACAACACTCGATATCACATTGTTCCAATGTCCAGTTTTTACGTACTGTAAGAGAGCCACCAAGAGCGTAACACGCTGCCTTATCACGACCTATAGCAATGAATTAGGAAAAAACACAACAATATCAATAGCAACAGTCACCCTCCCTCTTCAAAAATGCTAGATCCAATTCTGACCCATTTCAGTATCCAAACGAGCTACAACTATGAAGTCAAAGTATTACAGCATACATGTAATATGAGGTAGGTAGGTAAAGTCTGCGTTCAAGCGTGGTGGCCCAACAGTTCGGAGCTTATCCCGAATTATTCACCTGGGTTGGCACTGTGAGATCGTGTCTTGCTCAGGAGCACAACGTAGTGACCAACCGATCCGGAGTCCAGCGCACTATCCATTAGGCCACCATGCCACCCACTCACATAATACGAAATACTTTCAACCAAGGGCCGTACAGCAATATAGCCCTCTGAGCCCTGGGTCTTCCTGGTACGCTTCGCTTGGCTCGTACCAGAACGACGGCAATGTTCTTCTCCCGATGGCTTCCTTTGCCGTGTTGTTGCCCATGTTCTGCCAACCAGCCGGGCATTATCATCGCTTTTTGGTTCGAGGTTACAATTTTCAACTTTTTATATTTCATTGACAATAATTATTTCTTCGTGTCTTGGCGTTCGATTTGTCACAAACAGTTAACGACACTGAAAGGGTATACCCGGTTACGCAGGTGTATTTTTAGTGTTCGAGTGCATTTTGTTGTGCGACCGAGCGCCATCTTGGATTCGGTATTCGGCCTGGGAACTAGCGGTGAAGCCAGATACGCAAACAAAATTTTCCAGAGCTCTCTTAGCAAAAAAGGCCTGTTCTACAAGCTAACATCAGTATTATACGGCATACAATGTAAAAAAAATCAGTTCTGGACTTGTTTGTGATAAATTAAAGCTTACTTACTTGTACAATCAACGCATCCTCGAATTAAGCCCTCTTGAACGTTCCCAGACATGTCTCGGTATTTGGTCGCCGCGGAAAAACACTCAGTTATACCGAGTGAGTTTGGATCCGTAGCACAGGTTTGGCTTTGCTGATTTTCCCGGCAAGTAGCATCATCTCGCTCTGTGCACGCATGGCACTGTTTTGTCCAAACAGCTGTGGAAAACGAAGTAAATTTATATATAATAGCAAGTCACAGCAGAGCTTTGACCGACCTCACACCTTCTTCACATTCCGGTGTGCAATCTGAAACAAAGGATGACTCATGGGCTCCTGGTCTCGGGCATTCTACCGCAACCTCGTTCCCGGGGAGAGAGAGACCCTAGGAACGAGGGCGGGGAGAGAGAGACCCTGGGAACGAGGTTGATTCTACCGCAGCTCTAAATGGATGCCGCCATGGCAACGTCAAACCATCCCTATTTTTGACATTTTGTGGCGAATAACTTTACTCGGTGAAAGTTGTTCTGTCTGATACCTTTTATAAATTTAAGTTGGGTATTTTATGTTAGTGGGCGAAGGACAGAGGGGGGCTTAGTGCTTCCTGTGTTTGTGTGGAGCTAGGAGACTGGGCGAGTGAACAATTATCTGGGCGAGTGCACCTCGAAGGTCACTCGCCCAAATGGCGAGCGCTCCAAAATTTTAGTTTTCAACCCTTCAATGAATACACAACTTCTAAAATGTTTAGTATTTACCGTCTGTATAAAACACAGATATAGGAGCTTGTGACAGCGTCACATTCTGGTTGTTACAGTTATTATCAGTACAACACTCAATCTCGCACTTCTTCAAGGTCCACATTTTCTGTGCCTTAAGAGCGCCGCCAAGGGCGAAACACGCTGCTTCTTTGTCTGGAAAATAAATTAAAGCAATGATCTAAGATTATATTATGGAAAAGATGGTCAAGTCTGAGTCAAGCCTAGTAACCGACTATCCGGTTTACGTTGCATGAGGAGACAAGAGTTATTTCTGTTCCACCCTGGTCAGGAATGAATGCTACAACCAATGACAAAATCTTGGCGCACTTGCTGATTTTTTTTTCACTTGAAACGTGAAAATATTTAGTAATTCCCCCTCTCCCCCTTTCCAATGTTGCATTGCAAGAAAAAAAAAACAATGTCTCCGAATGCTACCTATTTTTGCTTACAAATTGAAACACACTGACTGCACAAGAAGTTCGAGAGCATTGCGCTATCCAGTGGGGGTTGCCGTGCCAACGACCTTTGAAAGTGATTATAATCCTTCGCAGGGTTGACACCTAGCATTCAGTCTAGCTTGTACTGGGCATTGCATTCTTAAGAACACAGCACAGTGATCCCGGCCGGAGCTCTAGCTTGGACCACTTGAATAAAAAGGCAATTTGTTCAGGTCGGCGGTTGTTCGTGAGTCGTCTTAATCCTCCCAAGTAGTAACGTACCATTATTAAATTTAATTACCTGCACAGTCAATACATCCACGAATAAAGCCTTCAACGATACTTCCAGACTGGTTCTGAAATTTTCCCAGCATTGAGCCGCAATGGGTTGTGCCAAGTGAGTTTGGGTCTGTAGCACATGTCTGCTTTACCTGACTCGCGGAGCAAGCGACTGCATCTCCCTCACTACAAGCGTGACACTCCGCTGGGCCGGCATCTGTCGTTGACATACAAGGTAAGGATTGCGTTATAACCAAAGATCCCATGACACCCCCCGCACAGAGTCAGACAAACACTGCGATCAAAATAAAGCAAATGTTTGAGCGGGAGCCGCGGTTGTGAACCTAAAAGCGAGAATTTTAGTCAATTCTTCGGTTTATCGTTCTAGAAATAAGAGAAATGGTGGGCACTAAACACTGCTGTTGGGGTGAGTGCAAAACAGAATCAAGATATCCAGACAAATGGCCGGAATCGCTAAAAGAGTTGGAGAATTCGGGGCAAAAAGTATGCGATGT
This sequence comes from Meandrina meandrites, assembly GCA_963693305.1. NCBI lineage: Eukaryota > Metazoa > Cnidaria > Anthozoa > Scleractinia > Meandrinidae > Meandrina > Meandrina meandrites. The sequence goes on along the minus strand of OY855908.1, from coordinate 27,739,273 downwards.
ATTGTAGACAAGAAAAAAAAAGTCAAGAAAGGAAATATTCGTGACCTACACTTTTGATACACTTGAATAATGGTAGATAATATATAGATTTAGGCAGGCCTAAAAGCGGAGCTCCTATTTATTATTTTTTTTACTTGAGTTTGCACTGTTTTAGGGCTTGAGCCCGCGATCAACTAGAAAACCATCATCTGGTCAGCGGTCAACTTCATAAAAACACGTGACCTCGATGAGCTCCACATGTGAGCCCGCGAGATGGCCACGTGATACTGGTCAGCGGATACCTTGATTTGACAGCTGTCAATTGATCAAAGTTGTAAGCTCTGTTTACGTACGTAAGTAGGGATAAGTAGAGATTCAATTCATCTGCTCCTCATCTCTCTCAGCCTATTCTCCTCCCCCCATCCCCGGTCGGGCTGCCTTAGGACTCCACTCCCCCCCCCGAGAGTCTGTACGCGCGGGCGGGCGGACGGGCGTACGCACCAAATTTTCTTGGCCTCATGGGTTTACCAAAAATTCTTACCCATGGTGCTCCGCTGGCGCGCTTCGCGCGCAGGAGCTCCGCTATGAAACACGTTGCTTCGTTAAGTGTAAACAGATAAAAGGTTTCGAAAAAAAAAAAAACAAAATTGATGAACTATTCAAGGACCCGCAATGACGTTCCACTACAAAATTACTCTTGATGCCACGAAATTTTAGCGGAGGATAGCGACTTACTATGAGAATACAGAGAAAAAGATTCACAAATAGTACTGCATGTATGTTGGCTTTATTCAAGCCCTGAGAAAAACATCGATTACCAGAAATTCCCGAATTTCATGGCACAAGCGCAAGGGACGAATGATAGAGATTAAAGGGAAAAATAGTACGCTATTCAGACGCTTTTGTAATGATGAAATCAGTTACAGCGTAAACCGTTGCAGTTTAAAGAACTTTGATTTTAACAAAGCTGTTTTCATTCCCATAATTATAGCAGACTGCAGTTACAGATACCCGGGTTCGATCTTTGCCGCCGAAACTTGCGAAACGAAATTGACCTCTCAGGTCAAGGCAGCACGAGCTCTTCTTTGTTTAATTTTTCCTGGCATGACAGCTTTGTGCGGCTTAGTTGAGAACCATGGTCAGCTCTGTTGTGTTGCACAAATGAACCTCTTAGGGCTGCTTGAATCTCCTGAATTTCTCGTACAAATAATTTTTTTGTTATGAGTAGAATTTAGCAGGGCCTACGTGCAAATTAAATGTGGGAATGTGTAGACATCCGCTCTGTTCGACCAACCTTAAGATTTAAACCACCGGTTTAGCACTTTTAGCTCTCCCCAGCGGTATAATTAATATATTTTATGGAATTCTGAGCCGGACTGGCCAAAACGTTGTGAAAACAATCGCTTTGTACGGCTCCGAATTGCTCGTCAACTCCGCTTTCCCATACATTGATCTTACGGAGAGCTATTCGTTTGTCTGAGTCACACAGGGGGATCAAAATTTGTGACGTCATTAGTAAATAAATAATATGCAAACAGGAAAATATACGGAAAAGAAACTACAAAAGCTTTCATCTTTGTTAAAAATGCTGCTAGAAGAAAACCAAACGAAAAACCAATATTCATAACGTTCGGTTCAAACGTTGCACTTGAGTACATTCGACTTTAATTTGGTATTTACATGTGCGGAATCGAATGCATTAATGACGCTATTGTTTTGTAAATGTAAGGGGGTTTGTGATTGGCGAGTGCGCTGTCATGAACGCGGTCATGCAATCAAGATTTTCTTCGATTCCAGCTTTCGAACTCTCTATAATCATCGGATTACATTCGCATCCTGTACCACCTGTTACTGAGGAATAATAGAGAGAAACAAAAACAAGACTAGAAGCTAAAGGCAGTACATAGTAAAACTCAGATAATAAAGAAATTTGACCGAAGTCTGTTCTTCAAAAGCTGCTACTTGTATTTTATCTTACCCAAAATAGATATACTTTCCCATTGAACAGTGTTTTTCTCCGCTCCATAAAGTGTGCACTGGAGAAGTTATTGCTTTTCTCTGGGCGCAGAATGAGTTCGATGGGCACGTGAAAAGGTTCGACTACCGAACTTAATTATCTACGTCAAACCAAATAGGCATTTTAGAGTCGGGACATCATGTAAAGGTCGATGTTTGAAGCGGGCCTAGCAAAAACTAACCTTTATATTTATTTAGTGACATAACTTCATTTAGTAGTTCAGTACTTACCAACTGCATGCTGAATAAAGCTAAAGATGGCAAAATAAAGAACAACCTTCATCATGTGTTCGTGCAGAAGAGCTTCTTGTGGCCACGCCAATTCAAATACAGCTCGTTGTCTTGTCACGCAACAGGAGGAGCGGCGGTTGCGCATGCGCAGTTGCGATCACTTTTCGCACGAGAGAAATGAATGTTTACCTTTTTATGGCCGTAGTTTAACCTCTTTATACCAGCTTCTGAGCTATATCACTTTGTATAGAGGACGGTACATTAGACTTTATCAAACCTAGTAGACGTATTGTTTTGAGGTTTAACGATGGCAAACTGCGTTGAAGTGCTCTGAGGAGAAAAGGGTTTTGGTCAATATGGCGGCCGCTGCCATCAGGAAGGCAGTTGTTCCCTACCACGCTATAAAGCCTAAGGGGCATGCTTTCGCTTACACACGCCAAAAGGTGAGTAACTATGCTTTGAATATTGTTTCATTGGTCGAACTATGCACATCAATTACACGAACTCGTGAATAATGTTGTCTTTGAAAACCCTCCATCGCCGTAAACCTCGGAATAGGGAAACACTTCTGCTTGTCTAACTCAAAATCTACACGCATATCCAACGAAAAATGGGCAGGAATTTTTCAAGAAAAGAATGTTTGTATCGGATATTGTCCAAAGAAAATAAGTAAAATTCGGGTTCATGTTAAAATCCTTTAGATCTCTCCATGCCCTTTTACTCCAAGGCAAGTTCACTGATCTTGACATCCGTCTCACCTGCGTTGGACTTGCTGTACAATGGTTGATTTTAATGTTCATTCTGTGCACTAGGTATAAACATTTCAAGTAAACAACAATCGGTGGCATCGAGTGATATTTAAAGATCAGGCTTAGACAAGCTAATTGTGACATATTTATTGACATTCCTGATGATAATTTTCCTTCATTATGCAACATATACACATATATCCAATAAGATTCCTTGGAAGACTTTGAGTGCTATATGTATTATTTATATTTTTGCTGCTTTGATCACTGACAAAAATCGAGATTATTGTCAAAATTGGAGCAATACCCTGTTTTCAGGGTCAAATGTATAAAACATATTTCCCCCACTTCACATTTGGTGCATTTGCATACAAAATTACTTCTTGATAAATTAATTAATTATCCAGAAGAGTTAGGAGGGTTTGATACTCTATATCCTTAAAGGCAATAAATTTCTCTCTAACAGACTCTCTGATATAGAGCCATCCACCATAGACTACCTCCAAAATTAGGCTTATACGCCAAGGCTTGGGGTTCTTAGCATGTTTGCTCTTTGGAAATAGTTTAGTGTAGATGATTTCAAAAAAGTCTCTAAATTCGTCGAATAGTGTTTCCTGGCCATTGAGTGAAATGTGGAGAGGTCCAATGCATGGCATTAAAGAAAGAATAGCAGGTTGATCAGAGTTGACAGTTCCATTCTCTTTTTCAGGTCCAGAGGGATATGACAGAGTGTAGCTGTGGTCTGAGTGAGCTGTCGCAGAAGAGGACTGTGGTTGAGATTGTGATGTAGAGGATGCTTCAGCATGTTTGTAGTATTTTTAAAGGGTTTCATAGATGATTTGTCTGGAGTAGAATTGTGCAGGCCAGTCACCAGGTTGAGAACGAAGGAAGTGCTTTAGATATTCTAAAAGATTTGTACTGAGCACAATGTCAAATGCAGCATCAAAGTCATCATTGCTCTTAAGATTTAACTCTACAAAATCCACCAAGTGGACATCCTGCATTTGACGCATGGTTCTGACGGAGTCATGTTGGCAGTATTGATGTGATGACAAGCGATGCCTTTCAAGCTCTGGGTTGAAAAAGCAGTTCCGGATCCAACTAGGCATCATAGAAGAGTAAGATTGAGAAAGTTTGTACATTGCTGCAGGGCCAGAGACAGAGTTTACAACAGCTGGAATATCCAAAGCTTTGAGAGAGTGGTAGTTAGTTGCAGGACAGGCCGGTATGGCAAGGATGTTCCTAAATAACTTAACAAGAATGGTACACGTAGATTTGGGATTACAAGATTGAATAGTAGTCGGCCTTCTAATATTGTGGATAGCGGTGTAATCATCAATAATAAGTACAATTTGGTATTTCTTAGCAATTGCTTCTGTGACAAGATCATTCAGTCTCTTTGCAGTTCCTTGAGCTACTTCATTGTAGATGGGTGGTAAGAGGGTGTGGCCATCTGGGGCACGGAGTACCTCTCCAAAACGTGTGTCTTCGACACGCCACTTTAGCTGTTCAAATGCCGTTGTGGGGTGATTATCGGTTTGCGTAGAGACAGTAGAGAGAGTTTGTTGGGGTGCTGGTCTTACAAGTGGAGCCCGTCAACTGTCAATAAAAAAATGTATATTTTTTTTCCCCAGGGATACTTTGCAGTAGTACCTAAATGTCTGTTTTACCAAATGCTTCATTGTAACGGGTTTTTTTTAATAAATATGAGTACTTACGTGTTCAAATGTTTCTCCAGTCTTCCTATGTTTACTTATCGCAGCCCTGCACGTGCTGCATATCCGGCTGTCTTCATCCACGACCAAGTTTGATCCAAAGCATTGCTTTATGTCGGCTAGAAAACTGTGCGCCGGCCGAGTTTGCACGCGAGGCTTTGATTTGAAGCGTTTTTTTGCATATAGCGCATATCACTGCAGCATTTTTTCCGCTCTGGACAAGTTTGAGCGCAAGGAGACAAGCAATGAACAGAAGCAGTGATGTCGACATGTTCATTTCGCGGTTGTCACGCACTTGTCACGCAACGTTCGTTCTGGCGGTAATTGATTCATGCGGCAGCGATCCACGGTCTGCGATCCGCGGTCAGCGCATGGCAGCAACAGAATCTCCTCCTGTTTTGTCACGCTAGTTGCATAAGCCGAGCTATTTTTATCTGCCGGCTTCGTTTGCATTGTTTAAGTCACATGCTGCATGTTCTTTGTCTATTGTTTGCTTACATCAGTCTCAATGAACATTGCACCTGACGCAGAACGCCCCCGGTTGTGTGAAAACCCCATGCCTGGTATATTGACAAAACTCGTTACAGTGTTGTGTTGCAGTCGATGGAAGGTTCCTTATTTTAAATATAAAACACAACAGAAAGTGTAAAGGCTGAGCTTGATATATTGACAAAACTCGTTGTCATGTTGCAGTTGATACGTTTCCTTTTAAATTTTACAATTATAAACACGGCAGAAAGTCGAAAGGCTGTGCAGATATTAAACTTATTTGACCAGTCTCTCATAAGAAAAATATCGTGAAAATATATCTGCCCGTTTTACGGGTTATTCAGTATACTCCTGACTGAGCGGAGTTTGATTTGTAATACAGATTAACAATTAATATATGTAAAGCAATACAGGATTGGGGCGATAACGCAATGGCAGAATAGAATAGAATAGCGACAGAATAACGACATAGGATGTACACAGCCCTGCGTCGTAAATTAAGGTTTCATTTGAGTTGAAGAGTATCAAAAGTCCATTATTTATCCCAAAGCACATGTCAGTTGGGTGATTATGCACTGCCCTGAGATAATACTCATGTATGCCTCGAGTCAGTCTCCGCTCCTTTCTACGCAAGCTTGTCGAAACGAGTGACTCTCGAAAATTTTAGAGAATTTCATTGCAGGAACGATTTTGATTGGTTAAAAAAAAAATGCTGGAAGTAATACACCAAGGAGTTTCAATCTCGATCCCTGAGCCTGATTTTCTTTTGGTCAATACCAAGAAAGCTGACACATTATAGACTTCCGATCGCTTCTGGTCAAACCTGGTTGGCTGACAATCGAAAATGAACACTCTGCACATGCTCAAAAACTCCAAATAAGACAGAATCCGCTTTCTTGGTACCAAAAGAAAAATGGACGACTAGGGACGAGATTATTCATGATTCCGAAAGCTAGGTATATGCATTTCGACCGGAATTGTGAGTTTAAATAGAAACAAAACGCAGTTATGTAATTATGTGTTTTGTAATTGCCACAAAACCTACTGGCAACAGCAAGTTCCCTATCGCAGTTATATCGATACGTTAACGAACATGACGGTAGAAGTACAGATTGTTCACTTCGCAAAGTACAGATTTCTCAATCCGCAAAGTACAGATTTTTCAATTCGCAAAGTACAGATTTCTCAATCCGCAAAGTACAGATTTTTCAATTCGCAAAGTACAGATTTTTCAATTCGCAAAGGTGACAGATTTCTCAATCCGCAAAGTACAGATTTCTCAATTCGCAAAGTACAGATTTCTCATTTCGCAAAGTACAGATTTTTCAATTCGCAAAGTATAGATTTCGCAAAGTACAAATTCGCAAAGTGCAATAAGCCATTTTAGCCTGGTTAGGCTACAAGCAGTCCCTATTTATTTTCACAGTCCGTCGAGCGTAAAGCAAAAAAAAAAAAAGAAAAAAAAATGCCCTAGTGCCCGTTGGGCAATCAAGCGAAGTGAATGTCAGTTGAAACCAAGAGAAATTTAATCTTGTGGAAACTTAACACTATAGCTAATTCATATTTGCAATTAACGGCAACGTTGAAAGTTTTGGCAAAACGGGATGCACCTTTGCAGAGTCGCCCACAGGTAATCAGAGCGGTCATTGTTTCAGGGCTCTGTTTATGTTAGGTGAAGTGCCTTTCCGAGAAAACAGCAAGCCGTATATAATTTTATGCTTACATGATTTTCTTATTAAAAGATCTAAAAACTACATATTATAAAACAATATTAAAAGATCTAAAAAGCTAAAAATGTCTGATTAACATTAAAGGCAAGTGCTTCAATAGCAGCTGTTAAAATTCAACTTGTTAAAAAGTCTGTTAAAAGATGACACAGTCGGGTGCGTTTTATACAACTGATGGCAGCTGGTTCCAAATACAAGAGATGATATATGAATACGAACCGTGAACGAATCTGCTATTATAAGAACTCTGTTCTTCGTTTAGCCCATTACTTCTAAGATTATATGGAGTGACTCGGGATTTGAAAAGGTTAGCAATATAACATGGGCCATTTCCCTTAAAACATTACATGTTAAGCCGCTGTCAAAACAAAGAAACAAGCAAACAAATAATGGTACATTTGGGTGATCAGAGTGATCATTGTTTCAGGGCTCTGTTTATGTTAAGTGAAGTGTCTTTCCGAGAAAACAGCAAGCCGTATATAATTTCATGCTGACGTAATTTTCTCGGAAACGATTATTATTTATAGCTGAAAAGCATCTGAATGTATATTACTCCCAGCATTCGCCAAGGAGAAACGTTGGTGGAAGGCTTCAGAAGTACACCTAAAGCTCATTTTATTGCAACTTGCTCGAGGTACGTAAGTGCTTTTTATTCTTCTTTGGGCGTGTATTTCGGTTGAATAATAAATATTAGCCAGACAAATGCCATTAAGTGAAGGCGGCCGCTTTGATAAAGGGCTGTGGATTTGTAGCTATATTCTGCAAAGTTCACCGAATGTCCTTTAAGAGAAATGATTCAGCGATCTTTTCCTTTTTTTCCGGTTTCATTGGAAATTGCAATAAAAACTATGCTGCAGACAATTATCCGAGAGGGAATTAATCGTACTGATACTTAAAAAGGTCCGGCCATATTGTAACATGTCTTCTAGCTTGAGCTGCATCGAAGCATCGATATAAGAAATCCATCGATCGAAATTTTCATTTTATCTGAACAGGTGAAACGCTTCAAAAGACAAATTCACGAGACAGTAGAATTAATACAAAAGTAGTTGCTTTACTGCAACATGATTTCAGTCGGAGACATTTTTTTCCCTTTCAGTCGCCTCTGTAGCGAAAACTACTCGAGCCGAAGCTGTCCGCAGTTAAATTCCATGATGACTGATTTTCAAATAAACCATGTAGTCAGCTTTAATACAGCATGGTTACTAGAGTCAACGTTTTCTTAAGGATACTGTCATCGATGCCTTCGGTTACAGCCAGTTTTCCTTATCTACGTGTAAAGGGGTTCGAAATTATAATGTTGTAATATTATAGGAGCGCATTTGGCGAAAATATTTCACGAGGAATAATGGAAGGAATATTGTTTGTACATTTCCTATTTTCTTTTTGTAGTGAATTTGCGAATAAAAAAGCTGAAGAATGGACAAGGAAGGAGGACAAAAGTCTGGTGGAGAACCCAAGAACCCAATGACTAAAGAAGATGCGGCTCGTATTCAGAGAGCTGAGGCAAAACAACATGGCGGCGGGGTGGAGAAAGGAGGCTTTGCTGCGCGTGCTCAGTCCACTGCAGACAAGCGTGAAAACAAGAACAACTAGAGTTGAAGAACACAAGAGTAATATAAAGAAAAGGTTCAATTTTTAAGCACAAATATGAAGTAAACAAAAACAATCTAGTTGTAGAAGTGTGGTTAACTCGCTCTTGTCGCTGAACCGTCGACAATGTTGAAGTTGAAAGTTTCAATGTAATGTTCAGGGATTCAAGACTGATGCACAGTTGTAAAATGTAAGAATAAATAAATATAACTGAAAGGGATTACTGTGACGTGTTTGTGCATAAGAGAAAATGTCAAATGCGAAAACACAATCATTTTAATGTGGAATGGTTTTGTTCCACCCTTGAGTACATTGATGCGGGGTTTTATCTACATATCTACATAAATAACATTTTTTTTCTAGGAGGAAAAACCACAAAAGATTTTAGCTGCTTAGCTCAGCTGTTGCTTTTCCAAGAATCTTCCGGATCAGTTTAATATGCCTAGCTCGCCCAAGCTTTCCCAGAAAGTCGGTAATTAGAAACTCAATATTCCGGGAACAAAGACAAAGACAAAGAACCTTTATTGATTTATACCGCTCAGGGTAGCCCCTTCAGAAGCAAAAGCTGTCTGTTATCAATGGGAGCCCTGAGCGCAACAATGTACTAAAACTATAGCATACATATGCATTACGCTAACATTAATAATAATATAGATAGAGAACTATGTAATTAGAAGCAAATGAATACGAAATACCATCAAGATAGTTCGTTAAAAAGAATGCAACCATAGTAATAGAAGGATCGTTTTGCGATCTCAGTCCTTACAGCTGGCGGATGTAAAAGGTTGCTTTGTCTAGTAGCGCGCGCATGGATTGTATTATTACGTTTAAAATATTCTTTAAAATATTGGGGACATTGCCCCTGCAGGCATTTCTTAACGAGTTTAAAAACAGATTTACGACGGCGCTCCTCCAGCGAGGGCCATTTCAGAAAGTCCATTGCCGGGTTGCTGCGCACAGTTCGTGCAACTATTCTGGCAGCCCGGTTTTGGAGGGCTTCAAGGTCTTGTTTGTGACCTACTCCGCAGCAGCCCCACACACTTACACAGTATTCTAAAATTGGCCTAATTAGACTACAATAAACTATATTTGCACTCTCTCTAGTGAGACCTCTACGAAGCCTGCCGAGCATTCCTACGCGAGCTAACTCTTTGTTTCGAACCGATCACAGGTCATGTGAGAATTAGAATCCTTAATTACAATAATTATGCAAGCTTTCTGTTTTACTTTTTCAGTACTGAGGCAGGTTATATAAAACTTATTTCTAAGATGACCAGTTTTACCTGAAACAATAATTGTATTTCAATCTTAAATCAAATTGGTTAGAAGTCGTGGCTGTCCTTCTTGTCTGAGTGCTTCTCGAGTGCTATCGCCGCTTCCTGAGTGCTTTATAACAGAACAGAGCACAGTCGATGCTTCTCTTTTTTGGTTTATGATAAAAAAAAATTCATTATTTCACCACACATTCTCCTTAAGATTATTTTTGTTTGTTTGATCAGACCAGTCATTGTTGCAGGGGTCTGTTTATGTTGGGTGAAGTGTCTTTCCGAGAAAACAGCAAGCCGTATATAATTTTATGCTGACGTAATTTTCTCGGAAACGATTATTGTTTATAGCGAAAAGCATCTGAATGTATATTACTCCCAGCATTCGCCAAGGAGAAACGTTGGTGGAAGGGTTCAGAAGTGCACCAAAAGCTCATTTTATTGCAACTTGCTCGAGGTACGTAACTGCTTCTTATTCTTCTTTTGGCGTGTATTTCCATTGAAAATAATTAATATTAGAAGTAGAGACAAATACCATTAAGTGAAGAGCCGCTTTGATAAACGGGGCTGTGGATTTGTAGCTATATTCTGCAAATTTCACCGAATGTCCTTTAAGAGAAATGATTCAGCGATCTTTTCCTTTTTTTCCGGTTTCATTGGAAATTGAAATAAAAACTATGCTGCAGACAATTATCCGAGCGGGAATTAATAGTACTGATACTTAAAAAGGTCCGGCGATATTGTAACATGTCTTCTAGCTTGAGCTTCGAAGCATCGATATAAGAAATCCGTCGATCGAAATTTTCATTTTATCTGAACAGGTGAAACGCTTCAAAAGACAAATTCACGAGACAGTAGAATTAATACAAAAGTATTTGCTTTACTACAACATGATTACAGTCGGAGACATTTTTTTCCTTTCAGTCGCCTCTGTAGCGAAAACAACTCGAGGAAGCTGTCCGCAGTTAAATTCCATGATGACTGATTTTCAAATAAACCATGTAGTCAGCTTTAATACAGCATGGTTACTAGAGTCAGCGTTTTCTTAAGGATACTGTCATCGATGCCTTCGGTTACAGCCAGTTTTCCTTATCTACGTGTAAAGGGGTTCGAAATTATAATGTTGTAATATCATAGGAGCGCATTTGGCGCAAATATTTCACGAGGAATAACGGAAGGAATATTGTTTATACATTTCCTATTTTTTGTAGTGAATTTGCGAATCAAAAAGCTGAAGAATGGACAAAGAAGGAGGACAAAAGTCTGGTGGAGAACCCAAGAACCCAATGACTAAAGAAGCGGCGTCTCGTATTCAGAGAGCTGAGGCAAAACAACATGGCGGCGGGGTGGAGAAAGAAGGCTTTGCTGCGCGTGCTCAGGCAGCTGCAGATAAGCGTGAAAACAAGAACAACTAGAGTTGAAGAACACAAAAATAACATAAAAAAATGATTATGAGCACAAATATGAAGTAAAAGAACACAAGATAAAGGTAGAAATGTAGTTAACTCGCTCTTGTCGCTGAACCGTATACAATGTTGAAGTCGAAAATTTCAATGTAGCTCTATTCAGGGTCCAAGACTAGTATGCACAGTTGTAAAAGTAATGTAAGAGATAATAAACATAACTGAAAGGGATTACTGTGACGCTTTTGTACATAAAAAAGGTCAAATGCGAAAACCTACACTATCATTTTAATGTCGAATGGTTAAGTTCCACCCTTGTGTACATTGATGCGGGTTGAGAAACAGAAAAACAGATTAAAAACTGAAAGAAGTTGTTGAACTTTCTTCGGGGGTTTTGATCTACACAAATAACATTTTTTTTTCTAGAAGGACAAACCACAAAAGAGTTTAGCTATTTAGCTCAGTTGCTGCTTTTCCAAGAATCTCACGGATCAGTTAGATATGCCTAAGCTCGCCCAAGATTTCCCAGAAAGTCGGTAATTTATAGAAACTCGATATTCCGGGAAAAGAGCCAACTCTTTGTTTCGAACCGATCACAGGTCATGTGAGAATTAGAATCCTTAATTGTAATAATTACGCAAGCTTTCTGTTTTACTTTTTCAGTACTGAGGCAGGTTATATAAAACTTATTTCTAAAATGACCAGTTTTACTTAAAACAATTAATTGTATTTCAATCTTAAATCAAATTTGTCCAAGTCGTGGCTGTCCCCGTGCCCTCCCCGGACGGTAGAAATTAAAAGCGTTTCCAAGAATTCTCTCACACTTGTAAACAAGTGAACACGTGCGGATTTTTCCGAGAAGCAGTCTATTTTTGACTTACATGTGGCCGACCTTTAAATCTTCAGAAAAATGACATAAAGACCAAAGTGCGATATATATTGGCGCGGGAACCTGCTATGACAAGTTTTATTTAGATATATCTATATTTCAAGCTACTAAAATGCGTCATACAAATTTTAATTTATACGACGCATTTTATTAAAGTAATTGAGTCCTCTATCTCTTTCAAACAAGAGTAAGGCGGGAATTTTCTACGCAGACAGATTGAAAACAAGATGTTGTGAATGTGAAAATGTTCTTTCCTAGTTTTTTTTTTTTTTTTTTTTTTTTTTTTACATCCAGGTGCAAACACTGGGAAAAAAAAGAAATAAGTGCCCGGCAAAAGACGCCAAAGTACGAAGCTAGTAAGTGATTTGCATAATCAAGCCAAAGTTTGTTGTTAAATACTGCACCTCGTGATGTAACATTTTAAATTGCATTTTTGAAAGAAATGCGTACGAAAAGTTTCACCTTTGCTGGGTCATTGGGAAGATATGTGTTTAAAATCATTTAATTGTTATTCAAGTCTTTCAACCAGATAAAAGATAGAACTCTTTGTTTCATAAGCCAGTAGTTCTTTGGTTAGCTCATTAATAAGAACATATATATTGTTTAGGGTCTATGTTTACGTTAGGTGAAGACAAAGTGTTTTTCCAAGAAAATTGCTTAATTAATAATTTAAGAAGCCTTGGCTGTGCTCTGTTCTGTTGTAAAGTACTTAGGAAGCGGTGATAGCACGAAAGAGGTGTAGAGGGGAACACAAGCCGTCAGGTGAGTGTTTCTACTTACTTCCTAAGTGGCTTACAACAGAACGGAGCACAGTCGAGGCTTCTTTATTTGTTTTATGATAACGAATCCATCATTTCCCCACGCATTTTCCTTAAGATTATTTTTGTTTCCAAAACGATTCAATAGGACCAATAGAGTTGTCTGCGTCCTTTATACTCTCTTAAAGCCCGCTAATTTCAACCAATCACAACGCTTGTTAGAATGTTTTAAACGAATTGATTGGGAACGAGATAATAGCTGTCAATCACAAACTGATCTTGAGCTCCACTTTCGGTTTCGAGTGAAGAGCGAATAGTTCGAAGTTCACTTTTCAGTCCAAAAATAACGATGTAAAAACTTTTTGGGCAATGAAATCTCGCCGAACTGGGGAGAATAAAGTTGTAATTTTCCGATAATGACAATTACGAAACCGAGAAAAGCTGGAGCTTGGCGAATTGCGGGTGAAACTTTCCAAACTGCTGAGCTAAGTTCGAAAAGATGAAGGACTGAACTGTTTCTACTGAGAGCGTCGATCAGGATGTAAAGGCAAGCTTTTAACGGATCACTCGAAGGGTGAGCGTTGTAATTGCATGCTGAGGTTCCCTTCGCTGAGACCGGAGATCGCCATATGGTATGAGCGCACTCTCCATTTAACGACATTTTTCACACCGGAAAATAAAGCTCGTCTTCAAATACTCAGACAGTTCATTTGTTGTTTTCTTTCGCTGTAAAGTTTAATTGCTGCCTCCGTAATAAACATAGTGGTTGAGTGGTTGAGAATCATTGTTTATTTCGCTACTTGATTGCAACATTTTTGTCGGCAGTTTGTCGGAACTTAGAATTACTTGTAATTGACGTACAGTTTTAACACTACTGTTGTTACCGATGGGCTTCCTGTAGTCCATGTTTACTGCTCACAAATAGCTCGTTTTCTTTGCGTTTGTCTGAACCGTAAGGGACGTTTAATTTTGGTCAAATTCGTTAAAATGCTAAAGCAAAAATCAGAAATTGGCCGGCTATTTTTCAGCGCACTATGCTTTGTGCTCTGATAAAGCACACTCCTACAACCAATCAGAGCGCGCGCTATATCGAAACGTTATTATAATATCCATTATTGAATGCTGACGTAATTTTCTTGGAAAGTGAAAAGCGTGTACCTGTAAAGAACTCGCCACATTCACAAAGGGGACTGAAACGTAAGAAGAAGATTCATTCTCGTGAATTGCACAAAGAACATTTATTTCAGCTTGTCCCAGGTACGTGCTGCTAAGTGATTCTTCTTCCTTGACTATTTCGGTAGAATTATAAATATAAGCGACGAATATCAGTTTAGTTTTTAAAAGGATAACTTTGATAAGCTGTAAAATCAGTTGTAGATTATATCAGTCCTACTGCAAAAACCATTTCCTTTAGCTAGAACTGAATCAGAGAACCGAAACCATCGACGGAAATTTCATGTGAACAGGTTTCAAGGCTTCATAACAAGTTAAAGAGTAGGGGAACTAAACTTGAGTATCTCTAGACGTTGTTAAATGAAGATATGCAATTTCCTACCATTATGAAAACAAGTAGAAGAAGACTCGAGCAGTACAATTCACTAATTAAATTTGAAGCAAACCGTGGTAGTCAGTTTTGGAACATCAAGTTTACACGCGTAGCCTACGTTTTCTTTCGCATAAAACTACGGTAGATTCGATTAAGTCGATTAAAAGCCGTTTGCCTTGATAACTGAAAAAAAGGAATGCTTGAATTGTTATAATTGCGGCCGTATTTGACCAGAGTTTATGGCGCCAATGGGAAGGATGAATTGCTAAAAATTTTCATCACCTTTTTTGTAGCGAGTTAACGAATAAAGCAGCCGAAGGATGGACGAGGAAGGAGGCAAAAAATCTAGTGAAGAACCCAAGAAACCAATGACTAAAGAAGATGCGGCTCGTATTCAGGGTGCTGAGGCAAAACAGCATGGCGGCGGGGTGGAGGAAGGAAGCTTTGCTGCGCGTGCTCAGGCTGCTGCAGATAAGCGTGAAAACAAGAACACTGGCAACTCTGCTGAACCTGAAAAAGTAGATTCGCAAATAAAAGTAGAAAAGTAGTTTAATTCGGCTCTTGTCGTTAACTGTTTGTCATTGAAAATCTCATGCAACTGTGCAATGTATAGATTTGCTCTTTGATTTGAGAAAAATGTAAAAGATAATAAATACAATTGAAAACGCGTTCTGTTGTTTTGTTTCGTTTTCCAAGCAAAATTTTGAATTTTGGATGGTTTGTTATGGCATTTAATTAGCTACACAGTCACATTGAAAGTGCTATAAGTTGCTTTTTCTAAGAATACAACGGATCAATTAACTAGTCGCACTCAACCGAAGATTTCACAGAAAATCACTACAGTTAAAGATCTAAGGTACACCATTTCTCAGAAATTCTTTATTCTCTATTTATAAAAAATCTAGCTTTTTTTGTTTCCCATCTGAGCATTCAGCTTACTAATTGAAACGATCCGCAGGATAAGAAATAAGTGTATCGTAAATCGTATAAGAAGATACATTATTGAAATGATGGCTGTCTCCGTACCCTCACCTGACGGTAAACGTGTTTCCAAGAATTTTGCGCCGGTAAACAGGTGGATTTACTGGTGTGAATTGTTTTTTCCCAGAAAGCAGTTTATTTGGGAATTAAATGTGGCCGACCATGAACTCTTCGGAAAAGTGACATATGTGTGTATTTTACTTGATTTCAGCTTGTTTGACACTTGTATCCCTCTAGGCTTCAGATCATTCTTTTATAATGGTAATGCTTTTGTATTTAGGTTCGTCGGCAAAATGAATACAAGCCACTTTCACACCACATTTCCTACCATTGCGTTTCTGATCGTCTCTAAAAGACACGCGAGAACATCCACGCAACACGCGTTGTCATCCGCGGACGAACTGGGTACCATTTCTAAAAGTAACTTAAGAGGAATTACCTTTGGATAAATGCTTATATGGGATTAACTCTCTTACTGCAAACTCTCTTGATGTGTTCGCCAGGAAGCGAATGGCTACAACTTGAAAACATCAGGCCGATTTTTTTCAACTTTTTCTTTTGTTTTGTGGAAAAATTGCCTGTAACTGACTATGGTTTGTTCTTCCTTTCAGAAAATCAATATTTTCTTCTCTTGCCTTTCTGGGAACATTCTGTGTACGTGAAAAAGAAGCTTATTTCATCTTTAGCACATTTTCAACCCAAAACGTAAAAATCCCCATGACAGTGCCCCTTTAACTTCCTTTTATGAACAAATATGGACAATGAAAGTTTTGTGGTTCGGTCCATGCTATAACGCAAATCCTGCGTGGTAGATTATTAAGCAATGAAGTAGTTTTAATACTATGTGTAAATAATTCATGGCACGTTTTGTGAACCTGGTTGCATCCTCTATTAATGTTGTTTTAATCGGTTCTTTTTAATAACTCGAATAAGCTCGAGCTGGATCTAAAACGCAAATAAGCTAGGAGAACGCTTTAAGTGTGCGTTGTTATGGATAAAGAAATCTTGAAGTTGTGGAACGCTGACAGAATTAACTCAAGTTTAAAATAGTTTATACATATCCAAACAAATATTTATTTTTCAGTAATCAAAAGCAGAAATTATATTTCAATGTCAAAAAAATACATAGAAATGGAACATGGACCTCGAAGAGTCTATGGAACAATTATCGAAAACAGAAGCAAGTTGTCGATAAGTGATTCTCTGGTGTGTTGAGGCTCTATTCAGTAATCTTAATTAGTTCCAGTAAATGAGACAATTGTAATCTAAAGGTCAAGAGCGCGCAAGAATACCATCGTTTTTTAGAACGTCGGTATAAATGCATCATTTACAATTTAAAGGGACGGAAATGTTCCGTCTTCATGAAAATTTCCTACGATCCCACTTCTTTTTCTGTGCTAGTAGGATTTTCTGGAAGTTTTGTCGTAAAATCGTCATGATATATTAATAACACTGCGTAAGTAATTAGGTTCTCTAGGCTGTATAAGTTTAATAAGTCCTGAATAATAATCAAAAGACTTGTTACCGCCTCGTGTTACACCTTTGCGCAATTGCGAACAGGCCGAAGATGAAATTGTTGAAAGTCAGAACAGCTGTTTTAAGGAGAATCGTACAGTTACAGACATTTAAAAACCGTTTTGAAACAACACCAGTTAGCACTGCTCGTGGTTATGATTGCCTCAGTTGCTGCCATGGCAGTTAACAAAGCTTCACTTGCAGAGTTTTTATTTCTCCAAAGCGTTTCCTTCTCCTCGATTATAAATCTTTAAGAAATACAGGTACCCCACTGCATCTCCAGCCGTAAGCAAATCACTGTTGGCCGGGTGCCAGGCTAAGCCCCAGATCCCCGAGGCTGCGTAGAACACTAGTATCTGCTGATGGGTATCGCAGTCCCAGATGCGGATCGTTTGGTCCAAGGCTCCGCTCGCCAAGAACTTATCATCGGGTGAAAAACTGACCATTCTGATCTCAGATTCGTGTCCTTTCATCTCGCAGAGCTGCTTCCAAGTGCTGGTGTTCCACAAGCGTACCAGCTGATCTTTTGAACAAGTGGCTAGCAACTGCTCGTTGTGCGAAAACGTTGTGCATGTAACCCAATCAGGTTGCGTCACAGTGGTCACGTGCTTGTAGCTCTCGCCATCCCATATCCGGGCTGAGTTGTCTATGGAACTGGTAAGGATGAACTTCCCTGAGGAGGAAAATTCAGTGTACTGGCAAAAACGCTCGTGTCCCCCCAATGTCAACATCATGCTTTGAGTTTCCAAATCCCAGACGATTGCGCCATTCGTAAACTCGCCGACAGAGACCAACCGCTTGTCATCCAGGGAGAATCGCAGGCACCAGGGCAGCATGGACTCTCCACAATGTAGCACAATGTTGTCCTTGCCAGTTTCTCGAGACCAGATGCGGATTTTCAGCTCGTCTCCACCACTGGCGACCTGGGTTGAGTCTCGTGAGAAAGTGCAGGCACGAACTCCGCAGGAAAATGTTCTTTTCTGTTCATGTCCCTCGTAGATCCTGGAAACCTCAAACGTCTCCATGTTCCAGACACAAACCTATTAAAATCGATAAGTCAACAGGGTTGAACATAATGATATCTAATAGAACGTTCTCTGGCTGACAAAATTACACGAAAAAAAAATCATTGAACATTCGGCTACCAGTCTGCAGCCACTTACGAATTATGGGAATGACGCAATTGTAAGAATATTCACAGAACGTTTCAGTTGCTTTCATTGCTTGCTCTTGCATTCTCAAATTATATTAGGTGATTGTTGGATCAAAACTGCTGGATTTATATTATGGTGTGATGTATTTAACACTAAAAGAACACACATTAATACTTAGCGCCTATAAGCCAGAATGAATGGCTAATTATTTCCAATGTGTTCTCCAGTTTTTCGAAAATTCTGTGTTGTCCGCCCGTTCGTCGCTTACATATCCTATTTTGGACTTGTATCTTCTCTTATACTCTCTGAATACAACCCTGTATCAAGGCCTACAAAAACATACCACCGAGAAAAGTCGAAAATAAAGAATCCCTATATAGCTGATGATAGCATCAATCATACATTTCTAACCTTGAAGTCATCTGAGGCCGAAGCCAGCCATTTTCCATCGTCAGAATACGCCACGCTCCAGCAACGCTCGGAATGAAAACGTGCCTCTCGCAGTTTTTCTGCTGCGGTTGCGTCCCACACGCGCACGGTTTTGTCACAAGCTGCAGACGCGAGTCGACTGGCGTCCTCATTAAACGCCACATCGATCACCCAGTCGGAGTGACCGCCCAGTAATGCGAGGGTCCTGGAACTGCTACTGACACGCTCACCACCGACGTCATCAAAGGAAGCGTCAAAGAGGGTGACAGTGTGATGAGCCGACGAGCCTGCAGCCAATCGAGTTCCATGCTCAGTTTGAGCAAAGGCCACCGTGGACGCGTCGTTCGGGAGATTAAACGTCCAAATCTTGGCGCCACTTTTCACCTCCCACAAGATGACGTCACTGTCGACGCAAGCAGAAGCGAGGTATTTTCCATCGGGAGAAAAGCACACTGACCAAATCAGGGATTTATAGTCTAAATCTCGTAGACCTTCAAGGGTGTCTTTAACAGGAAAATTCGGATTGTCGTCTCGCTGGTGTCCCTCCAAAGTAAGTCTGATGGAACGTTCGTTAAGGTCCCATATGTACAGTTCCAGATTATCCCCACACGAGGCACCAATCGAGTCATCCGTGGACGACAAGGCACATGATATTGGGTAGCTTTTGTGTCCCAGAAGTGATGCCAAGATCTGACCGCTGTTTAGGTCCCAGATTTTGAGAGTTTTGTCTTTAGAAGAAGAAAGCAATTTGTCCCCAGTTTTGGAGAAGGCAATGCACGTTACTCGATCTTTGTGTCCCTCGAGAGCTCTACAAAGATAACAAAAATACTCATTAACCGCGCGGCCATGGGCCGAGCGCGGTTCTTGCTCTGCACGGGATTTTTTTTTTTTTTTTTTTCGTTTTTTTGTCGGTGACCAGACCCAAACCTCCCCTCGGCCAAATCACTATCGGGACTGAATCACGCAACCTGGGATACTTATTCGCAGAATGCTGTTGGAACAATGATGTACGGGAAATGTTACGGATATTGTGCTCTTAATTGTGTATAAAATATTTTTTCGTTTCGTCTTATCAAAGCGTTGGATTGAAAGGGAATATTAGACTTCCTAAAAAAAAGTATTACGTCAGTCAAAGAATGTGCTGACCTCAGGCGGTGTTGGACACGGTTCACGTGACATTTTTCGACCAATCATATGTCACCTCGGTAGAAGCAATGGCGGACAATTTTGTCGTCGGATTATAATAAGGTCTCATCTTCTTCGTACGATTTCGGCGAAATTTTAAGATTTTAACGGACTGTTTTCTTAGAGCTTGAAGAATAATATCTGTGCCAGTCATTCGTCAAGTTCTGAATTAAGGGAAGAGATTTTGCTACCAAAACTAGTCGACTGAAATCATGCTATATGGTAAATGTTTGGTTGGCGCACTCGTGAACATTTGCTCATTCCTTTACAAACAAGGATCAGTACTGTAGATTATTTTTGCATAGAACTTAAGTTCGATAGTTGAACTTAAAGAAAAGTACAGTGGGCCAGGGAGGGCCTCGCCGTTTTAACGGTCAAATTCGGAGTTGAAGTTGGGGTTTCTTCCTTGATTTCTCATTCAGTTCTCGCATTCGCGGGAATTGATGGTGTGATTTCTGTCGATGTTTTATCACGAACAGAGCCTAAATTTGTACTTCTGTTTGTTGTATAATTTTATATTTTAATGTTTTCTTGCTATTTTTGATTTTGTAGTGTTTATATCATCCTTCTGTTTGGCCGATATTTGACAGTCATCAAAACGGCCTTTGGGCCCTCCGAGTGGGAAAACTCCTAATAAACAACCCAGCGAAAATCCATCAAAACCACGATAGGGCGAACTGCGTTGGCCAGCAGTACATCGACGCACTTCATACACAACTCGACATATCTCAAAAAGAAAGCGCCGTAGTTAAGTTCGATTTCAGCCCGTTAAGATCGATCACAAACATGCGAGAATCGAATGTAATTTCCAACAGTCGATGTACCGCGATGTTTCGACTCCAAATATGAGTTGTTCCGCACATAAAATGGCTCCTTTACGAATCCAGCAATACACATCTATAGTTGTTACTTGGCCCACAAAGATTTGGTATGGATTTCCTCCGATATTTCTTTCAGCATAGGAATATCTTCTCACCTCGAGGATATGTTTACAGTCCGACGATCAGACAATAATGAGTGCAATCGAAAATTTCTTCCGGCATGCTTTGCGAGTCGTGTCCAACACCGCCTGCGCTGACCTTGCAGCTTTCACTTTCGCTACGTGACAAATTGTGTTTACATGGCATGTTTATTTTGCCAGAAGCGACGGTCGTTGCAGTCAAACCAGCTCAAGCGTTTCTATCGAGGGTGAATAATGAATTTATTTATGGAAATTTGATTTCATTCTTCGCTTCAATATTCCATTCATGAAGAAAATATTTCAATGTTCAAAAGGCGGCTCAATTCAAATCACGAATGTTAAATAGTTTGTTATCTTGCTTCACGCGACGGGCACGTGGGAATTTGGCCAAAATTTGCATAATTTCGACTGCAACAAGTCAACCGTCAATTGTCACGCACACTGTTTCTTCATCATTTTGATTTTGTTCGCATTGTTTCTTTGTTTTAGCAAGTTTATATCGGCAGAAGCGACGGTCATTAATTTATTTGCACTTCTGCGAGTATTTCTTGCGGGTTTAGGCAATTGAAAAGAAATTCTTTAGCTGTTTCATCGAAGCAAGTTCAAAGATTTAAAGGGAAATAAAATATTTGCTTAAGTAAACAATCGAGCGTGCCCAAACATGCAGGGGTTACGTCATTAGTAGGGAAAAGATAGCTGGGGACTGAATCACGCAACCTGTGATGTTTATTCGCCAAAAGCTGTTGAAACATGAATGTACGGAAAATGTTGCGGATATTGTTTTCTTTATTGTGTATATTATTGTTATGGAAGCGTTCGATTCAAAGCGAATGTTGAATACACTGAAAAGGGTATTTGGTCAGCCATGGAATGCGCTGATGTTGCAGGTTTCACTTTCGTTACGTGACGAATAACATTGTGTTTCATTTGCATGTTTATGTCGGCAGAAGCGACGGTCATTAATTTAATTTGTTTCCTCTTCTGCGAGTATTTCTTGTGGGTTTAGGCAATCGAAGTGATTTCTTTGGCTATTTCCTTGAAGTGAGTTCAAATATTTGAAAGGAAATGAAATATTTGCTTAAGTAAACAATTGAGCGTGCTCGAACGTGCAGGGGTTACGTCATTAGAAGGGAAAAAACCCCAAGCTAAAGATAGCCGGGCACAACGTAAACCTCGGATAGTGTGACTAACGTGACTACTTTGCTAGTCCTTTACTCATAATACAAACGGATTAAATTTAACCGTGACTTTTGAGAAAGAAAGCTGTTAATTAGCCAAAAATATAAGCGCGGTTTTAAGTTGCTATAGCAACTTCTTGTTATTTTTTTTTTTATGCCGGTGACCAGACGCAAACCTCCACTCGGCCAAATCGTGATCGGGACTGAATCACGCAACCTGTTATGTTTATTCGCCAAAAGCTGTCGAAACATGAATGTACGGAAAATGTTGCGGATATTGTTTTCTTTATTGTGTATAAAGTATATTTTCTTTTGGTTTTATCGAAGCGTTCGATTCAAAGCGAATGTTGAATACACTGAAAAAGGTATTACGTCAGCCATGGAATGCGCTGAAGTTGCAGGTTTCACTTTCGTTACGTGACAAATAACATTGTGTTTCATTTGCATGTTTATGTCGCAGAAGCGACGGTCATTAATTTAATTTGTTTCCTCTTCTGCGAGTGTTTCTTGTGGGTTTAGACAATCGAAGTGAATTCTTTGGCTATTTCCTTGAAGTGAGTTCAAATATTTGAAAGGAAATAAAATATTTGCTTAAGGTGATTCCACTGAATTGCATTGCGCATCCTCGCTGCGCACGATTTTTCGCGTCATTTAGCGCGCGCACGAGCGCTCGCGCTCACAACATTAAGGCATTTCCTTCAGATTAAGCTTAGCAGGGAAATTAATGGTTATTTTCTTCTAAACGAGCACGGTGACCCCCATTTTTTAAGGCATTAACTTAAATGACATACGGTTGACTACAATATATCGCGATTTAAAGAAAAGTTGATTATTCTATTTTGAGATATTTTTATTTGAATGCTTTAAAAAGCACGTATTTTGGTAGTGCTGCTTACGTGCGCACGCAGCAAAATCTCTAATTTCTTTTATAATCTTAATTCAGTTCAATTAAAATAGTTTGTTATTTTAGATTAAAGTCTATTTTGTATAACTGCTTCGATATTTTAACGCAAGAAATGATTTTTTCTAGAAATGATAGCTCCCTTTTCGGATTACTAGGATTCCTAATATAAACCACGAGGGTCATATATTTACCATAATAGCCGTCCAGGTTGCACAAAAACGAGCACGGTGACCCCCATTTTTTATTGCATTTTTGCAATGCTCATAACATAGTTATGAACTGGACCAAGTCTTAGACAATTTTTATTACTCCTTCTTTTTCAGTGGAATCACCTTAAGTAAACAATTGAGCGTGCCCGAGCGTGCAGGGGTTACGTCATTAGAAGGGAAAAACCCCCAAGCTAAAGATATCCAGGGACAACGTAACCCTCGGATTGTGTGACTAACGTGAATATTTTGCTAGTCCTTTACTCATAATGCAAACAGATTAAATTTAACCGTGACGTTTGAGAAAGAAAGCTGTTAATTAGCCAAAAATATAAGCGCGGTTTTAAGTTGCTATAGCAACTTCTTGTTGAGCTATGGTTTACCTATTTTTTTTCGGTACCGTAAACAATGAAAACAAAGATCTTTGCTCAGTGAAAGGTAAATTAGATGAAGGGTATCGATCGTCTTAAGCTGGATCTATCCTATACATTCTATCTGTACAAGTAATATAGTTTGCTCCATTTAGTCTTCGTCGGGTCATTGGAGTCAGAATATACCAACTAACGCCTTGGCAATACATTTACAGTGTGGATCATAGATGATATAGACAAGTACTAACCTGACAAATTCATTGGTTGGAAATTTCCACAGTCGAATAGTCTTCTCCGCAGAGGCAGATGCCATCATAGTACCATCAAGAGAAAGTCGGACACACGTGACAGGACCCTGATGGTCTTCAAGCTGGGCGTGCAGTTCCCCGGTTTCACTATCCCAGACTCGGATTGTCCCGTCTGCTGATCCAGACAACAACGTCCTGTTGTCTTTCGCAAAGCATGTGGAAAGTACGCTTTTAGAGTGACCACTGAGCTCAAGCTCAAAGGCTTCAGGGACCTGAGGCTTGTTCACCCATTCCACCCACCCCTCCGGGACGGGGATGTTGTTGGGATCGGGTTGATCAAATGTTTGACGCATTCGCTCTGCTTCTTGCGCCACCAACTCATGTTGGGGGTAGGTGGCGGCCTGCTGGTATGTCAGGATCGGAGATCGGCTCAAGATATGTACCTCACTGCGTAAGAATCCCAAAATATCTTGAAGATCTTTGGTGACCTAGAAGCAAAACATTTACCGAAAACAATCATCAAGGAAATTGTTTCTACAAAACATTCTACTAAAAGGCAAGCTGTGAAAACCTATCGAGGAGCTGTTTCTGATCTCATTTCACAAACGATGCAATGTACCATTAGATCCCAATAGGAAACAGGGTCCAGGAAATTTACTTGGAGCGTCTGGTGAAAGCTAAGACTGTCTTTCTGAACATTGTTTTTGATGTCTTAAACGAAACAGAAAAAAACTTTTGTTTTACGGAAGTCTACGCTCTGCATACAATTTTATCAACAGTCTAAAATGCTTTTCTTGTAAAATAATAGACTGCAAGCAGGTCCTCTTTCCTGTCGAGCGAGAAGCGAGGAAACTGAACGCGACAATCGTGCTCCCAGTTTTCCCTTCTCGCTCGACTAAGTAAGGGAAAAGAACAAATAAAATAAGACTTTAAAAAGCTATAAAACCACATTTTTATACATCAAACTATATATCCTTTACCTCGAGATCAGCGTCTTCACTGACAGAACAACCTACAGCTTTAGTGGCTTCGGCGAGTAGCTCATAACCCATTCCCGCCATGCACTTCGCCTGGACAAACTTCAAATCTCCCAGAGTACTCCGCAGTCCGTTAAAATCGCGCGCCTCTAAAAGTGCCACGGGAAGCCGGTCCAGTTTCCTAAGGTTGAGCGCGACTGACGAGTAGGCGTGAGGCTGGGCAGGAATTGCGCGTTCTTTGTCATATTTTTCGTGATATTCTCCGGAGAAGTACTTTGCAATGTTCCTGTGAGTTTCTCTGTGACGATCACCTTTGAGATATCGTTCTCTTGCTACTTCTAAAAATTGCCTGAAATTAATTCAAGGTGTAGTAAAGAGTAAGTTCCATGCAACCGGCATTTACTTACGACCTCGAAAGCATAACACTACTAAGAGCATAGCTAGTCCTCCTAGCCAGGAATCTGGTTCTTTGCAGCTTACCCCTCATTGTACCCAGCCGTGCCCTTCCCGCCCTTACCTAAACTTCACTTCTTCCCCCCAGTGGGGAGGAGGATACCTAGGGTCTGGGCTACAATATGCCTATACCCTTTTTATAACGAGGTGTAAAGAGATTTTGGAACACTTTCGACAATAGCAGTACACGTCGGAACTGGCAAGAACGTAGTTAGACTTGAATCTCGATTCCGGCGCATGGGGCCGTGTTATATGTGCAGGCTTAAATGGTTATTTTCGTTTATAAATTTTTTATAAGCAAAGAAAACCTTTTTCTTCAAATCGTCAGAGCTAAAAGCGTCAGAATCTCACGGCTTAAGCACGGAAATAAAGATATATTCACAGCAATTTAGAATTTTGAGTAAGTAACAAGGAATACCTGTGATAGAGCGCCAGTAGTGACACACCGTACGCACCCCTCTCCACTAAGAAAGGACCAAGATCATGCTTTAGACGAGCCAGCAGTAGTGGTGGCAAGCGACGTTTTGGCGGCTGATGCCAGACAAGCACATCCTTTAAGAGTTCCTCGTCACAACTCAAAAGATTAAGGATGTCGTCTGAATTCATCCCATCAGTCCCTGCGGCCAGCAGGCCCAGTACTCTTTCCACGAACATTTCACCATGATACTTTTCAAGGTCCTGGTACAGAGAGTGTATCATTCCGGTGACGTCAGCTTCAAGAATGATGTCATCTGTTTTCCTGTTGGTTATAGTAAGATTCATGGAACATTATTTTAAGAGACGATTTTTGGCTGCGTGGTCATTAGAATAAGTTTAGGGGAGTAACAAATTCCCTCTAGAAATTTCCCTCATGCAGATATAAATTTTATTATTTTGCTTTGACTTTTAAGGCTTATCTAGATAATACCACGTATTAAACATTTCTTACTTATAGGAAGGCCAAGCACGGCATTTGTTAAATAGCAGATGCAAGTACAGTGGCAATGGACAGCGGTTAAATGCCTCTAAAACGAGCGCCCGCTGTTCGGGTGTAAGCGTCCTGTTGACTGATTTTAGCCAGGCATCTAGGATTGCAGGTCCATCATGCATGTCGAGACGCGTTACCTAAAATCAAAATAATATACGTTTCTTATTACATTCGAACTGCATTAGTTAAAAAAAATACACTCGTGTGGATAAATCGAACGAATTTTTCCACTATCTACCTGCAAACATTGTTCAGCTGGAATTCCAAATGTCTTTAAACGCTGCATACATCCACCCTCCTCTGGCAAAGTAGACACTACCATGCACACATGCGCGGGTAGCTTGCGTGGAAGCCATTCCAAGAAGCGCCTTGCACCGTCCTCGTCAGTCAACTGATCCAGAGAGTCAATCACTATGCACAGCGGTTGTTCTTCCGAAGCGTGCGCCATAAATGCAGGAAAAACCTCGCACAAGGATTTGTAGTCCTCGGGAACCTCGTCGCTGATGTTATACACGAGTTTGAGTTGTTTACAGAAACTCTCGGTTAGGGCTCGACCTGAAAGTGAATCAAATCAAGACCTGGTGTTTCGTGATAAAACCAAATTGATTGCAAGGCTGGTACTACGACAAAAGGGCAAGATTTTCTTGGCGAACAAATTTTGCCCTTCGATTACGCTGTAGTACCTGAGTCTTGCAATCAATTCGGTTTTATCTGCACTTAGCGCGAACTGTATGGTAAGAGCATTTCTTAAACATGAAACCAGGCGACAAAACAGCCAAGTAGTTGCATTCTTCGTTGCTTGCATGGTCTTCTGCATCCAAACGTTTAATTTTAATATTTATTTTTTCTTGGTTTGATGTGTTTATGACCTAAAACATCAAGGACTAATGTTCCTTCGCATTTGTGACCATTCTTCGTCTTCAAGTAGAAAATAAGGGATCTTGCAAGCTGTCACACACGTGCGATTTCGGTCTGATCTTCCATCTGATTCGCTGGTAAATTTTCTATTTTATTGTACAAAACATACAATCAAATCTTTCCAAGGTATGCACTCTTATGACCACAGAAACGACCCCTTAAAATGTCCAAAACTTTGAAATGAATCCAATCACAAAAGGCTCGTGATTCCACTTGAGTTTTGGAAATTTTATGACATCATTTTTATTATGGTCTAAAAGAGTGTAGGCCATTGGAAAATGTCGATTTTAACACACTTACACAAACTCACAACTCTCAATTTTGCTCCGAAGAAGGGCTTACGCTGTTAAACGACTCAATTTGGGTGCATTAGCCGTTGAGGTCCTGTTTGCACACGAAGAAACATAGAAATACGAATTTTTAGCATTTTGATATCTTTTAGAGGTCAAAATAAGTTTTAGCGAGGCCCATATTGGTCCCTTAGGGGTTCCGTTCGTTTTCGTTTCGACGAACATCCAGTCCCCTTTCATATGGGAGACCCACCCCCCTCCCAGGCCTATAACATCAGCTTTTCGGGATTTTTACGGTGGCTAATTACGCTTCATTAGCTTTCAGTTGATAAGCAACTTAGTCCTTAAACTTTAAACCGGTTAAAAAAAAAGGAAAACAGTCATACCAGTTGACGAATCCGGTGAAGTTCCACAAAACCGATACATTATGGCAAGATTTCGTTCCTTGTTCTTTTCTTGTATCTCCATGACTACCTTCGCCATCAGTGACGTCTTACCAACTCCAGATTCACCATGAATCACTAAAGGCATTGTGGGATCGGGGCCACTCACGTAGTTGTGGATAGCTTGCAAAATATCTGCGCGACCTTGGAACGAGTGCGTGTGGTCACGACAGAAGAGTGCGTGACGCGTGACTTCTTCCATCAATGGATTTGATGGACCGAGACTTTTCAAGATTTCACTTATTCGAGAAGTCAGGAGTTCTTTGACCCTATTGCACATTTCTGATAAGAAAGACAAATTAAAACTGTACTTAATTGTGGAGCTTCATTTGTTATCTTTTATTGTGATACTGAGTACTATGATTATTGGGGATCGAGGAAAACAAAACAGCTTTTCTCAGGACAACACTAAGCCAGTTTAGAGCGCTTAAGATCCCGTTTACTTGTAGTTTAATCCTCTTTTACCTGTAGAACAGTTATCGTACTCGTAAGCAGTACTTTTATGTGCTTCTTTTTTATTTGCTCTACAGAGCGGTTCTAGCTTCTTATCGATTCTTAGTTCCTGGGAAATTTTTCAGCCATTCAAATAAAAGCTGTTGGGCAGTAATAGTAGTTCTTTCATAATTATGTTATACTTTGAACCATATTTTGTATCCATGGATAACAATGCAGTGTACTGTAAAGCAATTCAAATAAAAGCTATTATCCGTATTTCCACTGATGCTGTCTCGGTCCTCTTCAATATTTTGCATGATAACTGATTCGATACTTTTTGATACTATCAAATTTTTGAGCTATCTTGGAGGTCTTGAGAGTTATATTGACCTTTTTCTACCTTTTCGCGACTTTAGCGATTTAAAAAAATTGCAAAATTTAATACGCGCGAAAAAAAACATTATCAGGAGCCTGATATTATATAACAAAATAATAACAGGTTTAAAGGTTTTTGAACTGTATCAATCGATCCTTGAAAACATCGTTCTGTCTTGTTTTTGACTAGCAACCTTCCTCCGATTCAATGTTTTCTTCAGGCTGTAAATGGGCCATTGAAACCTTTTTAGTACAGTCATCAAAGTTTCCATTAACAAGCTCCTTGCAGTCACACTGAACCATACCGTTGTATATTTCCCGTAGTTTCTTAGTCTTTGAAGAGTGGTCCATTTCCAAAATGACTTAAATTATAATTTTAAGACCACTCTGTACAATGTTTAAGAAAATATGTCGCGAAATTTAATACAAATAGTTTGCAATCGTGAAAATTTATACTCGCGAAATTCGGTACGGGGCGACTTTTCGCAAAATTAACTACGTGCGAAATCTTTTTAGAATAAGGTAAGTACTGTTCATCACCTGTAATATATTGCTCGTGTTCTTCGCTTTGTAGTCCCTCGTGATGCCACCGCAAGTCAGTAAATTTTAGCACTCGTCCAACTTCCAGTGAAGCCGGAATTCGATGTTCTTTTAATTCTGACAACAACTTCACACATTCTGGGTCTACGTCTCCATCTTCCTAAACAAATGAGAAAGTTGTATTTGCATTTTCAGTTATTGCCCATAGAACTTAAAAGAAAATTGAATTTAGGTTTTACAGCTGACATCTCCACCAGTCTAAAGAACAATGCGAGTTTTCATTGTTTTTCTTACAACGGAAATGTCACCAACTGATGCAGGGAGACGAATGTCACGGATAAGATGATGATGACATTGTTAGCGTTGATGATGATAGTGATGATGATGATGATGATGATGATGATGATGATGATGATGATGATGATGATGATGATGATGATGATGATGATAGTGATGATATGAATGTTCCAATGGTAACAAAATTAAAACAAAAATGGTTAACAAAACAGAGAATGTTATTAAAAGACATAATTTTTTTAGTTTATTTTTACATTTTCACGGGAAATTCTCACATGTTTCTACCTGCATGGCGATAGACTGACTTTTACAAGAAACCGGAATTATCCATGCTGCTAATATAGCGACTAAAATAGATATTTCATATCGGCTGTTAGTCAGACGTGGCTGGATGGATTAAAAAAAAAAAAATGAATGAATGTGTCCGGTATTTTTTAGTTAAGTTGCGATTATTTACATCATTTTTGTTCATCGTTTATCAGTAATTACTGATCATAGTTCTATTAGCTTTTAGTTTAGAGTTTGTTGCATGCATTAGCCTTTTTAGTTAATGAGCACCTGACGTGAACATAAGAGGCGAATTAAATTAAGGTAACGCATTGAATTCAGCAACGTCTAATTTAAATGACGTGGGAGATGTAGCTGTAAATTAACGATATACTTAAAACATTTGATTAGTCTGTTGGACCTTTTTCCCTGATTTTTGTCTGAAATTTTCCTACCTGTAAGTTAACGAAATTTCTGGCCGCCTTATCCTTTTCATTAATGCGATTAAACCTGCGATCAATAACAAGAGTACGGTGGCTTGCCTCTGGATCTGCCACGACACCTGTCTCTACCTCCCTCTGAGTGACAGACACTGTGTACTTTTGCTTGTCCTTTTCCTCCAGGCCTGCCTTCTCCGCCGCTGACCGTAACTGACTCCAGATACTCTTCTCGACTTTACCCCAGTCTTCCCAAGCCTTGGTGATCTCGTCTTTATCAGTCGATTTGATGGGAAACTGGGTCGAGATTGGCTGCAACAGATAGCATGGTGGGACAGAGTTGTCGTCGCGGAGATACCAAGCAGTGATCAACTCGCGATCTGATTGGTCAATCAATTTCAGAAGCGATTCAAACTCGTCAGCGTTGACAGATGGGGGCAGCGGCCTCCAACCGTATTTGTCTCCTAATATGGCGATGAAGGCGATACCGAGGGAAGTGTCCTGGCAGCGTTTTATCTCTTCCATGCAGATATTCACGACCCGATGATCATCCACGGATTCTTGACGCACACCTGAACAGAGGAAAGCGTTGGTATATAAAATATCCAGTCTTTTATAGGAAAATTCAAGAAATTCATCTAAAGAGATTGTTATTTCTACAAACTAAACATCAACGTAATACGTTGTGCAAGCATATAATGGCAGATATGGCTAAAGCAGCTATCCATTTAAATCCAAGGGAATCTCATTTCATGTTAACAATGTCATGAGTGCTCATTTGAAATGAGTTGGACTATCTTCAATTGTGTCAATTATCACATTGACGTCACCTGGCAGACGTTAGGGACCTTAGGATCCGAGACGCGACGGCTGTGAGACGCCGCCGGAAGTAAATTTTCACAGAGTAGGCATGTTACGCATGCTCAGGCCCTTGTCCCGATGGCACGTCGTGTCGAGAACGTGAAGTTTGAGGTTTTGGCGTTGCGAAGAAAACGTGAGTATTTTCCTTTTCAATTTGCAAAGTAGGCGGCTTTATTTACCGGTAAATGGTTCGAAACAGTTGTTTTAGATTCTGTTGATGCATATAATTTGAAAATACAATTATTTAGCCAAGAATTATTCTTCTAATGCGAAGATATTATTCTGAATATTTTCAACAGTGTTTCAAGTAAAGACCAGTAAAGGAAGTCGACCGGTAGAATCATGGTGAAATCAAACCTTCCATTTTTGGGGTCGTCAAGAAGGTTCCTCCATCAGAGCTTTCGAGAGAAGTAAAATGCTTTCCTTTGGCAAGAAATATGTAAATGGTTGACTGGTAATTTACTTTCACGCTTTGAAATATGTGGTAGTTTAGAATACTCCAATACACGCCATTTTTTATAGTTCCTAAACAAAAAGTGTGTATTTATTTGTTTAAAACGAGTCTTGAATGATCTACGTTGTCTTGTTTTCGCGTCAAGCATCTTAATGATAACTTTACCTCGGTCAGAACGACATTCTCGTCCCAGGCCGGTTACCGGCCACCGCGTTCCAAAAGCCGTCGCGTCTCGGATCTTAAGGTCCCTGTTTACTTCACGACGCGGAGCTCGCATTTAAAAATACATCAAGTTCGCTTAACCCCTAGCTTTTTAGGACAGAGTGAGTTCACCTTAACGTTGAATATAGATTGAAAACGGGCACGCATTCGAAGATTTGACGGTCTTACCCCAACGCAGGTCCACGACTTCAAACGCAATGCCGTATTGTTGACAAAGTTCTCTGATTGGCTCAAACACGTCTTCCATGAGTTTGTTTCTGTCCACTCGCGTGTCAGTGAAAGTTGAACTCAGAAATATACGAACTGTCTTCTGTACCAGCCTCGGGTCCATGATGTCCGGGAGAACCTCTGGCGTTCTTGAAACCTATGAGAAGGGAGAAAAATGGTCAAAATTGGTGATAAAATTGTCCAGGTTTAAGGAGGCTCGCAACGGTTTCCAGCGCTTTCCAGCTCTTAAACTTTGATGGGTCAGTACTACAAATCTTTATCAGTTGCTGCAACAATAATGATATCAAACAAATGTCCAATCATTGCTAAATAAGTTGTGGTCATTTTCATGACGTCACTGGTTACTATAGCAACAGTTTTACCTGTTAAAAACACCCTTAATTTTCCCTTTAAGTGCTTATAACTCAAAAACGAGTCCGGTGACCCCCATTTTTATTATTGAATAATGATTGGCATGTTAAGATGCAACTTTTTGCAAAGTTAAAAAAATTTCTCCGGAGCGGTTTCAGAGCCACCTTAAATTTTCGAAAATTTAAGGTGGCTCTGAAACCGCTCCGGAGAAATTTTTTTAACTTTGCAAAAAGTTGCATCTTAACATGCCAATCATTATTCAATAATAAAAAATGGGGGTCACCGGACTCGTTTTTTAGTTATAAGCACTTAAAGGGAAAATTAAGGGTGTTTTTAACAGGTAAAACTGTTGCTATAGTAACCAGTGACGTCATGAAAATGACCACAACTTATTAAGCAATGATTGGACATTTGTTTGATATCATTATTGTAGCAGCAACTGATAAAGATTTGTAGTACTGGCCCATCAAAGTTTAAGAGCTTGAAATTGCTGGAAACTGTTGTGAGCCTCCTTAATATATCGAAGACGTGATAAAATTGTCCAGGTTTAATACAGAACATTTCATATATCGAAGACGTCCGCAGCTAATACGTCACAAGAATTAGTTTTTGCTTACTTCAAATTTGAAGAATGTATGGAAATTCTGGCCTTCGTGGATGCTTTAAAATAAATTTACAATTTTGCTTTACTTAGCCG
Source organism: Meandrina meandrites (assembly GCA_963693305.1). Classification (NCBI taxonomy): domain Eukaryota; kingdom Metazoa; phylum Cnidaria; class Anthozoa; order Scleractinia; family Meandrinidae; genus Meandrina; species Meandrina meandrites. Next base: position 27,706,569 of record OY855908.1, on the reverse strand, counting down.
AATGACAGAAAAACTGAAATCGAATTGGCTACATACATTTCAGTAATGACCAATTAAATACATTTGTATTAATGACATGTAACACATTGCCAGCCTTTCTTATGACGTTTTCCGCGTCACGCCATAATGTAGATAAGGGTATGATTACAGTTAACCTTTCACTTTCAGCTTCCGCTCTCGTCTTTATGATAGCAAGAGCCATAATTTGAGGTATTCAGTTTATTTTTAATATGCCCCACTCGTTCAACAAATACAACAATAAAATGTAATTTAAAGTCTATTTCTCATTACGAACGCATTGTAAACGGAGTTGTTCATACAAGAGAAAAAGATAAAGCTTTGGTGACGCGCGTAATGTAACACGGCATGAATGTAAATGTGCTTACCTCAATTTGCCTTCCATGTTGTTCCGTCCGCGATAAGACATCCGTATGACCGATAAGCAAACCACCCTCATCACTAGAGTCAATACAACACAAGATGTCTTTAACATCGAGAGAAAACATGAAACTTCACCTCAAATAAACGCGTTTTCTTAGAGCAAAGGCTTGTTTGGGTTGCGGTGCTAGTTCCTGTCCGTTCGGATAATTCCATTCGGAGATCTGGAAACAAGAACGCGCAGGTGGAAAGTATAACGCGCGTGCACACGCGCAAAATTCACGACATTTCCTTTTTCAGATAGAACGGTTCAATTCTTCATCAATATCAACTCAATAAGCAATATAGAAAGTCAATCGTCGATTTGTTTATTGCCAAAAGTCTTTATTCGATGTTTGTATTGCCTACTAAATAGTGCATTTTATGATTCCATGCAAATGGCCCATTTGTACGATTTGTATGAAGTAATTAAACCGATCAAGCGTTCATGCATTCCCATACATAATTATTTCACTCAAACTGGGTTTTCAAATGGTTTCCGAAAACCCTATATATTAAGTTAAAATTTCTTCTTTTTACGACCACGTGGACGCCCACTCGAAATAAACTGGATTCATCACTGACATTCATTAAAAAAATGTGGAAGAAGATTAGAGTCCATTGGTTTCGCTGCAAAGCGGAAAGTTCGTAATAATTTACATATTATTGTTTAGAGTATTCAAAGGTGCACCCGGATTAATGGTTACACATAAGACAACTGACGACATTAAAAGTGTGTAAACGTTATCATAAAATTCAGTACATTTTCAAACTATGGTATTAATTTCATCAGGTAAAAGAGGTTTAGAAAACAAATCACGTCAAATGCATAAGTACAACTGCGTATTTAAAACCAAAACAGGAAAATTATAATTATGCGTTCTACTTCTAGAAACTACGTGAATTATACTCCATTATTGCAGTACTTCAAGCTTCCTTCATTACAGATAAAAAAAATGTCTGATTGTGCCTTTAAACACTTCAGTAAAATGCCGAAAACCTAAGTTTTCATTTAATATCGATGCGAATCAGTATGTTATAGGCGAAATGCATGAATGATTTAATCGAGAGAAGAAATTTGCACCTTCTAGTCGTGTTTTTTTTTTATAAATAACTCACCTAGTCTTTCTGTTCCCTTCTTCCCCGAAGCTATTTGAAATTATGATGCTACTTTTGCTGGCTATACAACCCATGTTAAAGCTGAAAATTGCTTATCGCGACATATAAAGTACTCGGGTCGCAATGATTTGTTCCCTCATGCAACCAGCGAGCGTGCATTCAAGCGCAAATACAACACTTTAAACAAAAGACGTTGCTTTTAATACAACAAGGTCGCTGTCCCGGATGACAAAAATAAAACAATTATAACTCATACGAAATAAATGAGACAAAAATAACTGGCGGGATTGTAATAAAAAAGAATTTAACTTATAAATCTGCGAATCTTAAGGTTTGTAAAATGTTTCAATCCCCAGCACCAATCAAACAAGTTTACACTATCGGCAGATCAGCAAATACAAATTAAAAACACCAAATATCAGTAAATCAACAACAAAACAAATCAACAAGCCAAACAGCCACTAAGTCAACAGAAAAGTCAACAACACATTTATTTAGGTTTTATTCTGCCTGTAGACCTATTTGTAAAACAGGCGACTGTGTTGTGGTGATGTTTGAATAAAAGTAACTTGTATGGATGGGCGCACGGTCGGACGATATAGCATATAATGGTCATTTTCAGTAGCCTACTTTATGATAATTTTTACTATATTTTATTATCTATTTCATTATTTGTGTTCACAAGCTCGACCATCTGGATTAATCAGTTTTCTTCTTCGTTTAAAGCTTGCCTTGCCCTCAGTATCTTGTCATTCACTCTACGGAATTCGTCGATCTGACGCGCACGGTGCTCTTGCAAGTTTCTCTCTTGTTCATATATTGAGGCTTGTAGCTGGCTAAGCGCGTTTTCGAAGCTTTCTCTCCGTCTCTGCCTCACTTCGCGGATTTGTTCCACAGTGAGTCGACGCTGAGCGTCTCTTAGCGAGGAGATTGTTTGCATTAATGCAGCTTGTTGGCCTGCTGTCAGATTCCCAATTTGTTCTCGGTACTAAAACAGGAATGAAGACTGTTAACTTGCTGTTTTCATAAATGCAGTAGGATAAGCGTGGATGGGGTTTAACAACCGTGGGCTAAAATTTAAACTTTCAGCTGAAAAATGAAAAAAATTTAAATTGAATTCTGAGATCTCAAATCCTCAAAAGTTATACTGATCTGAATTGTTAACTGAGAGCCTTAAAAGAAATCGCAGGAAATTTATCAAATACCTCAGTCAGATTCCGCACCTCCACTCAGACCCTCCAAATATGCTGTAGTGTTATAGTTATATATATTTTCTGCCATAAAATATCTAAAATGGTTATGCACGAGCATTTTTTGCATCGAAATTGAACGAGTACAGCGGGTGTAATGTGTACTCAAAAACGTGACAGAAAAAAGAAAGATGTTATACACTTGGCAAGTTTATAAAGGGATTCTTGACACTGTCATTACTGATCAAGAGCTGGAAACCGTTGCTAGCCAACTTAAGGAAAGATAATGTTGTGGGACTGAAGGTGAACAAATTTGACAATTTTTCGGTTTCCAGATTTTCCATATGTAACGTATATCCTGTATTAAAATTATGTGATGTTTTACCACACCTTGTATCATTGTTATATTGCATGGTTTTGGCAGGACCACGTTAAAATAACCTCACAGCTTAAATTATGTTTGGTTTTTGAAGTTTACTTAGCTGTTCAGAAACATCCGATATTATTTCCGAAATGCACCTCTGTCAAATTTATCTCCAAGTTTCGTAAGCCGTTCTCCAACTCAGTACTCTCTTGAACCAGCTGATCTATTGTTTCCAAATCAGTTTCTGTGTGCTTGTGTTGTGGCTTATCGGCTCCTTTCTTGTGAGGAATATGCGGGTCAGCCATGGCTCCAAGAACAAGAAATCAAACAAGAGTTAGTTAATGTCGCTTCCCCTCAACCCTCAAGTTTTGTTTTGGATAGGATTTACGTTTACCTTTCTATTTTTAAACTCAAATAACAGGTTAATGTAAATTTTAATTTGTGTTGATAGTTACCATTGATTACCATGATCATGTTAAGGGATAGACAGACAGCTTGAAACATCACCATTTTTACGAGCAATTTCCTATATGCAAAGACAGGCAAAAATTAACGATAAAAACCGACGTTTCGGTGTCTTCATGACGCCATTGTCAAGGATCGAGAAATGAAAAAATTGCAAAGTTTGTGGCGAGGTGTTACATTAAAATTAGCATACAGTGGAGGCTAATTATATAAATACTTTTGCGCGAATTGAATCGCTTTGCACGTTCAGAGTGGGTTTTTGGTCTCTGATGAAAAGCATTTCATTCACCAAACAATCGAACTTGTTTCTACACTTCTTCAGAATGCTAAAACGCCTCAAAAGGTCTTTTGGGACTTCGCCGTGCTGTTCGTGGTAGTGTTTATATACTGAAGATGCCTTTTGTTTATGTCCATCCACACGTGTGTGTAAGTGTCCGCGCGTATAGCCTACATAACCCGCATCACACAGGTCACATTGAAAACGATAAACGACGCGTTGTTGGTTGACGATCTGTGGCTTGTTTTCGCGTACTTGGTACTTGGTATCTTGGTTTCGTATGATGTCTCCTCGTTATTCACAAACGTTCCTTTGGATGAAACAATAGAGATCCTGGTCAACAGAGCCTTTACGAACAATTGGTTTAATACAACGCACAATCTTGACCTTACCAGAACGGATCTTGTCGATCTCCTAAGCGTAGCCACCAAAGGCCAATTGTTTCAGTTTGACGGAGCTCTTTACGAACAAACAGATGGCGTTGCTATGGGGTCCCCTCTCGGGCCCTTATTAGCTAACGTCTTCATGTCATCCATCGAAGATACCCTTGAGCGGCAAGGAAAACTTCCATCCTTTTACCGTCGATATGTCGATGACACGCTCACTGTAATGCCTGATTTAGCAACGGCAACTACTTTCCTGCATACCCTCAACAGCGTCCACAATTCGGTCAAATTCACTATGGAGGTGGAAAAGAACGGTAAGCTTCCTTTCCTTGGCACCGAACTACTCAACCATGCACCTCGATTTGAAACCAAGGTATATGTGAAACCAACAAACACGGGTCTACTATTACACTACCAAAGTCATGTAGACAATCGCTACAAACGAAGCTTACTGACAACCATGCTTGATCGCGCACACCGATTATCTTCCTCCTGGGCCTATTTTTCTGAAGAGTGTGATCGCCTAAAGAAAGTTTTCTCGAACCTTAAATACCCAGAACGCTTGATAAATTCCACCATTAACACCTTTTTACACTCAAGAATCGTTGATCAGCAGCCCTCACAGACGCCCAATGAAACAAGAGCCATTGTTCGTGTGGTCATACCGTTTAAAGACCAGGAATCGGCAAATTATGTTAAGAAAGAGCTCAGGGATCTCAGTATAAAGGTGCAGACAACTGTCCAGCCAGTATTCGTTAGCCGCAAAATTGATCAAGATCTAAAAGTACGCGAAAACAAGCCACAGATCGTCAACCAACAACGCGTCGTTTATCGTTTTCAATGTGACCTGTGTGATGCGGGTTATGTAGGCTATACGCGCGGACACTTACACACACGTGTGGATGGACATAAACAAAAGGCATCTTCAGTATATAAACACTACCACGAACAGCACGGCGAAGTCCCAAAAGACCTTTTGAGGCGTTTTAGCATTCTGAAGAAGTGTAGAAACAAGTTCGATTGTTTGGTGAATGAAATGCTTTTCATCAGAGACCAAAAACCCACTCTGAACGTGCAAAGCGATTCAATTCGCGCAAAAGTATTTATATAATTAGCCTCCACTGTATGCTGTTAATGTAACACCTCGCCACAAACTTTGCAATTTTTTCATTTCTCGATCCTTGACAATGGCGTCATGAAGACACCGAAACGTCGGTTTTTATCGTTAATTTTTGCCTGTCTTTGCATTACTAAATCTTTATTGATAATTTCCTATATGGGAAAAATATTATAATTAATGGGAATATATTTTTGTACGGTCAAATCTCGCTGCTCACTCCTTTGCGCGCTCACTCCCTCACTGGCTCATTCCTAAATTTGCTAAATCAATTACACATTTACTTGCTTGATTGTACACGTCAAACTGGAAATATTTGATAAGCACAAAAGAAAGGAAACTGCCACTAAAAGTTTCCCCGGATAGCGCCCGATTAATGTTATGATTCACCGACGCAGTCGACTTTCAGAAAGGCCATCCATTGATTTACAACAATGGCTAACACCTGTAAACGTGTATACGACCACCACAACTAAACAATGACCTTGAAATAACTTCACTCAGCCTTTGCATCCCAAGGGTGGGGAGGGGAGGGGAGGTGGATATATTCCTTATAGTGGACTATACAGAGAGGTTTCGCCTAAAGAATGTTGCTTTTTCTGGCTTGATTTGTTTAAAATTGTAGGGATTTCACAAGTTTGGATTACAGAAAAAAATGTCGAACAGATGCACATGATGGTTGATTCATCTGAGCTTTTTATAAAAGTGTACAGGAGGGTTATACCTTTGCTGTCGAAATGGTATAAAAAACTAAGGGCTTGGAGACTCTTAATAAGAAACTTTGTCACTGCGGAAGAAAATATAATCTTTGCGAACTGATTGAGCCTGCGTTTATTTGACATCGAAGTTGTTCGCTTCCCTTGTTGTTGGCTTGACAGAATGTTACACTTCCGGGCAGTTTCCAGCGTGTCTGCGTCAGCTTCGCAGCACGGAAAAAAGTCAAATAATGAAACGGACTGCTGTCTGAACTGATGCCATGCTTTAATAAACAACTAGTTTAAACAACTAAAATCTTTAGCTTAATTTAGTTTTAAACTCATTGTTATTGTTATTTATTAATATGTTATTCACTGTTATCTTTCTTATCACTATTCTTTTCTTTTCTTTACTTGAAATGTAGATAAGGCCTGTTCTAAACGTCGTGCTATTGCCGTGCCGAACTCAAATGAATTTGGCCTGGCAGTGGCATGACGATAGCACGGCAATGGTTTCAAACGTCGAATTTAATGCAGTCGCGCCAAATTAAAATTATATCAGAAACAAGAAAACAAACTGCACGCTGCAAAATAGCTTGAAATACATTGAGGTAATTTATGAATTTAGTTAGGCATAACAATAGCACGCCGTTTGGAACCAAGTCGCGCTACTGCCGTGCGGCACGGCAAGCTCTGCCGTGCTAAATAGTCGTGCCGAACTTAATTCAGCCTGCCGAACTGAATGGTTTCAAACGTCGTGCTATCGCCGCGCCTAAGTCGAATTTAATTCTTTAATTTAGTTCGGCACGGCAATAGCGCGACGTTTGGAACAGGCCTAAGGTATTACCATTTTGTAAATTTATTTATTTATTTTTTCTTCTTCATTTTCCTTTTCACCTTCCACCTCGAATAGCTAGGCTAATTTCGGGAGGTGAAAAATATTGTAAACAATATGATTTTGTGAATAAAGTTTTGTTTTTGCTGTTATTTTGAGAAAGGTTACCGAATTAACCTCGGTCAATGATATCTATGTTGTAATAAACATGAGACCAGTTATTTATCAATTTTTAGAATAAAATTTTCCCTTCTAAAAATGTTTGCGCCATCGATTTGCCTTTTTCTAGAGTGACCTGGAACTACTAAACAGCAATTGTGGCTAAAAATGACCAATGAAATGAAACTGTTGTTGTAACCGGTATTCCCGGAATACGAGCGTGCCTGTGTCAGTTCAATTCTGGGAACTCGTAATGCAAATGAAAATACGTACAACGAGCGAAAACATATTCCTTCGCTTTCCTGAACGTACTGAAGTACCAGTGTTTTACTAGGGTAGTCATGCCTGGCCATTTCAATCATTGTAAAGATGACAGTGGGCTTCCGCCAGATATTTCGTCGGGAACAGAAGAAAGAGAAGAAGGCAGACAGACAAGTGACGTAAGCGATATTCATGTTAGCACGCGGGTTTTGCCGTCAGCTTAATTTCATTCATTTCATCGTCGAAAACCTTAAGCTACCCTTCGCCTTGCGCTGACTTTTATTACGAGTTTATAGCCGTTCCTCTGGGAGAAACACTTCTTTTCTGGCTTTTAATCTAGTCCGTAAACCACTGTATCTTTTGTTTTTTTTGTAAGACATCTAACGCAGACACCAAAGCGGAAATGCAAATTTTGTGAAACTGAAAGCTGATACTCAGACCTCTCTAGCGCGAAAAACGATGCACTGTCATGCTCTATCGAGAATTAATGCGTAGACAAATTCACGCAAGTATTTAATAATTTACAACGACATTGAGAAAAACCGAAATAATTTGCAACAACGAAGAAGCAAATGATCTTTTTGACTAAGGTTGATTTCCAAAGGTTGCCATGTATCTATATTTATCACATAGTCTGACTCAATCGTCCCTTTTGTTTTGTTTTCCATTTTCAGGAATATTTCTTAAAACATATTAGGGATTACAACGATAAATTTGAAATTCACCCGAAGGAACAACCTCAAAAAGCCTCAAAATTCGCGTGAATCAATTTATCTTACAACACAATTGATATGTGTGCAGGTATAAATTCGCGGGTCTCCCGCAAATGCTGCAAGCTATGATGATTAATTCCTATTTGCCTTTTTTACTTTCTTTTTAATATGACAATGATATTGCAATTAGGTGTACATGTCAATATATACAATCATTATTTTGGCATTTAGAAACTGAAAGAGGGCAAGAAAGAGAAACAATTTGTTCAAACTATTCAGTGATATCGACGAGGCAATTATAATTATAATATTCATTCAAATCTTGTTCAAATAAAATTCAATGATTACGCTTAGCTATTATACTATAGCGAAGCATCGACAGGGAAAACTATTTTTCTATTTAACTTTTAGCAGACCGCATTTTTTGAACGGGTGTTTGTTTACTATTACGGTTATTTGAACTGGTTATTGTTCAGTAAGTTAGTTCCTGACTTATTCTCGGAAGATACTGCAGTGAAAGCAAATGATATTGTGTCACATAGCATACACATTCCCCTCTTTGTCCTCGCAAGCGATGTATGGGCGGTCGGCTGGCTACATTGGCGCGAATCACAAGAAGAAGGAAAGTAGTGTGAAAGTAAATTTTTTTTTTCAAAGGGTTCTAAAATATTCGCCAGCATTTCTAAGGGCCTCTTCATATGTGCCTGGTTGGCCGGGCTGGCCCGGTTTCCGAGATCTCGCCTCACTCCTATTTCCTTTGTAAAAAAATCGATGTGTTCATATGAGAAGGCAGGCCAGCCCGGTTACCGAGATCTCGGTTTCTACATGAAAATTTTCCCATGTGAACACTCCAACCCGGTTACCGGGACGAAAATGTTTTTGACAAATTAGCTTCGCCAGCACGGTTATCGGGCTCATATGAAGAGGCCCTAATTAGGTTGTAACTCTTAATTACAGCAATATTGTGACAATATAATTAATTATAACCACCCGGCCCCAGTTGTTCAAAGGGTGGATAACGCTATCCAGCGGATAAGTGTTGGCAAAATAAACTACACTATCCACCGGATAGCGATTTATCCGGTGGATAGCGTTATCCACCCTTTGAACAACTGGGACCTGGGCAATATTTGGTGGAGCTGGTTGGGACTTTCGTGATTTTTCAAACTGAAAAAAAGGAGAAAAAAATATTAAAAAGTTAAAACATCCTGCTTAAAGCTTGTAGACCTAGCAGAAGACCCGAGACTGAGGCAGAAGGTTATTCGTATCTTTCTGAGTTCCACGTTTACCGATACAAGAGAGGATAGAAACAGTCTTCTGGAGAGAGTGTTTGAGCCAATCAGAGACGACTGTCAAAAGTTCGGCATTGCACTCGAAGTTGTGGATCTAAGATGGGGTAAGCATTTTGTCGTTTTTTTTTTATTGTTTTTTTTTTTCTGTTGTTGTCCAGTCGCTACAAATATAAATGTTGTTACCTTAGGTCGAAGGTATCTTAACCCTATCCAGACCGGGGGGGGGGGGGGGGGGGGGTGGGGGCGGAATGTGCCCGCGCTGACTTTGAACGTTTATAACTTTTTCAAGATTCAACCAAACGCTACCAAACTTTACGAGTTTTTCTAAAATTTATCTGGGAATAAATTGGTGGGATAGGTTGTTGAGTCTGGAACTTGACGTTACCATGGCAACGTCATTTTGACAGACATGTTTTTCCAAATTTGTAATTTTCGTGTTTCCATTAATAAAAATTAACTTTAATTCAACTACTTTCACCTCTTTTGGGTTTTTTTGCACTGTTTTATAGATTTTGAGTATTTTTCAGTAATTTTGGGCGGTTTTCTGATGTTTTGGAAAAATTTTGAAATCCAAGATGGCGGATCCAAGATGGCGGCTGTTTTGACATCATGATGTAATTGTCACGTGATGTGACGTCATCACCGCACGTGACGTATATAAAAAGATAGATTTCTGGACATACTATATATCCTGTAAGTTTTATTGCGATTGCTTAAATATTCTGGAAGTTACGGAGGGGGGGCGGAATCCGCCCCCCCCCCCGGTCTGAAAAGATCCAAAAAAGCCCGGTCTGAATAGGGTTAATACATTTCTGTGACCAGTAATTATAGCTGCTAATGATTGAGGCTCCGACCTCGCTTGATAATAACAGCATAGAACTCCAGCCAGTGGAAAGCTTAACAGTAGATTACGTCACTCGCGCGAAATAACCAGTCAGGTAGCGTCCTTAAAATAGCCTAATTGTAAATCGGAGATGATAAATATATTTTAAGACGTTAGTACAGGGAGAGGCTCGTGTATAGGGAATTTTCTTTTCCAAGATCATCCTGTCTTGGTAGCATTAATCAAGCTATACTTGTTTTGCAATGATTGCGGCAGAGCTGCACAAAGTTTTTCATCCGACGTCCCTATGGGTGTGAAATCCCTCAACGTGGCAACAAAAGTGTGAAACAAGTTGCATAAATCAGTGCCATGCAAGGGCATCATGGCTTCCTGAAAGCAACAGTTTGTTTTTACTCCTCTAAGGTATTCGCGACGAATCCGTGGATGATCATCGCGTCTTCGATATTTGTATGGAAGAGATTAAACGCTGCCAGGATAAGTCGCTTGGTTTCACGTTCATCGCCATATTAGGAGACCGCTATGGTACGAGACCGCTACCACCATCAATCAACGCTGATGAGTTTGAACGGCTTCTTGGATGGATTGACCAATCAGACGACGGGCTGATTAAGTCTATCAAGTTTTGGTATCGCCGCGACGACAACTCAGTTCCGCCATGTTATCTATTGCAGCCAATATCGACCAAGTTTCATATCAACTCGGTCAATAGAGACGAAAGTAAAAAGGCCTGGCTTGATTGGTTGGAGGTTGTGAAGAAAATAAGAAATCAACTGTGGTCAGCCGCCGAGAAGGCTGGTCTAGAGGAGGCCAAGAAGCAGAAGTACGTGGTCTCAATGACACAGATGGAGGTAGAAAAGGGAGTCGTTTCGGATCCTAACGCACGCCATCGTACTCTTGTTATAGATCGGAGGTTTGATCACATAATTGAAACAGATGAGGCCTCCGAAAAGTTTATCAACCTGCAGGTAAGAACAGTTGATAGAATGATACTTCTGTGATGCCGATTGTGCATAAAATTAGTAGCTAACTAGCAGACATCGTGATGCCCTAGCCAATCAGATTGTAGCATTTGTAACATGACAAGAAAAGTATCAAGAAAAGCGGACTACTAAGTGATTAGTTCAGGAGTGATTTTGACCTTGTATGGTCAACTGTTGACAATGGCGGCAAGAGCCTCAAAATGCCCTGGGGAGCTTTTTGAATTTTCCGATTAACATGCGAGCGGGAAATTCAAATCATCGGAAAGACTGAACTTAAGACAAATTTTCCCCAGGGGAGGTGGCAGTGGAAGATTTTTCCGTTGCAAGTGGCTACCGTGGGATGCCTGGTAGAGACCATGATTGCTCTCATTAACGGTTGATCGACAATGTTTGATTAGTTGTTGCTTGAAACTGAAGCAGAACCAAATTTTAGAACATTCAAAGTTCGCCCCATAAACAGCTCAAGATCTTAGTTTGTAACTAAAAGCTCCTCCAAAATTAAAAACTCTTCCTGCAATTTATTTATGCGTTCTTATTAGCGGCTTGTTTTACTTGCGCGTTGCGCGCGCTCTGCGAAATTCGGGAACAGTTTATATTCAACTTAGATTATTTAACAATTATTCACCGAAGTGGAGGTGAACCGCCGCGGTTAATATCCACCGCTTTCACGAACACTGAGGTGAATATTTGTTTTCAGTATATACCACCTAAGCTGAATAATTAGCGCACCAAAACATTACTTTCGGTGCCCAAAGCGACAGGTGAAGCCATTTTGTTTCTCTTCGACTGCTCGGAGGTGAATAATACTTTGCTAATCACCTCCGAGTTAACGAATCAGCGCGCGCGGAAACCACTATTTACTTGTGTGGTATGTACTTAAAGTCGGATATTTTAAAGTATGAGAAGGAAAAAGTCTCAGAGCACGCGCGAGGCGAACAGTTCTTTTGTAAACAGCAAAAAGTTGGTGATGTTAACTGTTGTTGGTATTCTTTTAAAACTTTGAATAGATTTAAATGAACGTGTATTCACGCACACTTAAAATGATTTTTATTCTTTTTAGAAAAAAAGTCACACCTTTGACAAACCAAATATAAAGACAACGCGCGCGCTCTACGAAGACTAAAAAAATTCTGTAATCGGTTTCTTCAAGCCCCAACAAAAAAAAAGGCCGTAAAGGGATATCAAGTTTAACAAAACTTATATTAAGCTTATCAAGGTATTTGCGATTTCCTTTCCGGTTTTTTCTCTCTTCTCGCTATACAGACTATTCAACCACGAATCCGCCGCGAGCACTTTTAAAAGAAACAGACGACTTTGTTACGTGTCACGCGCAAACACGCGCGCTACAAAAAACCGCTTATGAAACAGCAAATAGTGCACGCGTGCTATGAAAACTTCCTTTGAAACTGCAAATAGTTTACAAACTCCTCCTACCATTGTTTTAAGAACTTGGTCTGCAATTATAAGCTAAATAAACTCCTCCCTTAATTTGTTTATGCATGCTTATTAGCCGCTTTGTAAAGATTCTAATTAAGCATGTGTTTTATTCATTCTTTAAGGGCCCTAAAAAGTTTTTAAAACCGCTTTCAAATTTTGCGTGTGTGTTGCGTGCGTTCTGTGAGAAACCTTAGGAAGAGGTTTATTCACATAAAATGCTATTGGTTTGGCTTACATTTTTACGTGTTGTGAGCATGAACGCGCGCCACGAAAAAAAACTTTGAATAGATTTTTAGACATTTTTCGTCTTGTAAATCTTTCTCTTTGTAATTGCAGTCAGATAATTTCCTAGTCCTTTCTCCCATAAAGTGGCAGAGCTGTTAATTAGGGCTTTTCGTATTGTGCATCAGTCCAAATCAAAATTTCAGTTGCGCGACAAACAACAAGGTCAACAAGAGTATAAGGGAACAACATACAGTTTGCAGCCATAAGGTCTATAACGTTGGTCATTGACTTTTGCTTTATTTGGTGGCTCCTAAAGGAGCCGTTTTGTGGTCTGTTGTAAACTTCGTCTGGATAGGCTATTCTTCGTCTGAACTCGAACTGATCCAGGCAAGGTCAATATTCTCTGCAAGAAAATATAGAGCAATAAGAATACGAAGCCACGGTTTTAGCAAAATCGAGAAATGCTTCAAAACAAAACACGATACCTACCTTCCTCCCTTTGGTCCTGATGAATCCTCTTTCTGCTAAACGTGACAAACAAGTAACTCATGTCAACAGGCCACGTCTTCTTTGGCTGGCACAAGGCTGGCTTCTCACTCTCTCCTGAAGACCACTGGCATCGGGGGCATTCAGAATGGTCGAAGTGAACTTTTCGCTGGTTCGCGAAGCGAATTGTTATCGGCTGCTCTCTGGAAACGACGCATTTAGTACTGGTACGGAAGGCTCGCTCTGACCAGCCAACAGGTAAAATGCGGTCGAGGTCTTCGGCTGAAACGTTGAATCTGCTTCTTCCTTGACCAAATGAATAGAATAGTTCCTCGAAGAACTTCTGATCCATCGGAACCTTCACGGTTGTTCGTCGGACATAGCCTTTTTCAGGGGCAGTTCTCGTAGACAACTTCTGTCCAATCTCGCACACTAGGTAATTGATGACTTTTTCCCTAGCTTTTTCCCTAGCACAGAAATGTAACTTCCACGAAGGTTAGTTAGAAATGATGATCGAATCACTAATGCATGTTGATTAATAAAATTACTGAATTGACTCTAATTGGCAGAGTTGGCGGTATTGTTTTATGTAAGTTTATTTAAGTTTACTGACGCGTATCTACGATGTTACCCGCATGAAAGTGTGAGCACAGTGCAAAACTGAAAAAAGTTGTTTTTTAACGGAATGGTCGTAAGAATTCGTTAAAAACTGTGAAAATAGCTGGAGATTTGAGAACCTCTTATTTTTCGCACAGCTCGGTCCAAAGGAGTACACTGTTTGTCGTTTAATCAAAGGCGCGGCAAGCTTCGAAGGTGTGACTTTTTTTCTGCCGCTCTCGATTGTAAAAGAACAAAAACGCTTATGCTCGCGAGACTTGACCGCGACTAAGCTTTGAAAGCTCTGAGAAAGCTTTCATTAAGCCCAGTTCGTGTTAAGCAAAAAATGTTAGGGATTGTTTTTAAGACTCTGACAGACTACACTGTTTCTTCGTTTAATCAAGCGCGCGGCAACAAACGCAGGTGTGATTTTTTTTTTTTATTTCCATTTGTTTATATGAGACATCACAACTTCCTTTCCTGCCGCGCGCTTGATTAAACGAAAAACAGAAACGTGAATTCCTTCTCTCTCGGAAAACTTGTTTTGAGCCGATCATGCAAAACCAAAATTATTCGTAACTGGTTTAAAAGAGTGACAGTTCAAGAGGTAGAGATTTATCCACAATTACAGCGTGCTCGGCTAAAAGGACCTAAAAGGGAAAAAGCGGGAATCGTGAACAGCGATCAGTTATAATATTTGCTAGAACAGCCGTCAGAGCAAACCTTTTTTTTAACTGTTCTTCAGAAGGCTTTCGATTAAGCCGAACACCATGTTAAGTATGGACTAAATCTAAATTCAGTAAGTGTTATAAATTCAAACAGTCGACCCATGCGCACTACAAACGCCAATCTTTCCCTAGAGTACCCCAGTGGCAATTTATCTTTCGGGTGCAAATTTACGAAGCCCACTCCCCAGAATATAGCTAAATTGTCATGCCGATAACTTTCCGATCGCTCATGAGGTTCTCGTTAAGCGTCGGCAAAGAAAAAGACAAAGAATGTTTCGAACTTTTGAAGGATTTAAAAGAACAGCGAATTCCAAAAGTACTGGATAGTCGACGAATACTTGAATTTCATAACTTGTCTTGGCGTCCCAAGGGACTTCAAAAAGAGGAACATTCAGATTATCTTGAAGGTAAGTAGGCAGGGCATAATCGACATGATCGAGGTCCGGCTAATCGAGATTCGACTGTATCAGAAATTTTTAACTTCAATTTTTAGTTCTAAAAGTACATTAAATATAAAATATTTGTTATTTCTTTGAGACAAACTATTTTCTCCGAAGCATACCCAAAAATGCACAAAACATCCCAAGAGAAAGATTCATGTTTTGAGCATAGCGCTTCTGGATTGCTTGAAGTGTGAGCGCGATATTTCCAGCTAACCCATTTTAAGTGGCGGAAAAAACAGTATTCATGAGTACAAACAACTGAAAAACAGAAAGGCTGACCGTACGGTTTGGTTTGAACTAGTATATTTCCAAAATTTCGTCAGGCACCGCCTGACTTCTTCAGGGAATGAATAGGTAAAGAAAAAACGTTACAATTCAAACAACTTGCAAGGCAAAAGTTTGTAAGATTACAATTCAAAAAGTAACCGTTGAAACAAAACCAACGGATGAACAGACAAGTCCTAATCAACAACATAAGGTACAACTATAAACATTGATAAACCAAGTACACTGTATAACATAGTGTATTTCCTCCCTTTTGTTTATGGCCTTGGGTTCAAGGGTTTGACCACTTTCGATAGAATACGCTTCCAACCAGGATCCGGTTCCTTTGTTTTGTCCCTTGGCCTTTTCTAAAGTTTAAAGTTTTCATTCATGAGTACTCAGAAATTAACAAAAAATGCTCTTCTGATCATTTAGCTAAATGGAATTTAAAAGAAAGCACGCAAACAAATTTTAGTTTGTTTAAAAACAAACAACTACAAACACAAATTGACTGTTTGTCGCCCATTGCGACATAATGTTGCCATTCTTTTTTTGTCAGAAATGTGCAGTCGAGTTAAGGATCTCCTGACAGCCCATATAAAGGACATTCGGGAAAACTTGGAAAAACTCGATTCTCCCAATCCATTAATGGAAGGTCTGGGTCTTGAGGTCACCCGCCACGCTCTCTTCTGCAGCGACCGCGCCCACTTGTTCAAGGGGCGCGAGAAGATTTTGAAGGACGTCCACAATTATGTAGCTGGTTCTTATCCCGGGATGCCTTTGGTGATTCATGGCGAATCTGGAGTTGGCAAGACGTCATTGATGGCAAAGGTTGTCATGGAGATACAAGAGAAAAGCAAAGATAGAAACCTCACCATAATGTATCGGTTCTGTGGAACTACACCAAATTCGTCCACTGGTATGTATGATGTTAATTCCACGTGACATTTACACCTCTTAAATTAAGGAATTAAAGAGTCAAAAGCATGTATTGCAATGTCATAAAATAAACGCAATCGCACTTTTCGTAAGCGACCGTCCTTGGGATCAGAAAAAGTGGTCACGTTTGGGACGTGTCTGCTTATGCATGGAAGATAAAAATGTAGTGTTTTTATGTAGCTTGGACTATGACTATCTATCTGCCTAAAGGAGGTTTCTGTTAACACAGGCTCGATTCTACACAAAGTCTCAAAATGAATATAGAACGAGTCGTAGACGAGCTCTTTTGTCTTTTTTCACGTACTCATAAATAACAGAAATGTTTTAGACATACTGTATATTTATACTACTACAAGTTCTGCGATAAAGTTTCCCGCTTTGTCTATAGCAGGGAGTCTTTATTGATTAGCTTGTTTAAACTCAAAATTTCACCCGTTGGACATCGAATGGTTAGCCCTTAGCTTAACTAGTGATGTATTCTGGTTGAAAGTACAATGCACAAAAATTAAATATCTGTACTTATAAAGTATCGGAATTTTTCTTTGATCTTTGTTCTGTATACATAATTCATTTTCTGACCTCCTTCTGTTCATTTTGTTATTATAAAACGTCAGTTATAGTATAAACCTGGCCTTTTCAGGTCTGAAATTGGCACCCGAAAAATACATGGTTAGTCACTTCCCTGAAATATATGCCACCAGCGAAAAAAGTTAAAATCGGGTAACTAGTATTCTGGTACACTTACGAAAATACAATGCGCAAAAATTAAATTTTTGTTCTTACAAAGTCACTTTAACTAAGAACAAAGAAAAATTCCAATGATTGGATTTTTTTTTTTTGCTCTTAGTTCTGCATACAATTCATTTTCTGACCGCCTTCTGTTCGTTTTATTAGGTAAAGTTTGCAGGGCTTAACCTAGTTTCTGTCCTGGATGGGATGCTAGTTAAGTCCATCGCAGGGGTACTCCGTCCCTCGGAATTAAATTCACCAATGCCATCACTTAGGTGGAGAGTAGCACGGTGATAGTAAAATGTTATATTCAAGAACACAACACAATAATCCCCGCCATGGATCGACCCTGGCCCGCTCAATCCGGAGTCCAGCGCACTAATCAGCAAGCCGCCGCGTCTCCCCAGAGTAGATATGCTATTAATCATTAGTTTCAAATCTTTCTCTCAGGTCGATCCTTGACAGAAAGTCTCTGTGAACAACTTAAACGTGTATACCAAATTGACGACGAGGTTCCGGAAGACTACGAAAGCTTGTGCGAGGTTCTTCCTGTTTTTATGGCACACTCCTCTGAAGAGCGACCGCTGTGTATAGTGATCGACTCCCTTGATCAGCTGACTGACGAAAATGGTGCAAGACGCTTCTTAAAATGGCTTCCCCGCAAGCTACCAGCGCATGCGTGCATGATAGTGTCTACTTTGCCTGACGAGGGTGGATGTATGGAGCAATTGAAGACATTTCCAGCTGTACAATTTTTGCTGGTAAAAAACTCAATCCTAGGACAAACTACCTAACTCATACCCACACCGTCTTACAAGGGTTGGGCATTTCTGAGAGGGAAGGGTTGTATTTCTGACTGGGTGGTGGAGGGGGTTTCGCCCATGTCTGGGAAAAGTATACTGTATGTATTTCATGACATTATAATACATGTGTAAACCCCTAAGGTTTCTTTCTATCGAGACACAGAAAGTCAATTTACAGTGACTACAAAGCCCTGAGCTTGCGCAGCAAGACCAACATCGTTCCCAGGGCTTTTCCCTACAAGGAGACAAAGGTGGGGTTATGACGTCATACGAAGCCATTTCGTCATCTTGAATTTCACTATTTTCGTAGAAAGCTAATGATATGTAGATATACGATTTGTAAATATACGAATCTTACTATTTTACTTACAAAAATAGTCAAAATAATCGATATTTGATCATACCTGCATGTAATTATGAGGTTGCCATAGCAATGTCAAAAATCATGGATACATAGTTGACATTTCAAATTTTCGCAAGGGATGAACGACTGAGTCAGCTTTTTTTTTTAAATATTGCTATAAACCCTTTGTCCCCCTTCTAAGTCTGCAGTTTAGTTAGACATGTACAATAGATTTTTGTCCATAAATGTAATTAAAATTAACACAACAAAGATGTTTTCTTCTGATAATAGGTAAAACGGCTGGAAGCGGATGATGGACCTATCATCTTAGATGCCTGGCTTAAAGCAGTCAACAGGAAGCTGACTGACAAACAAAGGGATCAAGTTTTAAGGGCATTTTACCTCTCTCCATTACCACTGTACCTACGGTTGCTGTTTATCAAATGCAGCTCGTGGCCCTCTTACAAGTGAGGTTTTTTTTAAAATTCAAAGCTTTTAATGCAATTTACCTACAAGTCAATTGAAGACATGCTTATTTAAAGCTGTTGTACCAATGCGAGTTAAACTCACTGCCGATGAAAATTTTGTGGCTAAATTAGAAAGTTATCAGCCGTTTAGTCTAATAATTATGTTGTTTTCTGTTTTGAAGACGTTCAAATTTGTTTTCGAGAAACTTATTCTCTTCTAAACGTACCTTGCAGCTCTAACAGATACAGTTCTGAAAAATTGCTACGATTTGTCCTTTGTTTATCACGTTATTATGAAATTACGGTGAGGATTGCAAATCAATTTTCATCTTGCTTGAATCTTTCGTCATCAGAGAAACTGCTGACATCAACCTTCAGCCTGACGTCACCTTGATGATACACTCTCTGTACCAGGACCTCGAGAAGCATCACGGTGAAATGTTTGTTGGGCGAGTCCTGGGATTGCTAGCTACAAGACCCGATGGGATGAATTCAGAAGAAATTCTCAATATTTTGAGTTGCGATGACGATCTTTTGAAAGATGTGCTTGACCGACATGGACATCACCCACTAAAACGCCGCTTACCACCACTAATGCTGGCTCGTCTGAAGTATGACCTTGGTCCTTTCTTAGTGGAGAGGGGTGCGTACGGTGTGTCATTGCTGGCGCTCTATCACAGGTATTCCACCTTTTAGTTTAGCATGCTTTTCATTAAGTTGTCTCACATTGCGCCTCACATGGGGGTTCTATTCAACTTGGGAAAAGTAACAAACTCTGGTATTTCATTTGAGAAAGTTGTTCTGTTCATCATGTCACAAACGTTGGACAAATGAAAAAAAAAATGCGTCCCCAACGGGATTCGATCCCAAGACTTCCCAGAGCCCCACTGAACTGTGAAGAGACTCAGGGCGAACACGACAATTTTACTCAGCTCATAAAATGACAGCATCTGTTTTTTCCTTAGTCTGACTATAATGATTTGGTTGCAGACAGTTCTTGGTGGTGGCAAGAGAAATATATCTTAAAGGCGACCGTTACAGAGAAACTCAAAGCACCATTGCTAAGTACTTCTCCGGAGAGTATCACGAAAAATACGGCAATGAACGCGCCATCCCTGCCCAGCCACACGCGTACTCCTCAGTCGCGCTCAACGTTAGAAAACTAGACCGGCTTCCCATGGCACTACTCGAAGCGCGTGATTTCAACGGGTTGCGAAATACTCTGGGAGATCTGAAGTTTGTCCAGGCAAAGTGCATTGCGGGAATGGGACATGAACTACTTGCAGAGGCAACCAAGGCCGTAATGAGTTGCTCTGTCTATGAACAAGCTGATCCTGAGGTAAAATGGAAAGCGCTGATACCTATTAACTATGCAAAACTTGTACTAACAAAAGGAAACGAACAAAGCAGATCCAGATTAGTTCACAAATTTTAAGTAATATCTTATGAAATTAATTTATATATTGTACTACTCTGTCTGACCCAACTGAGAGATCTATTATGCTCCCTGTATATTCAATTTCATTATTCGTTTCTAAATGCACTCAGCTCCTTTAAATTATCCACACGATTTGAGCGTACATGACACACATACACAAGTCTTGAGAATTAATTTCGTTTCTGGAACATTTTCGTAAATACCGGTTAGCTTCTCAAAATAGCGCAAACAGTTGCGGGCACTTCAAATCTAAGACGCCATCACAACAGTCACTTAGCAACTTCGGCACGAGCACTGCGGCCCCAATCTTTTTCCGAAGTCTTCTTTCGCCATTTACTGGTACTGACGTTCGTTCGACCGCAATGTGTTAATTGACTGTTGTTAAGGTTCATCTCCCGTCCCGTTCGGTTTTCTCCTAGTTCTCCTCTCAACCTACTACTAGTCGACTGATGCTTAAGTGACACTGTCGGCACGACCTAGATATTTGCTGCATGAAATTTAATAATAATAATAAAAGCAATAATATCTCGTTCTGTTAGATGAGCAATACTACCAAGGATCTCCGAGATATCGCAAGATTCTTACGAAGGGAGATGCATATCTTAAGGCGGTCCCCAATCCTCACATACCAACAGGCCGCCAAGTACCCTCCACAAGATTGGATCACACAAGAAGCAGAGAGGGTCCTTCATAAATTTGGGCACCCCGACCCCAACAACATCCCTGCACCAGAGGGTTGGATAGAATGGACGAACAAGTCTCAGGAACAAGAAGCTCTCGAACTTGAACTCGGAGGTCACTCGCAAAGCGTTCTCTCTGCATGTTTTTCGAAAGATAACAGGACGTTGTTTTCAGGATCAGCTGATGGAACCATCCGAGTTTGGGACAGCCAAACAGGGGAGCTTCAAGCCCAACTTGAATTCCATCAAGGAGCTGTCACATGTGTCAGACGTTCTCCAGATGGCGCAACGATTGCATCCGCCTCTGCGGACAAGACTATTCGATCGTGGAACGGTCCGGTTAATAAAACTAGTAGGTTCGTTGAATAATATTAACGTACATTATCCCTGACCACAGGTATAAACAAATGTCATTCTTTTGAACAACTGAAACGCAGGAAGAAAAGGCAACCTTCCGTTTACGAACACCTCCCTATTACGCTCAGTTCATTTGGTCCGATGGATACCAAAATTCGTATAAGCTCTACCTCTGTGATAAGGACATACTACAATACGAACATCTTAATATTTATGGACAGTTCATTTGTTCCGAAAGACACTAAAATTCATATAAACTCTACCACAGTGAAAGGCCACTATCCCCTGACCCTTTCTTGTGCATATTAAAGACTTTTGACTGTATTTCGTGTTTTTTTGTTATCTCTGAAGGGCATTCGAAGGACACGAGGATAGAGTGACGTGCATCGCCTTTTCCAAAGATGGGAATAGGCTGCTTTCAACTTCAAAAGATAACACCCTCAAAATATGGGACATAAAAACTGGCGACAACCTGGAAACTCTTGCTGCAGGACACAAGCATTACCCTGTCTCGTGCGCTTGGTCACCTCTAGATGACTCGGTTGGAGTCTCATGCGGAGATAATCTGGAGCTGTTCGTGTGGGACCTTAAGGAGTGTTCCGTTAGAATGAACTTGGAAGGGCATAAAGAGGATGAGAATCCAGACTTTCACGATAAAGACACCTTGGAAGGTCTACGAGATCTGGACTACAAATCGCTTATTTGGTCAGTGTGCTTCTCCCCTGATGGAAGATACCTCGCTTCCGCATGCGTCGACAGTGATGTAATCTTGTGGGACGTGAAGAGTGGTGAGAAGATTTGCACTTTTAATCTCCCAAATGACGCATCCACAGTTGCCTTTGCCCAAACTAAACACGGAACGCGTTTAGCTGCGGGTTCGTCAGCCCATCACACTGTCACACTCTATGATGCAACCTTTGATGACGTCAGTGGCGAGCTCGTCAGCAGCAGTTCCAGGACTCTTGGTAGTCACTCCGACTGGGTGATTGATCTGGCATTCACTGACGACGGATGTCGACTGGCCTCCGCGTCCTGTGACAAATCCGTGCGCGTCTGGGACGTAAGGGCCGTGTCAAATCTGCAGCCGACGCGTTCTCATTCCGAACGTTGCTGGAGTGTGGCGTATTCTGACGATGGAAAATGGCTGGCATCTGCTTCAGATGACTTCAAGGTAGAAATTTTTGAGTGATTACAATTTGCACCTCCCTAGGTAGACTGGAGGTCTTGTCTCCACTTTAGGGACTGGCGGCGATGAAATATTTTTGCGACAAGGGGCTGGAAGAGATCTTGTGGGATATGGGGCCAACTATGTTCCCAGGGCTTTTCCCTTCTTGGGAAAAGGCCTGGAACGTAGTTACGTTTGTGCCGGGAATGCAAAAGCTAGCTTAGAAGAAGAACCAGCGTTTTATTAGATAGTTAAAGTTGAGGGGAGGTTGGGAAAAGGGTCATTGAGAGTAATTCAATTTTTTATAGAGTGACGTGCATCGCCTTTTCCAAAGATGGGAATAGGCTGCTTTCAACTTCAAAAGATAACACCCTCAAAATATGGGACATAAAAACTGGCGACAACCTGGAAACTCTTCCGGCAGGACACAAGCATTACCCTGTTTCGTGCGCTTGGTCACCTCTAGATGACTCGGTTGGAGTCTCATGCGGAGATAATCTGGAGCTGTTCGTGTGGGACCTTAAGGAGTGTTCCGTTAGAATGAACTTGGAAGGGCATAAAGAGGATGAGAATCCAGACTTTCACGATAAAGACACCTTGGAAGGTCTACGAGATCTGCACTACAAATCGCTTATTAATTAATTAATTCATTCATTCATTCATTCATTCATTCATTCATTCATTCATTCATTGATTGATTGATTGATTGATTGATTGATTGATTGATTGATTGATTGATTGATTGATTGATTGATTGATTGATTAATTAATTAATTAATTTCGCTTGTTAGATAGGACGGAGAGGGTCATTAGTATTGTGGTGTATTTGCGAACCTCAATTATTCCTTGTTTGCAGCTTTGTCCCACGTGGCCCTTACATTTTATTGCATATAATAATTAGACCAGCTCAGCTTGAATTACTCGGCATTACAATAACCCTTTTTCTGCTGCTGGTGTACAGTTTTAACTAGTTTTCTTTTCCTTTTCCTAATTCGTTCTATCAACTCTCAGGTTTATGTTTGGGACGTGGAGACGTTTGAGATTTCCCGAGTCTACGAGGGACATGAGCATATAAGAACGTACGGCTGTGGAGTTCGTGCCTGTACGTTTTCACGAGACTCTACCCGGGTCGCCAGTGGTGGAGACGAGCTCAAAATCCGCATCTGGTATCGAGACACTGTTGAGGACAACATTGTTTTAGATTGTGGCGAGTCAATGCTGCCCTGGTGCCTGCGATTCTCCCTGGATGACAAGCGGTTGGTCTCTGTGGGTGAGAGGACGAAAGGCGCTATCGTCTGGGATTTAGAAAGTAAAGCCAAGATTCTGATTTTGGGAGGGCACACTGAAATCTGCCAGTACACAGAATTCTCACCTTCGGCTAAGTTCATCCTGACCAGCTCTAAAGACAACTCAGCTCGAATATGGAACAGCGAAAACTACGAACACGTGGCCACTGTGACGCAGCCTGATTGGGTGACATGTGCTACGTTTTCGCATAACGAGCAGTTGTTAGCCACGTGTTCCAAAGATCAGTTAGTACGCCTGTGGAACACCAGCACTTGGAAGCAGCTCTGCGAGATGAAAGGGCACGAATCCGAAATCAGAATGGTGGCTTTTTCGCCTGATGACATGTTCCTAGCGAGCGGAGCCTTGGACCAAACAATCCGCATTTGGGACTGTGATAGCCATCAGCAGGTTCAAGTTTTCTATGCAGCCTCGGGGATCTGGGGCTTAGCTTGGCACCCCACCAAACACAATTTAGTCGCAGCTGGAGATGCCTTTGGATACCTGTATTTCTTACAGATTCAGAACGTAAACGAAATAGAGAAAGAAAACTGATAGCGTGCATCTTTGTGACACTAGAAGAACCTTGCTGAGAACTGTCATGCACCTAAAGAGACCGTAATTATAACGGTAACATAACAGTTACTTACAAGAGGAAACAGTTTGAATCTGTTAATGTTAGATCCGTAGTTCTAACTACGTTGTTTAAAAATATGGCTTTCGCATAAGCAGTACTGTTTCTGGAATGCCACGTTAACAGAGAATTTCTAGTGACACTGTTATGAACAAAAATAACATCCATTATGTCACGTTTTTGACCAAAAGACGTGGCAATGTTCAAGGATTCTACATCTCGTTGTACTGACCAGGGCGGTGACGTTAGAATGTCAATCACAAATTCAAGGAAATGCAATTTAAATTTAAGCCATAAATGTAATAAAACAAACACTGGTTATTTCTATTATAATATATTTAAATCAGAGAGAAAGACGGCGTTTTCTTGCATACGGTTTTCATAAATTATTTCGAGAAGGCATGCATTTAGGTAACCTTGTATTCCGCTAATAAGGGACGAACGGAAGTAATATCTGCAATCTGGAATTTGTTCCAATTCATGGTCATTTTCATGAAAACAAACTGCAAAGCTGACAACGGTTCGCATCTTATTACTACCTTGATGGCATACTTACAGAGGGGTTGGGTTTTTAGGCTCCACCGTCCTAGGGTGGTATCCGATTGACGATTGTCTTTTCGCCCTCTATTCCACTAAAGGGTTTATGTCTGACATAAAGTAATTTTGAAGCCAATAATTATTTTCCGAGCGCAAGGAACAACGGTAAAACTTTCTCTGAAGGGCAATGAAAAAAACTGGAAATCGTCTTGGCATTGGCATGGTTTTAAACTGTAACAAACTTCCCGAATCTGGTTTCTGTCTCGAATTCCGTTCACTGCAACCGTTTTTTGAACTTCTTGTAGTCGCATCAGACTCCCGCATTTTGGTAATCATTCGTATTTTGACAACCCGATTTCGACTCCGTTCCGTTGGCCCATAACCAATTTCACACACAAGGACGTAAACAAACAATTTCAATAGGAACAGCAAAGATGGTAAAATTTCTCTTTACTTAAGACAATTATGGGTACAAGCTGCAAATAACCGTGAGATCTTTTTTTTTAAATATTAGCACAAGCCACAAGCCTTCGAGTCCATTCAAGACGGATCTCAGTCGTTCCTGCAGGCACGTTCCACAACTGCAATTTTAACGTTAATGTGAACTTTAGCAGCAGCAGCAAACTCTGTCAAACTTTCTCCGAAGATGGCAAACAACGACACGTTCTTTTGCTTGCCGTGCAGTTTGTTCCTTTGATCAGTCACCTGATGTATCATGTGACATTTTTTGAGCTGCTTCATTTGCACACGAAAATTGCAATGGTTGACAGGAACAAATGTGTTAAAAATTATTGAGCACCAACGAACTTTCACTCGCTCTGATTAAGGTGGACAGATAAGGCGACCTAAAATTAAATAAAGAACAAACAGATCGTCTTAGAAAAACCTTTCTAAAGAATGTCTAATACCGATTGCAAAACTGGCTCCAGTATTTTCAGTAATTGTCTGTGTAACTTATCAATAATGTGCGGTGTTTATTAGAATATCTTATAAACTATCAAAACCAGGGATCTATGGCTTGAAATGGTCACAATTTCTGTCACAAATGGTGCGGGGAAAGGGTTAAGATCTCGTGGTGCCCCGTATAAAAATTATCCGAGTCTTCCCACCCCCCCCCCCCCCCCCCCCCCCCCCGTCCCTCTTTCTCTATCACCGGGGAGATTTTAACGCTTGAGCATACATTTTTCTACCATTTCTTCATGAAAAAATATTTCTGGCACTGCTTCTTTTTACCTGCAGACCGCAAAAAAATTTAAACAATGTATTTTTCTTTTAGAAATAACCTTTTACACAGATGGAGAATATTATTTCTCGCTGACGTTTTGGTGATTGTGTGGGAGGGATAAACAGGACTATGTTACTATCACGTGCGCGGTTTCTGGGAGTATTTATGTATATTTTTGTGTATAACTTACCTTGAAGACATCCGCGAACCTTTCATTTTGTCTAGCTTTTACAAGCATTATGTGTCTGCTTTGTTAAAAACTGTCCTTCTCAATATGTTCAGATTGGTAATGGTATATGAAAATGGGAATTAAAACATCAAATACCATTTTCGTGGTTAAGTAATTTATTACTTCATCAAAGGGAAATTGCAAGCATACAGAATGTGTATTTGAATGAGAAACCACCTAAAGTTAAGTTATGACTAGCATTTTGTGTTCACATATCAGTGTTAGGCCATCCCCTTTTTTTTCTCTGTTTAGCGTCGTCCGACCGACCAAAATTTTCGCGTTTTCAAAAAAAAAAAAAAAAAGTTATGCAGAAGGCAATGACACATTATTTCAAACAAATGTCACTTTAATCCGAAACATAGGCAATTTTTTGCCATACAGTTTTGGTAATTCATCCTGTTCGCTGTTCTCGCTTCAGTTTAACCACGATGTCGATTTTTCCTTCCGCCATTGCCGCCATGTTGACTTTATAACCACGTCTTGTTGTTTCCAGGCTCCACGGATATGACTCCTTTCCTTTTTTTTTGTTCCTTTTTTTTTCTTTTCCGACCGACCGACCCAAAATCAGAAAACGCATTCGACAATAAACGAAAAAAAAGGGGATGGCCTTAAAGAAAACTACAAATGTTCCGTGATGTTAATTTGTAGAAATATGAAGTATTCATAGTAGACGCACGAATGGCGTCGGTGTCACTTATAGGTATCTAATAACAAAATGCGCGCATTTGATCGCGCGTAAGTTTGTGATAGAAACGTTAAGAACAGGATAATGTGAGACGATCTCTTTTAAAAGGCAATTGATAGGACGGGCTGCAGATCATCTTGGCACATAAAGGCCATCTGTTTATATTAATTTGGTGTTTGGCTCCATTGCGTCGGCACTACTACTTTAATTATTTAAAATGTCTTGATCATGTTGACTTCAAGCTAACAACAGAAATTATCAGTATAAGGTCAAAAACGAAGAATTTAAACAAAGACAATAATAACGGAAAAACTACGTCTGCTGAAAGGTAACTTAAGGTACAGGCTGCTAATCATCTTGCGCTCAATTCACGTTTTACATAATTTATAGCTTGGCTCTGGTCGCTGCGTCACAGTACTGTTCGTAAAATTATTAATTTCCTGATCATGATTGACTTCAGAATAAAAGCAGAAATTTCCAGCATGAGATCAAACGAGCAATTAAAATATGAACAATAAAAATAATAAAACTACCCCTCCTGAAAAGCTTTTTAGGGCACAAGCTGCTAATCATCTTGCAAATGAAACGTTATCAAGTCACGTTTATAGATGATCAAGGATTGGAATTTCCTGCCTCCACACAATGTACAATGAAGCAGCAATTGTTGATAACGAACCATATAGAAAGTAAATTTTGGAGGATATAGCTGAATAAGCAACTTAAACGTATCTTAGAGCATGTATCAGCAAACTCCAACACAGCATCATGATGAACCATGGTAAAAACCAAAACTACTAAACCATTTCTGGAATTTAGCTTGACCAGCGTTTTTCCATATCACGGTCTAAAACCTTTGACGTTCGAGTTGGAGGCGGAAGAAAGAAACAGGAATTACTTTTCTGACAATTTTTGCATGATGTTATCACGTGCGTTTCTTATCTCTGCTGACAGGCTATTTTGAGCACAAGGTGCAAGTCATCTTGGCGAATTTAACTAAAAAAAAAAAAAAAACAGAACAATTCCCGCCTCCTTGACAATATAAATAGACGGGTGTTTTACTGTTACCAAACCAAGTGTACAATAGCTTGTTTGGTACATAGCCAAATAAGACACTGACACTTCAGACGCAACGATGAATGGAACACAGCCATCGAGCTGCTCCAGTGATCCAACGGCAAAGAAAATCGCTAAAACCTTTGCTTATTGCCTGATCGGGGTTGTTTCTTTGGCTGGGAATACGTTAATAGGAATAATTGTCTACAAAACAAAAGCCATGAGAAAAACTACTACCTTTTTAATCGTGAACATGGCCATCTCAGATCTGTTGTTACCGATTTTTCTGTTCCCTAAGATTGTTACAGAGTTCTACGTCGACTCATGGCTGATCAGTGGTCCGCTTGGTCAAGCCTTGTGTAAGCTACAAGTCTTTTCTTCGGATGTCTCCGAATTTGTATCTGTTCAAAGCTTGGTTCTGATAGCAGTGGATCGATTTGGTGCTGTGGTGTTTCCTCTCCGTTTCCTAATCATCAGTTCGAAGATGTACCTTTTCCTCATTCTTGCCACTTGGGTCGTTGCAATGGCTGTCGAGTCTCCATATCTCTTCGCTTTTAGACTTGTTGAATACAGCCCAGGAAAGTTGATGTGCGTGGGGGAATGGACAGCAGCCTTTGGAGAGTCATCGTCCTATAGAAATTACATCTTAGCAATATTTGTTTTATTTCTCTATACCCCTCTGGCTGCTTCGTGCACACTTTACTGCAAAATTGTCTTAAAGCTCAAGTCACAGTCGATCCCAGGCGAGAGGTCGTTCAACGCCGGACAACAGCGTGCGAAAAGGGAACGGAATGTGTTAAAGATGGCCATTGCTATTGTGTTAGGGTTTGCAGTATGTTGGCTACCCTTCAGCATTATTGTTTTACTAGCACTATTTGCATGGACAAACAACATTAAATCCTCTTGTGGCATAACACGCTTTTTCTTCACTGCTCTGATCTTGGCTCGAGCAAATTGTGCTATTAACCCTTGCATTTGTTTTATTTTCAGTGGAAATTATAGGCAACGTCTTAAGAATCTCATTAGCTGCTTCTGGGCACCGCAGGCCGGTAATCGAGTAGGACCGATCGGTTCGTAAGACGGTAGTCGACAATCAACTATAATATGTATGGTTGGACAGGAAAGGAAGCGCGTATTACGTAGGGAAACGCATATGATTCATGCTTTTGTTTCTAAGACACTTTTAAAAAGTAGCAGATAAGTTAAAAGCCCAGTGCGCGAAATGTCATTGACTGAGCGTAGAACAGAAATGGCCACATTTTAAAAGACCGCAGGCGGAATTAAATCGGATAGACTTATATTCTTCGTTGCCCCTTTATAGCTCCCAGTTGTTCATAAGCTAAAACCAGTTTTCTCAAGTAGTCGTACTGTAATATTCAGTCCCGCATCAGTTTTAAATTCTTAGTTGTATGATTATTATTATTTTTTGGCAAGCAACAAAGTTGTTTCATTGTATGTTCTGTCAAATCAACTGTCGCTGAAACGATATTATATGGAACTGTTATTAACGACTTCACGCAAATTGAGCATACGAAAAAAGAAATAAATTCTTCTATGACAAGAAACATCGAAAGAGAGAACTTAGGGATTTGTAAATTATTTTAGTAATAAATCTTAGATTACATTTCACATTTGAAAAACAAGAATTATGAGCCAATACCTTTGTAACTGATAGCATTGTAGAACTTGTACTTTAAAACTATATATGACACTATCGAATATAATAATTTATTCCGTCAATGTGACAACGGAACTTTACGTAATGATCTTTAAGCGTTATTTGAACGATGTATTAAAATCACTGGTATACTCATTTGTAGATTTAATTTGGGAAAGCAATAAAATTTGAACAACAAAAAGCAACAAAGTGAGTGTGGCACGTAGGATCATTATTTTTCCACAGCCGATTCTATTGAGCTTTCCCTTTTTAAAACTTTTAAAGTTCCGTACCCAGGATGGAATAGTTTAATGTTAATGTTGAAGACTGAACAGGTGGACGGAAGATCTTGTCAATCGTGGATGCACGATGCAATCACGTGCGATGTCCAAATGTTTTCCACCTAATTAGACTCTCGCTATAAGTGTAGAAATGAAACTTACCGTAAATGATCTAATGGACGCCCAGGGTGTCTATTCAATTTTAGGAGACCTAGGAGGGGCGTTAAATAGATATGAGGCGTTTTATTTCACTTTAACGTTAACAAAACAAATAAGACGCGTGAGTAGTAAACTGATCCAATCTGCGCAGATGTCGTCCATAGTTTGATATCAATGTCTTTATCGTCATTGGGGCCAACCACGTTGTCCATGTTGGCATCGTTGGGCTCGTCGGTGGTTGAGCCGATTGATTGACGGGGGGGGGACGTTTATTAGAGGGGAGCGTCTTCTTCTTCAAAGGGGGGGGGGGGCGCTTATCATTTACGGTCACTCGAAAAAGTCCGCACTTTTCATATAGCAAGTGCTAACAGCGCTTTCCTCGGCCGGAAACCTCCCTTCGTTTCACCTAAGCGAATTGATTGCGTAAGGAGAATTCGAGAAAACTGCAGAAACTGGTCTCCGGCTCCAATGTCGACGCGTCATGCCGGAAGTCGATATGTGAGACAGAAAATAATACTACAACGGTACTAGCAGGAAAGGTTTTAAATGTCAGTAAAGATTCGACTCGCTTCAAGCGAATCGCGGCGACTCGCTTCCGCTTTTCTCTTGGTCAGCACCAAGAACGTGAGCTGACCAACAGAAAAGCGGGTTTTGGGGCAAGAAACCTATGTCTGACATAAAGCAATTTTAGAGCCAATATTTTTTTTTTTTTCGAGCGCAAGAAGCAATGGTAAAATTGTCTCCGAAGGGGAATCCAGAACAAACTGGAAATCGTCTAAACTTCTCGAACCTGGTTCACTATCTCGAATCTGGTTTACTTGATCCGTTTTTAGAGCGTACTGCAATCGTAACAGTCGTATCGTATACCGCATTTTGTTAATCATTCGTATTTTAACCACACCGCTCCGTTGGCTCATTACCAGTTTCATGCACAAGGTAGCAAACCAAACAACTTCAATAATAGCAACGACAGTGAAAATAAAATTTCTCTATATTTATTTTCAGACAATTAAGGTGTTCGTTTTTTAATGTTAGCACAAAGATAATTTTATTTCACTGTTAATGTACTGTGCCAATTGAGGACACTGTAAATAGCAAACAAATATTGTAAATGGAACAGAAACTTGTTATAAATCCCAACTGACGTGAGGGTATAACCAGTTGGCTATTCACATAGCGCGGTGGAGCCAAATTCTGGACTACCAAACACAAATCCATCTAGTGGCAGGGAAGAGGAGTTGAGCCCGTGACCTCCGGATTATACTAAAAGTACAATTCTCTAACCACTAGGCCACGCTACCTCTTTCTCAGAGACACTGCGATACTCCGACGTTCGAGCAATTCAAAACAATATCCAACAAGCTTAGTGAAGTTTTCGATCCGGCTCGTAGCTATAACGAGGCTGTTGCATTCCCCCAGACAACTGTTGTTCCTTCTTCGAGTCAACTGCCATCAGCAGCTTCGAGTACTTGGAAATCAGTTTTTCTTCAAGTCCATTCGAGATCTGGGTATGGCTCATAGAATCCTGTCCGTAGCTTTAAGTGTATATGACAGATTTCTTTTTATTTGCTTGATCGAATCTACACGGGATGCTGATTTGAACATCGACTGAATAAAAGTTCGAAATCTTTTTTATTTTTTTTTTTTTCTGCGTTTTAGCCGTCCGAAAACGTGAAATTTCACTTTCTGTTAGGTCAAAAACCGCGCGAGGAAAGGACCTGGGACTAGATGAGCCGTGACGTCAAAACCATAACGTGCTCGCAAGAAACAAACATTCCCCCAGACAGCAATTGCTCCTTTTTCGAGCCAACTTCCATCAGTAGCTCCGAGTACTTCTGCGGCTAGAAATCAGTTTTTCTTCAAGTCCATTCGAGATCTGGATATGGATCACAGTATCCTGTCAGTAGCTTCGTTCCTGCAGGCACGCACCAGTAAGACACTACCTCTCTGGAACCTCTATTTTCATTCGCCCGCTGTAAACACTACCTCTATTGTTATTCAGGGATAGGGGCATTGTTATAGCCTGTTATGTATTGTTTTAGGAACCAATGAAATAACTCGTTCCGAGAGGTAGTGGGCGACCCGGCACGCACAACTGCAGCAACAGCAGCAATAAAACCTGTAACAGATAAGGAACAGAACCTTCTCCGAAAATGGCAAACAACGACATTTTATTTTGCTTAGCAATATCAAGTACCATTCCGCGAACACACTGGGCCCGTTGTGAAAATCTTGTCCCTTTGATCAATGACCCGATGTATCCTGTGACGTTTCTGAGCTGCTCCTCGTAGCGGTGACTTGCGCGCGAAAATTGCAATCGTTGGCAGGAAGAAATGAGTTAAAAATCATCATCGAGCATTAACTAACTTTCACTCGCTCTGATGAAGGTGGACAGAGACCACCGAAAATTTAGTAAGGAACAAGCGGATCGCCTAAATAAACCCTACTAAAAATCCTGTACATATACGATTGTAATACTGGTTCCAGTATTTTCAGTAATTGTCTTGGCAACTTATTATTAATGCGCGGTGTTTTCCTCTCTGTCATTTGACTTTTATCTTGTATTATAGTAGGAGAACTTAACTACTCTTTAAAATCTATTTTAACGGGTGTTGCACCATCAAGCATCATCGACGTTCAGTATAGTTTCTAAACAATGAAGACCAGGGATCTTTATTTCTTTTAGAAATAACATTTTACATAGATGAGAATATTATTTCTTGTCATTAACTGGGAGGGATAAACAGGACGATGTTACTATCACGTGCGCGGTATATAACTTACCTTATGTTTGCTTTGTTGAAATCCGCCCTTCTCAATAGGTTCAGATCGATATTAATGGTATATGAAAATGGGAATTAAAACATCAAATATCATTTTCGTGGTTAAATAATTCATTCATGACTTCATCTAAGCTAAATTACATGCATGCAAAATATGCATTTTAATGAGAAACTACCTAAAGTTAAGTTATGGCTAACATTTTTTTTTCGTGGACACATTAATTTCTTGTTCATGAGGACATCAACTAAACAACAGGAATTTTCATATCGAATCATAAATGAAGTATTTAAACAAAAACTTATAATGAAGAAAGTACCTTCCGCGAAAAAAAAAAAAAAAAATAGGGCACAAACTGCGAATCCTCTTGGCAAACTAATCGCCGTCTAATCACATTTTTACATAATTGTTTGCTTGATGATGATTGACTTCAGGATATTAAAAACAGGAATTTCCAGCATGAGATTACACGGAGAATTAAAACATGAACAATGAAAATGATAAATCTATCTCTGCAGAAAAGCTATTCAGGGCACACGCGGCTTATCATCTTGGCAAATGAAACGTTTTCAAGTCACGTTTATAGATAATCTATTGCTTGATTTACATCAAGAAAAGGAATCTCTCGCATCCATCACAATGAAAATGAAGCAGCAATTGCTGATAACAAACCAGACAGAAAGTACATTTTGGAGGATGTAGCTGAATAAGCAACTTCATCGTATCTTTGAGCATGTCGGCAAACTCCAACACAACATCGTCGTGAACTATATTAAAAAAAAAAACAAAAGAACCAAGCAATTTCTGCAATAAAGTTTGACAGACATTCTTTTATGTCACGATCTAGAACCTTTCACGATTGAGTTGAATTAGGGGGCGGGGAAAACAAACAGGACGGACATTTCTGATAAGTGTTGCATGATGTTATATCTTATCTGTGCGCGCTGAAAGCTTTTTTGAGCACAAGCTGCAAATCACCTTGGCCAATGAAAACAAAATAAAAAAACTGAACAATCCCCACCTTCACCACAATATAAATAGACCAGCGTTTTGCTTTTACCAAACCAGGTGAACAACAATTAGTTTGGGAAATAGCTACATAAGACACTGAATCGAAACGTCAGAATGTTGGCAAACTCCAACACAACGATGAATGGAACACAGCCATCGAGCTGCTCCAGTAATCCTACGGCAGAAAAAAACGCAAAAACCTTTGCTCATTGCCTTATCGGGGTTGTCTCTCTAACTGGGAATACGTTAATAGGAATAATTGTCTACAAGACAAGAGCTATGAGAAAAACTACTAACTTTTTAATCGTGAACATGGCCATCTCAGATCTGCTGTTTTCGACTTTTCAGGTCCCGCAGATTATTACAGAGTTGTACGTCGACTCCTGGTTGATCAGTGGTTCGCTTGGTGAAGCCTTGTGTAAGCTGCATGTCTTTTCTTCCGATGTCTCCACAAGTGTTTCTATCCATAGCTTGGTTCTGATAGCAGTGGATCGATTTGGTGCTGTGGTGTTTCCTCTCCGTTCCCCACTCATCAGTTCGAAGATGTGCCTTTTCCTCATTCCTGCCACTTGGGTCGCAGGAATAGCTATCCACTCCCCTTATCTCTTCGCCTTCAGACTTGCTGAATACAGCCCAGGAAAGTTTAAGTGCGCTAGGGAATGGACAGCAGCCTTTGGAGAGTCGTCGTCCTATAGAAATTACATCTTAGCAATATTTGTTTTATTTATTTATACCCCTCTGGCTGCGACGTGCGTACTTTACTGCAAAATTGTCTTAAAGCTCAAGTCACAGTCGATTCCAGGCGAGCGGTCGATTAATGCTGGGCAACAACGCGCGAAAAGGGAACGGAATGTGTTAAAGATGGCCATTGCTATTGTGTTAGGATTTGTAGTATGTTGGCTGCCCTTCAGCATTATTGCTTTACTAGCATTATTTGCATGGACAAACAACATTAGATTCTCTTGTGGCATAACACGCTTTTTCTTCACTGCCCAGATCTCGGCTCGAGCAAATTGTGCTATTAACCCTTGCATTTGTTTTATTTTCAGTGGAAATTATAGGCAACGTCTTAAGAATCTCATTAGCTGCTTCTGGGCACCGCAGGCCCGTAATCGAGTCGGACCGAACGGTTCGTAAGACCCTAGTTGATAATAAACCTGATAAACTATAGTATATCACATGTCACATTTAGAAAACAGGAATTGTAAGCCAATGTGTAGCTTTGTAACTGATAGTCCTGTAAAACTTGTATGTCAAAACTATATATGAAACTTACTATCAAACATAATAATTTTTTCCGTCAATGTAACAACGGAACTTTGCGTAACGATTTTTTAGCGTTATTTGAACGATGTCTTAAAATAATTTGGTATATTGTACATGTAATTTAGTGAAGCAATAAAAGTTGAAAAACAAGAAGCAACAGAGTGATTGTTCCGCGTAGGGTCATTATCTTTCCAGAGCCGATTAAATTAAGCTTTTTTGAGTTCCGTGCCACGATGGAATCGTTTGGTTTAGTGTTGAAGACGGAATAGGTGGACGGAAGCTCATGTCAATCGCGGATGCACGGTGCAATCAAGTGCGGTTTCCAGATGTTTTTCACTTTCTTGGACTCTTGCTGAGCGTAGAAATGAAACTGAACACGAAAAAATTCCGCACCTTTCACATAGCAAGTGCTAACAGGGTTTTCCTTGGCCGGAAACCTCCCTTCCTTTCACCCAAGCGAATTGATTGCCTGAAGAGGATTCGAGAAAACTGCAGAGACTGGTTTCCGGCGCCCATGTCGACGCCTCATGCCGGAAGTCGATTTGCGAAACATAGAAATAATTCGACAACGGTACTAACAGGAAGGGTTTTAAAGTGGGGGTAAACGTGAATTTGAGTGAAATTTTAAGAGGTTTAAAGAAGCGATAGAACAAAGAAAATCATTTTTGAAACACCACCCGACAGTTGACCCCCGGCCCACGCATTTACTAATCCTTTGAGAAAAACTATCTCTTCCCAAACATCCCCAAAAATCACTCAAAAATTTAAAAAACACCGCTAAACATAGCTTTGTGAGATGAGCTAATAGTTTTGGAAAGGCTTGAAACTGAAGCGAGATATTCGCATTAAACCCAAGTTAAGGTGGCTCAGAACTGTTTCCTGCATTTTTCAACACCTCAATTTTGACGGATCAATACCAAAAGTATTTTTCAGTTGACCCAACAATTATGGTATCAAACAGATGCCCAATGACCGGTAAACAAGTTATGGTTAATTTTTGGACATTACATGTTACCATAGCAACGGTATGACTTGGTAAAAACACCCTTAATTTTAGCTTTAAGTGCTTATAACTTGAAAACAAGTCCGGTGACCCCCATTTTTTATTATCAAATTGTAATCAACAGTATTAGATGCAACTTTCTGCAAAGTTTTAAAAAAATCTGCACATGACGTTCAGAGCCACCTTAAATTTACGAAAATTTAAGGTGGCTCTGAACCCCATGTGCAGATTTTTTTTAAAACTTCGCCAAAAGTTGCATCTTGTCTTGCTGATCAAAATTTCATAATAAAAAATGGGGGTCACCGGGCTCATTTTTGAGTTATAAGCACTTAAAGCTAAAATTAAGGGTATTTTTAACAGGTTGTAGTGTTGCTATGGTAACATATTGTGTAATAAAAATGACAACAACGTGTTCACCAATCAATAATCATTTGTTTGACACCATCATTGTAGCATCAACTAATAAAGAGTGGTTATAATGACCAATCGAAATCTAAGTACTGGAAAGTGTTGGAAACGGTAGCCAGCCACCTTAAGCGGTGGAAAAACGGGCTTCAGGTTTTACCCCGCCATAAGTCTTTTACACATGTAAATGTAACTGAAGATCGACTCGCTTCAAGCGAATCGTGGTGACTCGTTTCCGCTTTTCTCTTGGTCAACACCAAGAAGGTGAACTGACGAAAAGAAAAGCGGGCTTTTGGGACGACATATGCTTGAAATCTAGCCTTTAATTTTCCTTCCCTCACTTTGCTTTCGGTCGCCCGCTTTTTATCGCCCCACTGTCTGAGAGAGCCTGGAACAGGCTGTTCAATTTAGTTCTCTGACGTACATAAGGGAGATCCGCCTTTCCCCACCTCTCCCCACTCCGGCGTATTTGAATGTTTTCAAGTCACGTTTATAAATAATCTATTGCTTGATTTGCATCAAGAAAAGGAATCCCCAGCATCCATCACAATGAAAATGAAGCAACAATTCCTGATAACAAACCAGACAGAAAGTACATTTTGGAGGATGTAGCTGAATAAGCAACTTCATCGTATCTTTGAGCATGTCGGCAAACTCCAACACAACGTCGTCGTGAACTATATTAAAAAAACAAACAAACAAAAAAGCTACTAAGCAATTTCTGCAATAAAGTTTGACAGACGTTTTTTTTATGTCACGATCTAGAACCTTTCACGATTGAGTTGGGGGCGGGAAAAACAAACAGGACGGACATTTCTGACAACTTTTGCATGATGTTATGTTATTTGCGCGCGCTGAAAGCTATTTTGAGCACAAGGTGCAAATCACCTTGGCAAATGAAAACAAAAGAAAAAAAAGAGAACAATCCCCACCTTCACCACAATATAAATAGACCAGCGTTTTGCTTTTACCAAACCAGGTGAACAACAATTACTTTGTTAAGAAAGACAAAGACAAAAGAAAAAAAATGCCGCATGCCGGAAGTCGATTTGCGAAACATAGAAATAATTCGACAACGGTACTAACAGGAAGGGTTTTAAAGTTGGGTTAAACGTGAATTTGAGTGAAATTTTAAGAGGTTTAAAGTAGCGATAGAACAAAGAAAATCATTTTTGAAACACCACCAGACAGTCGATCCCACGCAAGAGCATCCTAAGCTGTCAGGGGACTGTTTGGGTGTCCATCTACTAATTTTTAACTTCAAATTCTAATTTTAAAATCACATTAAATCTTTAATATTTCTTGTTTCTCCACATTTTACTAATCTATTGAGAAAAACTATCTCTTCCCAAACATCCCCAAAAATCACCCAAAAATTTACAAAACACCGCTAAACATAGCTCTGTGAGATGAGCTAATAGTTTTAGAAATGCTTGAAACTGGAGCGAGATATTGGCATTAAACCCAAGTTAAGCGGTGGAAAAACGGGCTTCAGGTTTACCCCCGCCTTAAGTCTTTTAAATGTAACTGAAGAATCGACTCGCTTCAAGCGAATCGTGGTGACTCGTTTCCGCTTTTCTCTTGGTCAGCCCAAGAAGGTGAACTGACCAAAAGAAAAGCGGGCTTTTGGGACGACATATGCTTGAAGTCTAGCCTCCCTGGCTTTGCTTTCGCTCGCCCGCTTTTTTTCGCCCTACTTACTGAGAGAGCCTGGAACAGGCTGTTCAATTTAGTTCTTGGAAGTACATAAGGGGGGTCCGCCTTTTTTAACAAGTTTCTGTTTGATTTATATATTCTCATGACGATTTCATTTGTTATCGGCTTCCGTCATCATCGCAGTTTCTTGCATACTGTTAAATAAATGCACAAAAAGAGAGCAAAGATTCTGCGCCACCTTAACGGTACATCTAAGAACCTGTAGGTAAAAAGCGCATTGCTCTTTTTGAACACATATATATATATCGGAAAAAATAAACAGCTGCGAGTTACGCATTAAGCCAGCCAACAGACTTAGCTCTGGTAAATTAAACAACAAACAGACAACTATACACCAAGTAGCTTTATTTGCTTTGCCTAAGTCATACATGAAATTTAAATGCTAATCAAGACTTAATTAGAGAACATTACTATTGTTTCTCCAACAACGGATACAATTCAAAAAACTCTGAAAAGAATGACAACCAGATTGTTGTTTCGCTAAAATAAAATCACTTTTTTTTCTTTTGGAATACGTTTGCCTTGCAATATAAACGGCTGACATTTAACTTAACCTAGCGAATAATTTATCTTTAGAAAAACTTGAATTATCTTTAGGCTAGCAACTTATCGTAAGATTAATTACATGCATTCATTGACAGTTGGCCTGGTTGATTGTCATATATGGCACTTATGGTTGATAAAAGCTTTATCCAACCTTCTTCCAGACCCACTTACAAACATTGTTGCATTTAGGAGTACACACAGAGGTGCAGACCCAACCACCACAGACCTTGCTGCAGGAAGAGAAACACACAAGACTGCAAACCCAGCGCCTCACCAAGTCACGTTTGAAACCTAAAACAAGAAAAACAAAACCTAAGAACAATACTATCACTGTTAAAACACGCCATTTCATAGACTGCCCTAGTTTCCTAATATAAGAAAAGTATTTCACAGCTTGAAATACCTTTGCAATACAGCTTATGGCTTCTTATACAAAGTTATAAGTGTAAGTTTCACTCACGTTTTGCGGGGGCTTTGTTTGTAGATTGCACCATGTCAGTCGAATCCAACTCTCCTTCGACAACTACGTAAATAGGTAACTTTGCACACAGATCCGCCATTTCGTCGCTTAGACGAGAACGGTCTTCAAGATTTCCAATAACCTTTAGCTTCACTTCAGTTTGCGGTTTTGATAACGCTAGGCCACCTTTGCTTTCCTAGTCAGAGAATGATTGAAAATGTATGAAACTCTTTAATAGCTGTGTCGACTTAAAAGAAACCGAAATTCATGCAGCTACTATAATTCAACGTAAAAGAGTAACATATTAACTTTTTTGGGCAAGTTGGATTACAAAAGCTACATTTTTTAGCGGCATAACGTGTTATTTCTTTCTCGTCACTGAAATGTAACGCTACGCATAAACTAGTGTAGCCCTGAAATGATTGCACATTAATTTTCAGAGCCTTCAATAACTCTAAAGTATCGGTAATCCGCTAAATGAGGTTAATAATTTAGTAAATAAATATATATTTTTAAGAATTCTTTAGATTATGATGAAGGAGGTAATGAAGGACCCTATGCACATCTACCAGTTCTAATAACTCGTATATACTGATATACCAATATGAGTTTTGCTCAAGCGGATGATATCCTGTCTCGCTTAACTTTAAAGGACACTATTCTTTACTTTATACAGACGCGAAACCACTGATTCAAACGCATTTGTTCGATCTTTAATTATGAATGCTGTGAATTTTCAACAACTACTACTTATAACTAAAAAAAAGAAAAATAAAAACGTACCAGGAGTTTCACCAAGTCAGCCGGCTTAGGAACATTTTCAGTTCCTTCACTCAAAAAGCAGGATTTAGTCACTGGCATGCGGATCATCGTCAAATTCTGCAGAGAAAGATCGATTACATTATCTGCTTTACAAGTAACAATCCCGTACTTAGCTTCCGATTTACATT
The DNA here is from genome assembly GCA_963693305.1 of Meandrina meandrites. Classification (NCBI taxonomy): domain Eukaryota; kingdom Metazoa; phylum Cnidaria; class Anthozoa; order Scleractinia; family Meandrinidae; genus Meandrina; species Meandrina meandrites. The sequence continues at coordinate 27,666,472 of OY855908.1, read as the reverse complement.
TATCAAGAATATTTCTTAAAAATTGATCCTGATTAAAAATGGTTTTGAGATCATAAATCATGTTGGTTTGTTTCAACGTAAGGCTACAAATGATCTTTGAATTACATTAAAGCTAGCAACAGGAAATTTAAAAACCTATGGCGAATGAACAGTAATAGCGAATAACCTTTTTGAAGTCGTAGACGATATCTCCCGCTTCATTATCAGATGACGTTTTAGGCACATGGAAAGTTTCTGTCTCGTTCTCAGTGTCAATATCAATCTTTTCCTCATAATCCTTCCCATCTTTGTTCATCTTCAGTGTGTATTTTGACACTTGATGACTTTTGGAATCCTGCAAAGGCAACAGAAGAATGAAAAAAAGGTACTAGAGTTGAATAATCTGCTTGTGTTCGTGTTAGGCAGCGAGAGGAAGCGGACTTTCTCTTACAACTGTGCTATAAAAATGCTGTTGATAGTCTGCCGCATTTCACATTTTTCACGGGCGCAACAAATGTAATATTAAATCTTTGCAGTCATGGCAAGTTGTGAAATCAAGCGTGCTAGCAACTAAACATGATCAACACCTTATGAAACCAAAGAGTATCATTGACCAAAATCATGGTATAACTTGCTAATGCTTTCTTAGCATGTGCAAACATCCCCTGTTGGAATAATGCATCGAACCCTTTTCTGCTCTTTTCTGAGCAAGGTTCTCATAAGCGGACCGATCAAATGACGGGTGCGAACTTAAATTTAAAATCTCAGCACTTCATGAATTTACACCTACGAAATGACACTACTTCAATTTACCTTTTTTTCCGTTCCACATTGGCAAACGGACGCTGCAGTGGTGACAACAACGAGGAAGGCAAAACACAAAATCAAAGCCTTGAACTCCTATTGACAGAAACAAGTAAAATGCATTAAAGTTATGTTAAACATTTATCACATTCCAAACTGTCCTCTGAATTCTTTGTGACTGCATGGCAGGTGTATGGACTGCATACAGCTATGAATTCCACCCTCGCGCTAGGCGGCAGATAAAATGTCTTGTCAAATAAAACATACCATCTTTCTCGTGACAAAAACTGCAAGAGCTGTTCGTTCTTCTTAGCTTGTGGCACAAGACTAAAACTTTCTCCACTGAGTATGGATACAAGCCACAAGTGAACCGTTTTTATACCATCTGAAGGCTTGGTTAAGTTTCCTGATTCTTAACTTGATATTACGGATCTGCATAATATTTTATATCTAAATTAGGGTTGATTTTCCTTGTTTCAGTTCAAGTTTCCTTGTTCTCATTCTAGTTCTTGTTTTATGACCTCCCATAAGCTCTTCCTTTAGAAATGGCACTACTGCGCAATCTCATCAACTATATTTGTCCAGTTCCTGGACTCACCCTACCCACCCTACAAAGTTTATGTTATTCTGCGCGCACTGGAGAGTCTAGAACTTTTCCTGGAGTAAACAGCTAGTTTATGACTACAAAATTTCTCTGACTTTTTAACAGGACATGCATGAACCGCGATAAAGGCAATACAAATACGTTTTCATTTATCTACCTGAATGGCTAACCATTTTTTTATTTTTCGAGCTGGAGCGTGATTCTAAGCGTAATTCTAATTTGTCGCTAAACGCAACCTCAAGTCTGACCTGTTCTAAGCTATAATCAACACTTCCCTTAGCAGCCGTGGTATTGCGCATACGCTACAACTGATTACGGCCGATTACACAGTCACGCTTTTCTTGGCCGAAACATTCTCAAAAGGAAGTGGAACGAGAGTAAAATACACGCGAGCGCTGTGCTTCCCGCCAAATTGCACGGGCAGCTAACAAGAAAACCAACCGGATCACAAAAATCCCGGGCTCACAATTTTACTTCACTAAAGATAGAACTGAGTTCTATCTGCCATTAAAATATTACACCAAAAAAAAATGTTTATATCAAAAATGAGCTGAAAAAAATATAAAGAAATATTAATATAGCACTTCCTTTAGTTATGGCACTACTGCGCAATCTCATCAATTATATTTTTCCAGTTCCTGAACGCACCCTACCCACCCTGCAAAGTTTAGGTTATTCTGAGCACGCTGGAGAGTCTAGAATTTGCCCTGTAGTCAATAATTAGTTTGATATGACTCTAAAATTTAGTGTGACACGGATTGTACGAAGACGGCATTTGGCAGTAATCATATACGTCCCACATGTTTGAATCTACTAATTACATAGCAACAGGTTGGAAAAGCAGCCTTATTATGTTAGCTTGACGTTTTTCGGAATGCGAAGTGTATAACTGTGTCATTTTAGTGTTTGTAATAAGTGGTATGTAACAGGAGGAGCTGCGGTTGCGCATGCGCAGTTGCGATCACTTTTCGCACGAGAGAAATGAATGTTTACCTTTTTATGGCCGTAGTTTAACCTCTTTATACCAGCTTCTGAGCTATATCACTTTGTATAGAGGACGGTACATTAGACTTTATCAAACCTATGGCTAGTAGACGTATTGTTTTGAGGTTTAACGATGGCAAACTGCGTTGAAGTGCTCTGAGGAGAAAAGGGTTTTGGTCAATATGGCGGCCGCTGCCATCAGGAAGGCAGTTGTTCCCTACCACGCTATAAAGCCTAAGGGGCATGCTTTCGCTTACACACGCCAAAAGGTGAGTAACTATGCTTTGAATATTGTTTCATTGGTCGAACTATGCACATCAATTACACGAACTCGTGAATAATGTTGTCTTTGAAAACCCTCCATCGCCGTAAACCTCGGAATAGGGAAACACTTCTGCTTGTCTAACTCAAAATCTACACGCATATCCAACGAAAAATGGGCAGGAATTTTTCAAGAAAAGAATGTTTGTATCGGATATTGTCCAAAGAAAATAAGTAAAATTCGGGTTCATGTTAAAATCCTTTAGATCTCTCCATGCCCTTTTACTCCAAGGCAAGTTCACTGATCTTGACATCCGTCTCACCTGCGTTGGACTTGCTGTACAATGGTTGATTTTAATGTTCATTCTGTGCACTAGGTATAAACATTTCAAGTAAACAACAATCGGTGGCATCGAGTGATATTTAAAGATCAGGCTTAGACAAGCTAATTGTGACATATTTATTGACATTCCTGATGATAATTTTCCTTCATTATGCAACATATACACATATATCCAATAAGATTCCTTGGAAGACTTTGAGTGCTATATGTATTATTTATATTTTTGCTGCTTTGATCACTGACAAAAATCGAGATTATTGTCAAAATTGGAGCAATACCCTGTTTTCAGGGTCAAATGTATAAAACATATTTCCCCCACTTCACATTTGGTGCATTTGCATACAAAATTACTTCTTGATAAATTAATTAATTATCCAAAAGAGTTAGGAGGGTTTGATACTCTATATCCTTAAAGGCAATAAATTTCTCTCTAACAGACTCTCTGATATAGAGCCATCCACCATAGACTACCTCCAAAATTAGGCTTATACGCCAAGGCTTGGGGTTCTTAGCATGTTTGCTCTTTGGAAATAGTTTAGTGTAGATGATTTCAAAAAAGTCTCTAAATTCGTCGAATAGTGTTTCCTGGCCATTGAGTGAAATGTGGAGAGGTCCAATGCATGGCATTAAAGAAAGAATAGCAGGTTGATCAGAGTTGACAGTTCCATTCTCTTTTTCAGGTCCAGAGGGATATGACAGAGTGTAGCTGTGGTCTGAGTGAGCTGTCGCAGAAGAGGACTGTGGTTGAGATTGTGATGTAGAGGATGCTTCAGCATGTTTGTAGTATTTTTAAAGGGTTTCATAGATGATTTGTCTGGAGTAGAATTGTGCAGGCCAGTCACCAGGTTGAGAACGAAGGAAGTGCTTTAGATATTCTAAAAGATTTGTACTGAGCACAATGTCAAATGCAGCATCAAAGTCATCATTGCTCTTAAGATTTAACTCTACAAAATCCACCAAGTGGACATCCTGCATTTGACGCATGGTTCTGACGGAGTCATGTTGGCAGTATTGATGTGATGACAAGCGATGCCTTTCAAGCTCTGGGTTGAAAAAGCAGTTCCGGATCCAACTAGGCATCATAGAAGAGTAAGATTGAGAAAGTTTGTACATTGCTGCAGGGCCAGAGACAGAGTTTACAACAGCTGGAATATCCAAAGCTTTGAGAGAGTGGTAGTTAGTTGCAGGACAGGCCGGTATGGCAAGGATGTTCCTAAATAACTTAACAAGAATGGTACACGTAGATTTGGGATTACAAGATTGAATAGTAGTCGGCCTTCTAATATTGTGGATAGCGGTGTAATCATCAATAATAAGTACAATTTGGTATTTCTTAGCAATTGCTTCTGTGACAAGATCATTCAGTCTCTTTGCAGTTCCTTGAGCTACTTCATTGTAGATGGGTGGTAAGAGGGTGTGGCCATCTGGGGCACGGAGTACCTCTCCAAAACGTGTGTCTTCGACACGCCACTTTAGCTGTTCAAATGCCGTTGTGGGGTGATTATCGGTTTGCGTAGAGACAGTAGAGAGAGTTTGTTGGGGTGCTGGTCTTACAAGTGGAGCCCGTCAACTGTCAATAAAAAAATGTATATTTTTTTTCCCCAGGGATACTTTGCAGTAGTACCTAAATGTCTGTTTTACCAAATGCTTCATTGTAACGGGTTTTTTTTTAATAAATATGAGTACTTACGTGTTCAAATGTTTCTCCAGTCTTCCTATGTTTACTTATCGCAGCCCTGCACGTGCTGCATATCCGGCTGTCTTCATCCACGACCAAGTTTGATCCAAAGCATTGCTTTATGTCGGCTAGAAAACTGTGCGCCGGCCGAGTTTGCACGCGAGGCTTTGATTTGAAGCGTTTTTTTGCATATAGCGCATATCACTGCAGCATTTTTTCCGCTCTGGACAAGTTTGAGCGCAAGGAGACAAGCAATGAACAGAAGCAGTGATGTCAACATGTTCATTTCGCGGTTGTCACGCACTTGTCACGCAACGTTCGTTCTGGCGGTAATTGATTCATGCGGCAGCGATCCACGGTCTGCGATCCGCGGTCAGCGCATGGCAGCAACAGAATCTCCTCCTGTTGTGGTATGTAGGGCATTCTAAAAAGTGGCATCTCGGGCGTTTTTAATTAATCGAGACATATCGAGGCAATTTTAAAAGAAAAGCCTTATGAACCCGTAATGTTTCGGTTGAAGAAAGAAAGGATAAAAAAATTATTTGTTGAAGGATGTTTTCCTTGAACATTGAACTGAGAAGAACTTTGTATCCTATATCTGCTGCTTAATTGTTATCGAGAATGCGCAGTAGGGCCATCTCCTGAGGAAGTGGAACGAGAGTAAAAAACACGAGAACTTTGTGCTTCCCGCCAAATTGCACGGGAAGTTAACAAGAAAACCAACCGGTCAAAAAAGCTCCCCGGCTCGCAATGTTACTCAGTTCTATCCGCCATTTAAAGATTATACGAAAAATGTTTATATCAAAAATAAGCTGAGAGAAATGTAAATAAATGATAATATAGCACATCCTATCGTTATGGCACTACTGCCGAATCTCATCAACTATATTTGTACACTTCCTAAACTCACCCTACCCACCCTACAAAGTTTAGGTTATTCTGAGTACGCTAGAGAGTCTAGAACTTTTCCTCGAGTAAATAGCTAGTTTGATGTGACTATAAAATTTAGTGTGATACGGATTGTACGAAGATGGCATTTGGCAGTAAATATATACGCCCCACGTGTTTGAACCTACTTATTAAATAACAACAGGTTGAAAAAGCAAGCTATATAATGTGCAAGCTTGGTGTTTTCGGAATACGAAGTTTACTAACTGTGCCATTTTAGCGTTTTAAGTATAGGGCATTCATTCCAATGTGTGGCATCCTCGAGCGTTTTTAATTAATTGGGACATATCGAGGCCATTCTAAAAGAAAAGCCTTACGAAGCCGTAATGTTTCGGATAAAGGAAGAAAAAATAAAAAATATATATATTTGTTGGAGATTGTTTTCTTGAAGGAAGAAGTGGAAAGTTGTGCAAAAAGACAAAGAAGAGGACATGACTGACACATTGAACTGAGAAGAACTTTGTATTCTATATCTGCTGTTTAATTGTTATCGAAAATGCGCAGTAGGGCCGTCTCTGAAGGAAGTGGTATTTTTAGCAGAAGGGTTAGATCATTTCTTAACAATAATAACAAGGCTTTTTTTAACGTTTATTGAGATACGGAGCTGAAACGTGGACAATTGGTTTTAATTTTACGTGTAAAATACTTCACATATCCGTTATAAGAATGTGGGAGAATGCCAGAGCCTTCAGGTTTTATGTGATTATAAAAAAATCGAGTCGAACAGACATGAAAGATTTTCCCATATATCTAAGTCAGGAAACATCACTACGTATTAACACTTCCTTAAAGATGGCCCTTGACCGCGGACCAAGTCATGGCGTTGTGTGACACTGCCGTTTTATGATTGTTGAAACATTAGATGACGGAGATAATTCAGTGAAAACTCTTCATGTCATACTGTATTAGTTACGTTTATTGGAAATTTACGTTTATCTGGCTCCACGTTCTGATTTTTTTTTTACCACTTATTCTGATCTTGAGCCGTAATTTAATTTTAATATATAGATTTAGGCAGGCCTAAAAGCGGAGCTCCCATTTATCTTTTTTTTTTTTTTTTTTTTTTTGCTCGAGTAAATTACAGTGTTACCAAATAAGAAACCAAACTATATTTCTAGGCTTATACGGTGGCCCATGTAGGTACAAAAAACCTCTCATGATTTTGTTGACGAAAGCGACGTCAATATATTTCGTGATTAACCCGTCTGAATTTCCCTGCCTTCAGTGACAGGTTCTAAAATTGAAATTGACGAGTGCACTTTATTGGGTTTCTCACGTACGCACGTAGGCGCAAAACAAATCTTAGTAAAACTTTTTACAACGTTTACTGTACACTAATTCGTAATGCACCTCTAAGATCTCTATGAGTTATTCAAGGTAAAAAGAACCTTGGCCTTGTTTTGATTACTACAAAACTGTTATGGCAAGAAAATCAACTCAAGGCAAAAACAAAGTACGTACAGAAAAATAAAGTGAACTCGCTGCTAAACACAGTAAACTAAATGAACTCATGCCACGGCAAACTTAAAAAGTCACGGCGGCAAAACAAACACTGCAAATTGATGGTGCCGGTTATGTAGGTCATTTTAAAGCAGTGTTTGTGTACGAATTGTGGCAGTTTGTGATTTGGAAAGTGGTGCACGCTAACTTAGAATAAGCCTACAATGATGTTTTGACTGTTTTGAACTGTCTTCTTTTCGTTGCGGTTTGGTTGCATGATTTACTAATTCTGTTTTATCGTACGCGTTTACGTAAGAGAATTTTATGTAGAGAACTAAATGAATTTTCTTCATTTCTGGTAAATAAATATGCGGTAGGTTAAGTCTGAACCCACTCAGCCTAGCGCAGGTAACTCGCAACGAAACCGGCAAATTCAACACACTCACTAACAAGCAGTGATATTATAAAGAGAAACAAAACAAATGCAAGCGAGCCGAAATCGCGATTTTGATCCATGAAGCTAAATAATTTGTTTTCAAAATCTAATAATGAACATCACAGTTAACTCCAATAACTAAAACTGAAAATAATTAGTCTAAACAAAATATTTACTAAACAAATGTGTAAAATGTACAGGGGCACCCAACGAAACATTTTCACAAAATACAACATAGAACCCATAAGGATGATAATTAAGCACTGTTAAGGCATGATTTTCATTTTTTTTTTGTTTCTGGGAAAAAAATATCTGTTCCGCACTCCCAGCAGGATGGTAAGAAAAACTTCACTCCCAGCTATGTTGGTAGTTATTTAAACAGGGCCTAAAGTGCGAAATGCACATAGAACACTCAGGAGTTTCAAAATTAAAGCTTGTCGCGCTTACGTGAAATTGTCAAGCTGTGGCTATATCCGTACTCTGTTGTGGGCAATGTTTTACGCGTACATTAATAGATTCACTCGTGTGACTTAAAATTAAAATTATCAGTCGGACAATGCACGAACCCGATTTTTTCTATTTTTATTTCTTTTTCTTGATTTTTGGCCTAAAAGTAAATAAATTGTAGGTTTTGGTCTGCAATCCTTTAGAGTCTTCACTAAAACATTTAACCCGCCCTCGTTTTCTATGATCGATATATCAACTCTGCTGCGCCTCGTTAATTATTCGCTCCCTCGTAGTCTTATTGTTAAATAGCCACCGAGGCCCAGCCGGGTTCACTGTCACTCAGAATATAAGAGAAAGAAGTATAATTGTGTTTGTTGAGGACTGCAGTTCAAATCCTGCAATTTTAGGTATTGTCCCTTTGAAGTGCTTACCCTACCTGCGCGCGATTGTGCAGTTTCAGCGATTTCGTAACGCAATGACCGAGTATAAGGCCAACTCTTTCAGTTAAATTTGTGAAAATGCGATTTTATATTCTAGATTTGATCTAATTGTATAACCTGAAGATATGTCCTGACCTCTGTTGTGTCGCGGGCGTTAGCGATGCCAAAACTTGCCAGAAGTTACTGCCTTTGAAAGGAGTAAAAAGCGTTTAAATTCTTCTTTTTGAAAGGCTGGCTTGAAAGTCCCTTCCGTTATGTTACAAAAGAGTACACAACGTTTCTTCCCTGAACATCTAATATCCACGACGAAAACTTGGATTATTAACGATTATTTAATTATATGATCGTTATCATTAGAATTAATCACATTTCATGTTGTAAACTAGAATTCGTGATTACATTATATATAATCACGAATTCTATAGTTTTCTTGGCTGAAAAGACGAGCTACAACCTGAGCTACAATAGTATTAAGTCTTTAACGGAAGCTATCTGTCAAGCGATCGCATCAAAACTGCAGTCTTGAGTAAAATTTCCTGTTTTTCAAAATCCAGTTAGATGTCATATATGCTTATGACGATTTCATTTGTTATCGGCTTCAGTCATCATCGCAGTATCTTGCATACTGTTAAATAAATGCACAAAATGAGAGCAAAGATTCTGCGCCAACTTAACGGTACATCTAAGAGCCTGTGGGTAAAAAGCGCATTGCTCTTTTGGAACACATATATACCGTAAAATTCCGGTTATAAGCCCTGGGCTTATACAATTTCGTAAAGGGTTTTGGGTGGGCTTATAAGCGGAGGGGCTTATATCCGGGAGGGCTTATAAGCGGTAGTGTTGATCGAAATACGTTTTTAAGCTAAAAAGTCAAAATAGAGCAACATTTAACCCTGTTCAGTACTGTCATCCAGCAGAGGAGGGCTTATATCCGGGGGGGGAGGGGGGGGGGGGGGGCTTATAACCGGATGTATTTTTTTGTTTCCAGTTAGATGGGCCTATCACCAGGGGGGAGCTTATAACCGGAATTTTACGGTATGGGAACAAATTAACAGCTGCGAGTTGCGCATTAAGTGCTAGCCAGCCAACAGACTTAGCTTAGTCAAGAAATCTGGTAAATTAAACAACAAACAGACAAGTATGCACTAAGTAGCTTTATTTGCTTTGCCTAAATCATACATGAAATTTAAATGCTTATCAAGACTTAATTAGAGAACATTACTATTGTTTCTCCAACAGCGGATACAATTCAAAAAAATCTGAAAAGAATGACAACCAGATTGTTGTTTCACTAAAATAAAATCACTTTTTTTTGGAATACGTTCGCCTTGCAATATAAACGGCTGACATTTAACTTAACCTAGCGAATAATTTATCTTTAGAAAAACTTGAATTATCTTTAGGCTAGCAACTTATCGTAAGATTAATTACATGCATTCATTGACAGTTGGCCTGGTTGATTGTCATATATGGCACTTATGGTTGATAAAAGCTTTATCCAACCTTCTTCCAGACCCACTTACAAACATTGTTGCATTTAGGAGTACACACAGAGGTGCAGACCCAACCACCACAGACCTTGCTGCAGGAAGAGAAACACACAAGACTGCAAACCCAGCGCCTCACCAAGTCACGTTTGAAACCTAAAACAAGAAAAACAAAACCTAAGAACAATACTATCACTGTTAAAACACGCCATTTCATAGACTGCCCTAGTTTCCTAATATAAGAAAAGTATTTCACAGCTTGAAATACCTTTGCAATACAGCTTATGGCTTCTTATACAAAGTTATAAGTGTAAGTTTCACTTACGTTTTGCGGGGGCTTTGTTTGTAGATTGCACCATGTCAGTCGAATCCAACTCTCCTTCGACAACTACGTAAATAGGTAACTTTGCACACAGATCCGCCATTTCGTCGCTTAGACGAGAACGGTCTTCAAGATTTCCAATAACCTTTAGCTTCACTTCAGTTTGCGGTTTTGATAACGCTAGGCCACCTTTGCTTTCCTAGTCAGAGAATGATTGAAAATGTATGAAACTCTTTAATAGCTGTGTCGACTTAAAAGAAACCGAAATTCATGCAGCTACTATAATTCAACGTAAAAGAGTAACATATTAACTTTTTTGGGCAAGTTGGATTACAAAAGCTACATTTTTTAGCGGCATAACGTGTTATTTCTTTCTCGTCACTGAAATGTAACGCTACGCATAAACTAGTGTAGCCCTGAAATGATTGCACATTAATTTTCAGAGCCTTCAATAACTCTAAAGTATCGGTAATCCGCTAAATGAGGTTAATAATTTAGTAAATAAATATATATTTTTAAGAATTCTTTAGATTATGATGAAGGAGGTAATGAATGACCCTATGTACATCTACCAGTTCTAATAACTCGTATATACTGATATACCAATATGAGTTTTGCTCAAGCGGATGATATCCTGTCTCGCTTAACTTTAAAGGACACTATTCTTTACTTTATACAGACGCGAAACCACTGATTCAAACGCATTTGTTCGATCTTTAATTATGAATGCTGTGAATTTTCAACAACTACTACTTATAACTGAAAAAAAGAAAAATAAAAACGTACCAGGAGTTTCACCAAGTCAGCCGGCTTAGGAACATTTTCAGTTCCTTCACTCAAAAAGCAGGATTTAGTCACTGGCATGCGGATCATCGTCAAATTCTGCAGAGAAAGATCGATTACATTATCTGCTTTACAAGTAACAATCCCGTACTTAGCTTCCGATTTACATTTATCAAGAATATTTCTTAAAAATTGATCCTGATTAAAAATGGTTTTGAGATCATAAATCATGTTGGTTTGTTTCAACGTAAGGCTACAAATGATCTTTGAATTACATTAAAGCTAGCAACAGGAAATTTAAAAACCTATGGCGAATGAACAGTAATAGCGAATAACCTTTTTGAAGTCGTAGACGATATCTCCCGCTTCATTATCAGATGACGTTTTAGGCACATGGAAAGTTTCTGTCTCGTTCTCAGTGTCAATATCAATCTTTTCCTCATAATCCTTCCCATCTTTGTTCATCTTCAGTGTGTATTTTGACACTTGATGACTTTTGGAATCCTGCAAAGGCAACAGAAGAATGAAAAAAAGGTACTAGAGTTGAATAATCTGCTTGTGTTCGTGTTAGGCAGCGAGAGGAAGCGGACTTTCTCTTACAACTGTGCTATAAAAATGCTGTTGATAGTCTGCCGCATTTCACATTTTTCACGGGCGCAACAAATGTAATATTAAATCTTTGCAGTCATGGCAAGTTGTGAAATCAAGCGTGCTAGCAACTAAACATGATCAACACCTTATGAAACCAAAGAGTATCATTGACCAAAATCATGGTATAACTTGCTAATGCTTTCTTAGCATGTGCAAACATCCCCTGTTGGAATAATGCATCGAACCCTTTTCTGCTCTTTTCTGAGCAAGGTTCTCATAAGCGGACCGATCAAATGACGGGTGCGAACTTAAATTTAAAATCTCAGCACTTCATGAATTTACACCTACGAAATGACACTACTTCAATTTACCTTTTTTTCCGTTCCACATTGGCAAACGGACGCTGCAGTGGTGACAACAACGAGGAAGGCAAAACACAAAATCAAAGCCTTGAACTCCTATTGACAGAAACAAGTAAAATGCATTAAAGTTATGTTAAACATTTATCACATTCCAAACTGTCCTCTGAATTCTTTGTGACTGCATGGCAGGTGTATGGACTGCATACAGCTATGAATTCCACCCTCGCGCTAGGCGGCAGATAAAATGTCTTGTCAAATAAAACATACCATCTTTCTCGTGACAAAAACTGCAAGAGCTGTTCGTTCTTCTTAGCTTGTGGCACAAGACTAAAACTTTCTCCACTGAGTATGGATACAAGCCACAAGTGAACCGTTTTTATACCATCTGAAGGCTTGGTTAAGTTTCCTGATTCTTAACTTGATATTACGGATCTGCATAATATTTTATATCTAAATTCGGGTTGATTTTCCTTGTTTCAGTTCAAGTTTCCTTGTTCTCATTCTAGTTCTTGTTTTATGACCTCCCATAAGCTCTTCCTTTAGAAATGGCACTACTGCGCAATCTCATAAACTATATTTGTCCAGTTCCTGGACTCACCCTACCCACCCTACAAAGTTTATGTTATTCTGCGCGCACTGGAGAGTCTAGAACTTTTCCTGGAGTAAACAGCTAGTTTATGACTACAAAATTTCTCTGACTTTTTAACAGGACATGCATGAACCGCGATAAAGGCAATACAAATACGTTTTCATTTATCTACCTGAATGGCTAACCATTTTTTTATTTTTCGAGCTGGAGCGTGATTCTAAGCGTAATTCTAATTTGTCGCTAAACGCAACCTCAAGTCTGACCTGTTCTAAGCTATAATCAACACTTCCCTTAGCAGCCGTGGTATTGCGCATACGCTACAACTGATTACGGCCGATTACACAGTCACGCTTTTCTTGGCCGAAACATTCTCAAAAGGAAGTGGAACGAGAGTAAAATACACGCGAGCTCTGTGCTTCCCGCCAAATTGCACGGGCAGCTAACAAGAAAACCTACCGGATCACAAAAATCCCGGGCTCACAATTTTACTTCACTAAAGATAGAACTGAGTTCTATCTGCCATTAAAATATTACACAAAAAAAATGTTTATATCAAAAATGAGCTGAAAAAAATATAAAGAAATATTAATATAGCACTTCCTTTAGTTATGGCACTACTGCGCAATCTCATCAATTATATTTTTCCAGTTCCTGAACGCACCCTACCCACCCTGCAAAGTTTAGGTTATTCTGAGCACGCTGGAGAGTCTAGAATTTGCCCTGTAGTCAATAATTAGTTTGATATGACTCTAAAATTTAGTGTGACACGGATTGTACGAAGACGGCATTTGGCAGTAATCATATACGTCCCACATGTTTGAATCTACTAATTACATAGCAACAGGTTGGAAAAGCAGCCTTATTATGTTAGCTTGACGTTTTTCGGAATGCGAAGTGTATAACTGTGTCATTTTAGTGTTTGTAATAAGTGGTATGTAGGGCATTCTAAAAAGTGGCATCTCGGGCGTTTTTAATTAATCGAGACATATCGAGGCAATTTTAAAAGAAAAGCCTTATGAACCCGTAATGTTTCGGATGAAGAAAGAAAGGATAAAAAAATTATTTGTTGAAGGATGTTTTCCTTGAACATTGAACCGAGAAGAACTTTGTATCCTATATCTGCTGCTTAATTGTTATCGAGAATGCGCAGTAGGGCCATCTCTGAAGGAAGTGGAACGAGAGTAAAAAACACGAGAACTTTGTGCTTCCCGCCAAATTGCACGGGAAGTTAACAAGAAAACCAACCGGTCAAAAAAGCTCCCCGGCTCACAATGTTACTCAGTTCTATCCGCATTTAAAGATTATACGAAAAATGTTTATATCAAAAATAAGCTGAGAGAAATGTAAATAAATGATAATATAGCACATCCTATCGTTATGGCACTACTGCCGAATCTCATCAACTATATTTGTACACTTCCTAAACTCACCCTACCCACCCTACAAAGTTTAGGTTATTCTGAGTACGCTAGAGAGTCTAGAACTTTTCCTCGAGTAAATAGCTAGTTTGATGTGACTATAAAATTTAGTGTGATACGGATTGTACGAAGATGGCATTTGGCAGTAAATATATACGCCCCACGTGTTTGAACCTACTTATTAAATAACAACAGGTTGAAAAAGCAAGCTATATAATGTGCAAGCTTGGTGTTTTCGGAATACGAAGTTTACTAACTGTGCCATTTTAGCGTTTTGAGTATAGGGCATTCATTCCAATGTGTGGCATCCTCGAGCGTTTTTAATTAATCGGGACATATCGAGGCCATTCTAAAAGAAAAGCCTTACGAAGCCGTAATGTTTCGAATAAAGGAAGAAAAAATAAAAAATATATATATTTGTTGGAGATTGTTTTCTTGAAGGAAGAAGTGGAAAGTTGTGCAAAAAGACAAAGAAGAGGACATGACTGACACATTGAACTGAGAAGAACTTTGTATTCTATATCTGCTGTTTAATTGTTATCGAAAATGCGCAGTAGGGCCGTCTCTGAAGGAAGTGGTATTTTTAGCAGAAGGGTTAGATCATTTCTTAACAATAATAACAAGGCTTTTTTTAACGTTTATTGAGATACGGAGCTGAAACGTGGACAATTGGTTTTAATTTTACGTGTAAAATACTTCACATATCCGTTATAAGAATGTGGGAGAATGCCAGAGCCTTCAGGTTTTATGTGATTATAAAAAAATCGAGTCGAACAGACATGAAAGATTTTCCCATATATCTAAGTCAGGAAACATCACTATGTATTAACACTTCCTTAAAGATGGCCCTTGACCGCGGACCAAGTCATGGCGTTGTGTGACACTGCCGTTTTATGATTGTTGAAACATTAGATGACGGAGATAATTCAGTGAAAACTCTTCATGTCATACTGTATTAGTTACGTTTATTGGAAATTTACGTTTATCTGGCTCCACGTTCTGATTTTTTTTACCACTTATTCTGATCTTGAGCAGTAATTAATTTTATAACCAGTCGTAGATTGCTGCAAAAGGGTTTTCAGGTCAAATTTTCATTTTAGACCTTTTTTTATTCAAAGAAAGAAAACAAATTGAAGTCCTGTATTATTATTTATTTATATTTTTCCCAGCTCATTTTTGACATAAACATTTTTTGTATAATCTTTAAATGGCAGATAGAACTAAGTTCTATCTTTAGTGAAGTAAAATTGCGAGCCAGGGAGCTTTTTGAACCGGTTGGTTTGCTTGTTAACTTCCCGTGCAATTTGGCGGGAACCACAGAGCTCGCGTGTTTTCTATTCACGTACTACTTCCTTTTGAGAACGTTTCGGCCAAGGAAAGCGTGACTGTGTTATCGGCTGTAATCAACTGTAGCATATGCGCAATACTACGGCTGCTAAGGGAAGTGTTGATTATAGCTTAGAACAGGTCAGACCTGAGGTGGCGTTTAGCGACAAACTTAATTAGTGTCACGCTGCAGCTCAAAAAAAAAAAAAAAAAAACTTGTGAGCCATTCAGGCAGATAAATGAAAACGTATATGTATGGCCTTTATCGCTGTTCATGCATGTCCTGCTTAAAAGTCAGTCCAAATTTTAAAGCCATAAACTAGCTGTTTACTCCAGGAAAAGTTCCAAAATCTCTAGCGCGCGTAGAATAATCTAAACTATGTGGGGAGGGGTGTGTGTGAGTCCAGGAACTGGACGAATATAATTGATGAGATTGCGCAGTAGTGTCATTTCTAAAGGAAGAGCTAATGGGAGGTCATAAAACAAGAACTAGAATAAGAGCAAGGAAACTTGAATTAAAACAAGGAAAATCAGCCCGAATTCAGGTATAAAATATTATATAGATCCGAAATATCAAGTTAAGAATCAGGAAACTTAAGCTAGCCTTCAGATGGTATAAAAACGGTTCACTTGTGGCCTGTATCCATACCCAGTGGAGAAAGTTGAAGTCTTGTACCACAAGCTAAGAAGAACGAACAGCTCTTGCAGTTTTCTGTCACGAGAAAGATGGTATGTTTTATTTGACAATACTTTTTATTTGCCGCCTAGCGCGAGGATTGAATTCATAGCTGTATGCAGTTCATACACCTGCCATGCAGTCACATAGAATTCCAAAGACAGTTTGGAATGTGATAAATGTTTAACAAAACTTTAATTCATTTTACTTGTTTCTGTCGTTAGGAGTTTAAGACGTTCATTTTGTGTTTTGCCTTCCTTGTTGTTGCCACCTCTGCAGCGTCTGTTTGTAAATGTGGATCTGAGAAAAAGGTAAATTAAAGTAGCGTCATTACATGCGAGTAAATTCATGAAATATGACATCTTCAATTGAAGTTTGCACCCGGCAGGCTTTTAAGATCCTTGCTAAAAATAGAGAAGAGTTCGATGCAATATTCCAACAGGGTCGTTTGTAGACTATTCCTCTAAAAGGAATTTGGTGTTAGATAAGTTTTGGGAATCAGTTAATGTACTAGAAAATTAAAAAAAACATTCGCGAAGAATATATTAAGAATATTCTGTTAAAGCATTAGTAAGTTATGTCATGACTTTTGTTAATGGTAATCCTTGGTTTCAAAAGATTTCGAGCATGTTTAGTTGGTAGCACGCTTGATTTCACGACGTGCCATGACTAAATATAAGCAAAATTGCTCGTGAAAAAAAGTGAAATGCGAAAAAATTAACAACATCATTTTTAAAGCAAAATTTCCTGTAAAAGAGGAAGATCGCATGCACTCGATTGCAGCATTTAAGAACGCGAGCAGACTATCAAACTCCGATAATAGGACAATAAAATGACTTTTTGAGGGAATATTGTTTATTTGCGCCCGCGTAGTGTAATTTGCGGCCCGAGCGCGAAGCGCAAGGGCCGCAAATGACACTACAAGGGAGCAAATAAACAATATTCCCGAAAAAAGTCATTTAATTATCATTATTATCAATATACAAGGCCAAATAACATCCAGATATAAGCTGAAACTAACACATTTAATGAGCTTTACATGTTCAATAGTTCAAGTACTTCGCGTTGAAAATTTTGTGCTATGCTACACTGAGGCCCATGTATTGTATAGGTGTAGTTAAAAAGAGCTGCTGTGTCTCTGAAAATGAGTGGATAATAATAATTTACGAACTTACATTTTCCAGTTGAGCCTCGGCGTAAAATCCTCGCAATGCTTCAGCTAATTTAGCTCGACCCGAGAAACACAAAATGAAGTGAACCGTTGTTTTGTTGTGTTTCGTTTCTCGTAAGACAACAAGAAGTTGCTCTCTTTATATCTTCCCCTTGTGCTTTCGCTTCTTCATCCGAATTTTTAGCTGCATTTTGTCCCATTCATAACAAATAGGCTTTGATTTTTCTTTTCGAACACTATTCGCTCAGCGAGAAACTGTTCGAGACTTTTTTTACTTTAAAACTTGCTGTACGCACCTAAATGTTTTTCCCGCGTCATTAAACGTGACCTGATTGGTTAATATTCATTGGATGA
Source organism: Meandrina meandrites (assembly GCA_963693305.1). Lineage (NCBI taxonomy): Eukaryota > Metazoa > Cnidaria > Anthozoa > Scleractinia > Meandrinidae > Meandrina > Meandrina meandrites. The sequence continues at coordinate 27,649,029 of OY855908.1, read as the reverse complement.
TGAACCGAGAACCAATCAGCTGCAGGGCCGTTAATGCATTAACGGCCCACTAGGAGTCATTTGCGGCCCGCAAAGCGCGTGTTTTCAAGAGGGCGGTTTTCAATTTGGCCGCGTATATTGATAATAATTATTTTTATTAGAATCGAATAGCTCAAAGAATTCTCGTCCTCTGACTGGGTAGGGTATTCAGCCCGGTACTGCGACTTGAAAGTGAGGCTGCGCTAAAATTCGCAACATTCACCACATTTTCATTTTTAAAGGTTATGCGATTCAAGGAAAATCAATTACCTGACTCGTGAATTCCACGTTATTAAATTTCACTTGAAAAACCGATATCGAACTTGTCGCTTCGCGATTCGTGCGACGTCGGTTTCTCGCCTGAAATTTAACGTGAAATTCCCTCGTCAGGTAATGGATTTTCCTATATTATTATTCTGTTGACCTTGCAGGATTCCACAAGTCATTCAGTTGCAAAATATACATTGAAGATGAACAAAGATGGGAAGGATTATGAGGAAAAGATTGATGTTGATACTGAGAACGGAACAGAAACTTTTCATGTGCCTAAAACGTCATCTGATAATGAAGCAGCAGATATCGTCTACGACTTCAAAAAGGTTACTCATTGTTACTGTTTATGCGATAGAAGTTTCTAAACCTTCTGTTGCCAGCTTTATTCAAAGGTCATTTCCAGCATTACGTTCCTTGCCCCCCCCCCCCCCCCCCCCCCCCCCCCCCTCGCAAAAATAACTTTTGAGTTATTTGAGTTATGTCTCGCATACACGTCGATCATGATTTCTTTTCGTATATCTATCGGTGTTGTGACTTGTAAAGCATTTAATGAAATCGGTCTTATTCTGCAGAATTTGACGATGATCCACATGCCAGTGGCTGAATCCTGCTTTTTGAGTGAAGGAACTGAAAATGTTCCTAAGCCGGCTGACTTAGTGAAACTCCTGGTAAGTTTCTCTTCCTCTTTTCTGTTTTTTTATATATAACCAGTAGCTGCTGGAAATTCACAGCATCTATAATAAAAGATCGAACAAATGCATTTGAATCAGTCAGGAATAAAACGCTTGTGCATTAGTTATGCAAAAAGGCTTGATTTCTCATCTGTATATATATGGCTTCCCAAACGCGTGATCCTTTCAGACGGTCCTTTATAGCTAAGCTCGTCTTGCTTTATAGAGTGCAAACAAGTGTTAAGAACTGACAAAACTCGTTTTTCAATCGGGTGGTAGTAAATAGGGTTAGTCCTGAACTTCCTTATCATGATCAAAAACAAAAATTCAGATCAGAACATCTCTTTACTTTCTAGTGGCCAGAAATAAAGGGCAAATAATTATTCACGGACTTTAAATATATAATAAGCAAGCAATGGATGGGAAAATTCCAGCACCACACATGTACATATGCAAAATCATAGATACCTACATCACAACCGCGCGATGGACAGAATTTTGCAAATAATTCATTTGGCGAGATGCATTTTAAGACCCGAAAAAATCGTGTTTGAAGGTATCGATTTCACGTTCTCAGAAATCGACTGAGATCCAGTTGGTTTTACGAATGAAATCAATCGCAATTCAATTTGGTCTTTCACGTTCAATTATTGTTGCCGCATTGCTTTTGTTTGTTTTTTTTAAATCGATTATTGAAGAATTTCATCCAATTTTAAATCATTCTTTGACTAGGAAAGCAAAGGTGGTGTAGCGTTACCAAAAGAGCAAACTGAAGTGAAGCTGAAGGTTATTGGAACTCTTGACGACCGTTCTCGTTTAAGTGAAGAAATGGCAGATATGTGTTCAAAGTTACCTATTTACGTAGTTGTTGAAGGAGAGTTGGATTCGACTGACATGGCCCCCGCAAAACGTAAGTGAAATTTGCACTTACCATTCTGTATAGGAAGCCATAAGCTGTTGCAATGTAATTATTAATTTACGTAATTCGACTAAGACTGTTCTCCATTCCCCTCTCAACGACGGCCAGGTTTCTTTGTCCCGGATGCATTCAAGCACTCACTTTTTATCCCCTCCACACCACCCCCATAGTGGACTACACGGGAAAAAAAGTAGGAATTTGCCAAGATTCAGTCGAAGTCTTACAAAGCGCTGCATGAAGCGCTCCATGACCTGTAAATTAGCTTTATTATAATATTAGAAATCTCGAACAGTCTACGAAATGGCGTGTTTTTGCAGTAATAGTATTGTACTTAGCATTTGTTTTTCTTCTTTTAGGTTCCAAACGTGACCTAGTGAGGCGCTGGATTTGCAGATATGTGTGTAGGCGTGCATGCAGAAGGGTTTGTGCTGGTTGGGCCTGCACCACCGTGTGTTCTCCTGTTTGCAGTAACAGTTGTTATTGGGCCTGGGTCGCCGCAGGATAGAGCTCAGTTTATTTCTTCCCGCTTTTACCAACCATAAGTGACATAGATGACAATCACACAGGCCAATTGTCAATAAATGCATGTAATTAATCTTACGATAAGTTGCTAGCCTAAGGATAACTTTAATTTTTCAAAAAAAGAATTTTTTTCGCTTTGTTAACTTAAATGTCAGCCGTTTATATTGCACGGAGATCGTAATCCCAGAGAAGAAAAAGGATTTTATTTTAGTGAAACAACAGTTTGGTGGTCATTCATTTCATTTTTTTTTTTTTAAATTGTATCCGTTGTTAGAGAAACAACAATAGTAGAAGGGGACATTAGGGGTTGCTGAAAACCGCATTACCGCAAAAAAAAAAAAAAAAAATTGGCAAATATCGCGATACCGCAAAAAAAATTCGGAAAGTACCGCAATTTCATAATAAGCCGGTATATCTCGCTGATTTGTTGACGCGAGGGCATAAATAGAGGCAAAAACTAGCGGTGGGACCGTGTAAACAACGACACGGCTTTAAACTGCATACTTAAATTCCCGCAGGTTTGGAGAGTACTGCATATACTGCAATACCTCAAAAGCCAATGTCCCCCTTATAGTACGTAATGCCCTTTAATTAAGTTTTGATTAGCATTTAAATGCCAGAAATGTCATGCATGATTTAGGCAAAGAAAATAAAGTCACTTGGTGTACCATGATCTTGGCTCGTCTCTTGAATTGTTTAATGTACCAGATTTCTTGACTAAGCTAAGTCCGTTCGCTGGCTCAATACGCAATTCGCAGCTTTTTTAGTTGTTCCCGTATATATGTGTCTTAAAAGATCAATGCTCTATGAAGAAAAATATTTAACCTACAGGTTCTTTGATGAACCGTTAAGGTCGCGCAGGATTCTTGCTGTCATTATGTATGTATTTATTCAAGAGTATTCAGGAAGTGCGATGACTGAAGCCCGATAACAAACGGAGAATGTATCATCTAACTGGATTTTTTTTAAAAAAATGAAATTTTACTTAAGACTGCTGTTTTGATGCAATAGCTTGACAGAGAGCTTCCGCTAAGGACTTAGTACTACTGTAGCTCACGTCACTCGTTTTTTATAAGAATATCGAGGCTGAATTTTGCAAAATTGTAAGATATATAAACAAAAGCCGCCATTTGGCGCGAAAATATGCACGGATATTTGTCCGCGGACATTATCTGTTCCGAGAAGCGAACAGTTTTCCGCGAGCGAAGCTTGAGGAAAACAGTGAGCTTCGAGGAACAGATAATATCCAAGGTCAAATATCTGTGCATATTTTTGAAGCCGAATGGAGGCTATTGTATTTATTATCCTTCAAATATTTGTTTACAAGGCAGCATTTTGGGAGAACTTTTCTCAAAGCTTTTAAGTGCCGCTTTCTACAAAAGTCGACTAATTAAGCCTGGTTCACACTAGCGACATAACGACATAACGGCAAGGTCACGCAAATGCGAAAAACACTTCATGTTGCTGTTTTATGTCACCAGTGTTAAGAACATAACATAACGACATAGTAGGAACATAATGACATAAGCATAACGACATAAGGAAAGAACTGAACTTTTCTTTATGTCGTTATGTCCATGTCATTATGTCATTATGTCGCTAGTGTGAACCAGGCTTTAAAATCGACTTTCGGCGGCACAAGTCGAAAAATCGAGTTTGCTCATATTTTGCACAAAGATAGGTCCCAGTGAGAAACTAACCGTACTGCAGTTAATTTGTCCTGATACAGCTTCCTTTCGTAGAAATATGCAAAAAACGATTTCGCCCCGTTTGGGCTCAAAATCCACTTCCGGTTAGACTGAATTTTGTGAAAATTTGATTCTCTCGCGCATTATACTACAGCTGTTCATGAATCTTTCAATGATATTTATAATCTTAGGTCTTCATTGTATGACTGACCGAAAAATAAAACAAATCGAGATTAGTTTTGAGCCCGAAACGAGCCAAAACTGACAGGCTAAATTTGCAAATGTGTCGCAAGCGAAATTATGCAGTAAAACATTGCCATTTTTTTCTATGGGCGATAACTTTAAATATCGTAAAAATACTTTCTATGGGCAAACTATACACCCATCTGCTATAATATCAAAAAAAATCTCTGGGGAGATGGTTTTCAGTGGCCCGCTTTGGCCTGTGTTTATCACTAATTTTGCCGAAAATCTGTTGTTGAAAGTGTAAACAATTGCGTGACACGGCTGGTCACAATTCCCGAGGGTTTTCAAGTTTGGAGTGAGAGTCGGTAATAATATTGGAAAACGAATAGATATCACCCGCTTATTGTAGATAGGAGCTTAAAGAGATACTTAAAGCTCAAGTCACTGTCGATTCCAGGCGAGCAGTCGGTCAACGCTGGACAACAACGCGCGAAAAAGGAACGGAATGTGTTGAGATGGCCATTGCTATTGTGTTAGGGTTTGCAGTAATCAACTAGTATATATGGTTGGATGGGAAAGCAAACGAGTATTACTTAAGGAGACGTATATGATGCATGCCCTTATTTCTAACACACTTTGAGCAACAGATGATCTAAAAACCCAGTGCGTGGAATGTCACGTACAGAACGTAGAACATAAAGGCCACATTCTAAAAGACCGCAGAAGAAATTAAACCGGTCCGAATTATATATACTTCGGTGCCCCTTTATAGCACGGTTGTTAATAAGCTGAAACCAATTTCTTATCCATATGGTAATATTCAGTCCCGCATTTAGTTGTATGTTTCCTTTTTTTTTGACAAGCAACTAAGCTGTTTCATTGATGTTCTTTCAAATCACCTGCAACTAAAACGAAATTATCAGGAACTGTTATGAACGACTTCATGTTAATTGAGCATACGAAAAAGAAAGAAATATTTCTATAACAACATAGAAAGAAGAAGGAAAGAACTTAGGGATTTTTAATTATTGAATTAGTAACTAACTGATAGTATCTCGTGTACAGCGGACACAAATCCTCTTAATCTTGTATTTTAAAAGTACATGATATTCTTAAGCAACTTACTATAAAATGTAATAATTTATTCCGTCAACGTTTAGGAACTTTTGAGTAATGATTTTGAAGCGTTATTTGAACGATGTATTAAAATCGTCTGTTATATTGTATATGTAATTTAGTGAAGTAATAAAAGTTGAACAACAGAAATCAGCAGAATGATTTTGCCACGTATGATCATTATCTTTGCACAGCCGATTCTATTAATAAGCTTCCCCCCTTTAAAGCATTTTCTAAATTTTAACTTCCGTGTCACGATCGTCGAACCGTTTGATGTTAATGTTGAAGACTGAACGATTGGACGGAAGCTCATGTCAATGGCGGATGCAGTCACGTGTGGTGTCTAGATGTTTTCCACTTTATAGGACTCTCACACAAGGCGAATTTCTCAGTTTCCTCGAATAAGGTTTAAATATTTTGACACGCCGGAAATAGCAAGACTGTTCAAGTACACATGATCCGGTACACAAATTCCGGTATCAAATACAAGTGAAATACAAAAGAAGAAAGTCAGGAAAATGTTCCAAAGTTGCTTTGCTCTTGACCGCGAACCAAACCACGTTGTGTGACATACTGCCGTTTTATGATGGTTGAAACATTCGATGATGTCAAGAAGATATATTTCAGTGAAAACTTTCCATGTCAGACTCATTTCGTCATGTTTATTAAAAAGTCATGTTGATCTCAAAGATCTGATTTCTTTTCCATTAATTCCGATTTTGAGCCGTTATTAATTTTATAGCCAGTCCTTAATTTCTGCAGCATGTTACATTTATCTTAAGCACAGTGAAATGGTTGCTGGATGAAGAGTTGGTCAGTTTTGGAAAGTGATTAATCTTTAATAGAACTTTAATACATTTTACTTGTTTTTGTCATTAGGAGTTCAAGGCGTTCATTTTGTGTTTTGCCTTCCTTGTTGTTGCCACCTCTGCAACGTCCGTTTGCAAATGTGGATCTGAGAAAAAGGTAAATTTAAGTAGCGTCATTACATGCGAGTAAATTCATGAAATACTGACATCTAAAATTTAAGTTTGCACCCGTCAGGCATTTGATTGGTACGCTTGAGATCCTTGCTCAAAATGGAAAAGACTTCGATGCAATATTCCAACAGGGTCCTTTGTACACTATTTCTCTAAAAGAAATTTGGTGTTAGATAAGTTTTGACAGTTTTGGGAATCAGTCAATGTACTAGAAAATTAAAAAAAAAAAAAACATTTGCATTTGTCTCCGGCCCTTTCGATAGATGACATTTCTAATTTACAAGTTTCGGATTTTTTTTTTCTTTTGCAAATAATTTGTTTCATTTGCATTAGGAATATTCTGTTAAAGCATTAGTAAGTTATATCATGACTTTTGTCAATGGTAACCTTTGGTTTCAAAATATTTTGAGCATGGTAGCACGCTTGATTTCGCAACGTGCCATGACTGCATAAACGCAAAATTGCATTTATGCTCACTATCTCGAAGGCTATTTCAATTAAACTACTTTACGATTGATTTCAGCCAACAGTCGAGCTATGTTTGGTAGAGCGCAAAAATAAAACGACAATCTGATGGGATAATTATTTGGCCATGAGACATGGCCGCTTTTAATTAAAAATTCATTAATAAATAATTACTTGTAACTAGATGACAATCTTTCGTAATGTATCTTAAATTCCCTAATGCAAACAAATATAAAGTAAATGTTTCAGCTCTAGCAAAGGTGAGGGCCACGAAAAAGGCAACACATAAACCTTAAACGTAAAATAAGATAACGGAGGAGCGAGGGATGGAGGAGGGTTGATTGCTTGTTACGTGCTTGTTAGTTTGTATCTTCAGAAAGTCTTCCCGACTAAGAGGACGATTACAATACAACATCCCTATTTTATCAATTTGGGATCAGGGAAACCAGGCTAAGTACTTTTACTGAACAGCGCGTGAGCATTGCACGATAGTAACTTCTATTGTGTTGAAGTCCCTGACTGTCTCGTGATTCTTGCACAACACTAATCTATTGCGAGAGGTCGCAAAGGTCGAAATTCTCAGACAGCAGCAATCAGCACACCTTTACCCCTATCTATGCTAGACATCTCCCATCTTATGTAAACTAAATACATTACAAGAATAGTAAGCATAAAAACTTTTATTTGCAAGCAAATAAATTCATTTTGCGCCAGTGAGAAATGTGAAATGCAGGAAATTAACAACACCATTTTCATAGCAAAGTTTCCTGTCAAAGAGCCCGGGGGGGTACTTAAAAAAGTTTTATACGGGGAGGCTCCGCCCCGAGGTCCAACCCCTTACCCTTTTATATACCATTTTTTTTCAAAAAAGGCACCCCTTTCGTATACCTTTTATTGGAAAAAGGCACCCCTTTCATATACCTAACTACTGTAGTTTAATTTGTAACCACTCTCACTGGCCCGCCTTATGAATAAATCGTTAAAACAGCAAGTCTTCTTGTCATTTTTTTCACGTAGCGCGTAATAAATTAAAATGAAACAGTCATAAGTTGCGTCTGCTTGATCTGTTTTAATTCAAGGCCCTTTTTAAAACCCGAACGAAGATTTTCCTACCCTTTCATATACCTAAACTTGTGAAATCCCTACCCTTTTATATACCTGAAGACTGAAAAAGGTACCCCTTTCGGGCGGAGCCTCCCCGTATAGGCCATTATAGGGAGTACCCCCCCCCCCCCCCCCGGGTCAAAGAGAAAGACCACATACACTCGATTGCAGCATAAAAACGCGAGCAGAGTATTAAAATCCGATGATTATTTTTATTATTATTATTCTGTTGACTTTGCAGGATTCCACAAGTCATTCAGTGGCGAAATACACACTAAAGATGAACAAAGATGGGAAGGATTATGAGGAAAAGATTGATGTTGACACTGAAAACGAAACAGAAACTTTCCATGTGCCTAAAACGTCATCTGATAATGAAGCGGCAGATATCGTCTACGACTTTAAGAAGGTTATTCACTATTACTGTTCATACTCTAGAAGTTTGTAAACCTTCTGTTGACAGCTCAGTATTCATAGGTCATTTGCAGCATTACGTTTTGTTGCCCACCCCCAGCCCCCTGGAGTTGACTGCAACTTGATTATTTTTTAAGTTATTCCGATGTCACGCATACACGTCGCTCATGACTTCTTTTCGTAATCTATCGGTGTTGTGACTTGTAGAGCATACGCTCCGCATATAATGTTATCGACCTTTCTCTGTAGAATTCGACGATGATCCGCACGCCAGTGGCTAAATCCTGCTTTTTGAGTGAAGGAACTGAAAATGTTCCTAAGCCGGCTGACTTGATGAAACTCCTGGTAAGTTTCTATTTTTCCTCTTTTTAGTTATAAGTACTAGTTGCTGAAAATTCACAGCATCCATAATTAAAGATCAAGAAAAACGGATTTGAATCAATGAGTAAAGCGGTTTGATTTCGCATCTTTGTATTAATAGAAGTGTGACTTCCCAACGTGATCTTATTCGATCCGTTATTAGCTAAGCTCATCTTGGGATGCAAAAATCATAGATAGGTGCATCACAACCGCGCGATGGACAGAATTTTGAGAAGATTTTCCCTACGAAACTGTTTCATTTTCCGTTACGTATACTGAGCTGCTGTAACCATTCCCTGACAAAACCAACACATCTACGACAACATTTCAATTAAACTTCGATTTTAGGTCTATTTAGAAGGATAATAAAAAACATTCATTTGGCGAGATGCATTTTAAAACCCGAAAAAATCGCATTTGAGGATATCTGTTTTCACCTACACCTAGGGTAAAACGTGTTGTAAGTTTTCATGTGGCTCAACAACTTTTGTCCATGATTGAAGATGCTTACCACTAAAATTTTCCTTTAAAGTCTAGTATTCGAGCTATAATTTATGTTATATTTGATTGATCGATTGAATATTTAGGGTATTACCGCTGCTTAATGTTTATGAAATAAATGTGCAACCGTTATCCTAACATGTAAAATAGAGCAAAATAATTGCAGCAATTCCATATACCTGTGGGGCTACATAACAGTCAGTGTATCTATTGTAATCCAAATTAGTTATCCCCACACCCCCCCCCCCCCCAAAAAAAAAATAGAATAATAGTCTCTGACGTTGAATTATTGTTGCTGCATTAATTTTGATTTATTTAAGTCGACTACTAAAGAACTTCATCCATTTTAAATCATCACCTGGCTAGGAAAGCAAAGGTGGTGTAGCGTTACCAAAAGAGCAAACAGAAGTGAAGCTGAAGGTAATTGGAACTCTTGAAGACCGTTCTCGTCTAAGCGACGAAATGGCAGATATGTGTGCAAAGTTACCTATTTACGTAGTTGTCGAAGGAGAGTTGGATTCGACTGACATGGTACAACCTTCAAAGAAAGCCCCCGCAAAACGTAAGTGAAACTTACACTTATAACTCTGTATAAGAAGCCATGAGTCGTAGCATTGTAATTATTGATTTGCGACGGCCAGGTTTTCTTCGTCTCGGATGCATTCAAGTACCCGCCAATCAAGAGCTGTAATGGGCATCCCAGGGGTACTTGTTGGGCGGGAGGTGGCAACCATAGTGGACTACAAAGGGAGGGGAACCTTTTTCAGGATTTAAGCCTATAAAAAAAAGTAGGGATCTTACGAGTAGGAGTATACAAAGGTAAGCAGTTGAAGTCTTGGAAAGCGCTGCATAATCGCAGAAATGGGACAGTCTACGAAATGGCGTGTTTTTAACAGTAATATATATTTTTTTGTTCTGAGCTTTTGTTTTTCTTGTTTAAGGTTCCAAACGTAACACGATCCGGCGTCGAGAGTGCAACTATGTGTGTCGCAATGTATGCAGAAGGGTCTGTGCTCTTTGGCCCTGCACCACTGTGTGTAGTCCTGTTTGCAATTGGGTTTGTCACTGGGTCTCGGTCATCACCAGCGGATAAAACTCGTTTTTTTTCGCGGTTACCAACCATAAGTGACTTAGATGACCATCACACAGGCCAATTGTCATTAACTGCATGTAATTAATCTTACGATAAGTTGCTATCCTTAGGATAACTTCATTTTTTTCTTAAGATAAATTTTTCGCTTTGTTAACTTTTAAAAATGTCAGCCTTTTATATTGCACGGGGAACGTAATCCCAAAGAAAAATATATATATATATATATTTCTTTATTTTAGTGAAACAAAAACTTGGTGGTCATTCATTACAGTTTTTTTTTTAATTGTATCCGTTGTTAAAGAAACAAGAAAAGTAATGTAATTTAATTAAGTCTTGATTAGCATTTAAATGCCATGTATGATTTAGGCAAAGAAAATAAAGCCACTTGGTGTACCATATATCTTGGCTCCTCTTTTTACATTATAATTGTTTAATTACCAGATTTCTTGACTATGCTCAGTCTGTTGGCTGGCTCAATACGTATACGCAATTCGCAGCTTTTTCATTTGTTCCCATTTTAAAAAGCACTATGCGCTGTGAAGAGAAATATTTAACCTAAGGGTTCTTTCAGATTGATGCCTTGAACATCGTGTATGTATTACCTAAATGGTCTAAGTCGGTTCTCTAGCTCGATACGCAATTCGCAGCTTTTTTTAGCTGTTCCCGTATATATCAGTCAGTGTTAAAAAAAAAAATATGTGCTATGAAGAAAAATATTTAGCCTGCGTGTTTTCTGATGTACTGTTACCGTCGAGCACGACCTGTGCTCTCATTATGTATACAGCTATTTCGAGAAAGGTTGTCGAAAAAAGCACCAAAGTGCACGCGACAAGACCGAAAGGTGGTCTGGATATTCACTGGAATTTTGCATATTAGCCTAGATGAAATGTACCAGTATCTTTGCACGTAGGGAATTTTTTTCCTCTCAGGAGGCCTTTATCTGTAGCTTTACTTTTACTGCCGTTTGTCTTTGAGATAGGAAAATTCTTCTTAAATTCAAAGTTGCAAAGCATGCCTTGTTTCCTCATGTCTGAAGAGAAAGAAAACGTGCAAAATCGCGTTTATTTAATGTCGTTTAATAGGATTCGTTAGTGTTCAACACGTGCAGTTGCCCAATGCCTCTACTCATACTACCTTTAGGTCTCGTCGCGTGTTCTTGTGTGCTTTTTTTTCCCCGACAACGTTTCTCGAAAAAGCTGTATGTTTATTTGATATGCAAGAACTGCGGAGATTGAAGCCGAAAACAAACGGAGAATATGTCATCAAACTGGATTTTGAAAACAGGAAATTTTACTTTAGATTGCAGTTTTGATGCAATCGCTTGACAGAGAGCTTCCAGTAAAGACTTAGCTAGTACTATTGTAACTCAGGTGACTTAGCTAGTACTATTGTTACTCAGGTAAACGCAAATTTACCTGTACGTCTTTTTAAGCCAAGAAGAGTGACTAAATCTACGACCTTTTAATATAATCACGAATTCTACAATTTAATTTACTTTTTTTACAACATGAATATTATGATTCTAATGAAAACGATCATGTTAACAATCGTGATCCGAAGAGATAATTTTGTAGCTTTATTCAGCCATGCCTCGTCTGAAATGAGGTAAAGAAAAAGCGTTTAACATCGACGTGAATGGCGCATATTATTTTCTCTCGGATGGTTTTCCAAAGTGGCAAACCATTAATTTTGTGTCCAAGTTAACGTCGCGGATAAACGATTTTCAGGAATTAAGAAATATTTATGGTGTACCCTACTGTGGCATAACAGAAGGGAATCAGCCTTTCAAACAGAAGAATAAACGTTTCAGTCTTGTTTTCACATTTTTACTCTTTTCTAAGCCAATATATAACTTCTAGCAAGTCTTCATATCGCTAAATGCCGACGACATAACAGGCTATACAATTATTTTATTTGGTGCACCACTGTAACTTGAAAAACTAGAATACAAAATCGCATTTTCACAATTTTAACTAACTTGAAGTTAGCCTAATTAAGTCGGTCACTTGGGACGCAAATCGCTGAAAATAAAAAAAATAAAACACACGAGCAATCGGGCAGGGGTTGCCCTTCAAAGTGAAAAAATACCTAAAATTGCAGGATTTGAGTCTTGCTATACAAACACAATTAGCCTTGTGTCCCTTATTTTCTATAACATTTGTCACACACATTTGAGTGCATGGGAGTTAGTGCGAACAGAGCAATTGTAGCCTCCCAAATGAATTGTCACATGATCTAGATTGGGTGACAACAAAGATTGAAACACGTTAGCCGAATTCGTCTATCACAATATACGGGCTCGAGTTTTCTTTAAGCTAATAGTCAACGAGGCGTCGCCTGGTGAATGGAAATATTTCCCAGTCAGTGCAGTCCTAGCCTGCGAATACAGCCGCCTCTCATCGCTCTCGGCCGAGAGACGGCTGTATTCGCAGGCTAGTGTTGTCCAGTTTTCCGGTCTGATTAATTATGCAGTTGACTTCTATCTTTAACGACTCTTAAACTGAATTCACGTCGTTACAGTAAAGTAAGTAAATGCATTTTTAAACGTATCTAACAGTTTGTCGTAAAAGAGACCTAACTTCAGAATTCGAACACATGCTTTGCTGACACTGCGACCATTGCTCAGATTATTCCGAAACTTTCCGTCAAAACAGAGGAACCCAACGGAGGTGTTCAGTAAAATAAGTGTGGCATGGAAATGACGTAAGCGGTTCTATATTTAGATTTATTGGAATAGGTTGCTCTCCCACCCCACCTTAGTAACAAGACAGTAAACTGGAGCCTAGTGGAAATTAATCGATTTTGAAGAATTTTATTATTGAAGTACGAAGTCCTGTATACTGTATGGATATTTTTTGCTCTCATGTTGAAATTTGAATGGTATGGCCATGGTACCATTTTCTCTTTGTAATGAAATATAGGTTATCATGTGTCGAGTATGACCGAATATCACGCCAAAATGGTGTTATACATTTCAAAAGAACGCAACTTTTGATCGGTGATATTGGATTTCGATATTTCTTTCAAACGTTTCAGAAAATCTCTACGAATTTGTTTTTAAAAGGAAAATATCCTAGGAAGCAAGGCTTTATCAAGGTGTTTAATAAACCTTTTACGGTTATCTCAAATTTCGGCAAAACCCCCTTTGAAAACACGGTCAGAGGAACGTCAAGTCACGCAACCAGGTAACTGACACACCGAAATGGTCCATGATACTATCTAGGAAAGGTCACTGCTGGGGTGATAGTTGTAGAGTATTTCGTCTCCTTTTCCCATTAATTTACTTGTATTTTTTAATTCATAGAAAATGTACCTTGACAATATTATTATTCAACAATAAAATCGTAGGTGTCACGAAGATCATTTTGCCTGTGGGGACGAGAGTAAAAGATGTTCAAAGGGTGGATGCCGCTATCCACCGGATAAATCCCTATCCAGCGGATAGCGTTGTTTGTTTTGTCTACACGTATTGACGGGATAGCGATTGATCCGGTAGATAACGTTGTCCATCTTTTAAACAATTGGTCCCTGATTAGCAGATGACGTTACTGTTTGGTGTAACACGCATGTGTGGTCACAGTTCATGGTCGAAGGCATTCTTTAAGCTTTGGCAAACTGATTTTCCAAACTCGGGGTGAAAATAAAAATGAAATGTTCTGCTTAATTACAAGTCTTCAACAAACTGCCATATCGTTCATTCAGAGAGACATTTAACTGAGCCAAACAAGATTGAAATCTGAAAAAAATATATATATAAAAACAGTCGACATAATTGAGAAAGCTAGAAGCGTTTGATGAGAATTTTAACGACGCAGCGAAAAAATCCATGAAAGGCAGCTGATGCTCATTGAGTGGGATAACGTTCCAAAAATCATAAAATTAAAGGTTGTTTTTTTTTTCCTTAAGATTTCATTTTTCATCATGATATTCTGTTGATTAAACGGTTTAAAAGTTGACTTAGAACCTAAATGTTCTGTTATTCTGTAACAACAATAGATTACATTTTCCCGTGTGTCTGTGAAGTTAGAGGGTGGTAAAGGAGGGTCTATATCTCGTTTTACTAAAATAAAATGTCCAAATCACGTTTCATGCGAAACAAAAGAGCCATTTCAGAGTGACGGTCAGTCACAGTCATGAACTGGTCACGCAATGTACCACCACACGTGCTCTTGATCTTGTTATCGAACACTCAAGAAAGAACACACAAGAAAGAATCATGGTTTATGGGAAAACATTTCACAGCTATGTAACCAAATCACGTTTAACGAGGAAAGAAAGATACCTTTTACGATCGCGAAAAAACCCGTTTACCGCACTGAAGTTCTAGATACAGAAGGCGTCAAAATTTGGTAAGAACAATCATCTAGATTTGTTCTCGGTTGTTCCGAGATCAATTCATCGATCATGCTTGTAAATAGCCAACTGGTCTGCCTCCTGCAAGATGGGATCTTTAACCATGTTATGTTTATTTGATATGTTATGTTTGTTAAGTATTTGTTTCATATACACGGCCTCGCATGGCTTCTAGCTTTAAACACAAACCGTGTATAAATATAGTTGGTTTACCTTAATTTACCTTTATCATTGGCATAATTCCCTAGCGGCCAGATGGTGGGCCAGTTTTTGTTTTCACCACATTTTGACGTCCTCTATAACGCGTTTTTCACAATTAGATTATTCGTTTGAGATTTCAATGGGGTGATAGAAATCTCGAACGAATAATCTTATTGTTTTAGTTGAATTCCAAATAAATTTCCTTTTGATAAAAAATTCCAATTATTTTTTCGAGCTTCGCGCTTTATCGAAATCGCGGGGAAACTACATTATCATTTAAAACTCCCAGCTGTGTACACTCGTCCATAATTTTGAGTTTTTAAAGTAACGGCGAAATTTTCTTCTTTTTATCTTACCGTGAATTTATATATCCAGTGTTGTTAGCAAAATTATGTTCTTTTGGAACTCCGGAGAGACGAGCAAACGACAACATTTCCTAGAATAGCTCCAGCCACTATTATCAGTTCCGGTTCAGCCAATGGAATTGCAGCATTTGCGTAGGACCATAACTCCATTAGAATTCTCACTAAAACTTAACACACGCACGGTAAAATGGATTCTATTTGTTTAAATAGATACGATGACAATAATCATAATGCAATACTTATCTTTACTAAAAGGCAACTGTGAGCACGACCTCCTGCAAGTAATCTTTGCACATCAGGAAGTCGTGACTTAAAAAGACGCCACTTAGTGATCGCGATTGGCTTTTAAGCTAAAAACAGAGTCACAAACGAATAATTGAAATGTAAACAATGCTAATGATAAAACTATCTCTGCTGAAAAGCTATTTAGGGCACAAGCTGCTAATCATCTTGGCAAATTGAACGTCATTTGGTCACGTTTTTAGCCTGCTTGATTGGCATAAAGGCAAAGAATTTCCTGCCTCCATCACTATTTAAATAGAGTACCATTTCGTCGTCAACAAACCAAATGGAAAAGAACCTGTGCAGGATTTGGCTCAATTAGAAACTGAAACTTGAAAATGTCGGCAAACTCCAGCACAACGATGAGTGGAACACAGCCATCGAGCTGCTCCAGTGACCCTACAGCAGAGAAAATGGCAAAAACCTTTGCCTACATCCTGATCTGTGTTGTTTCATTAGCTGGGAATACGTTAATCGGAATTATTGTCTACAAGACGAAAACAATGAGAAAAACCACCAACTTTTTAATCGCGAACATGGCCATGTCCGATCTGCTGTTGCCAATTTTCCTGTTCCCGCCGATTGTAACACAGCTGCACTTCGACTCTTGGCTATTAAGTGGTTCTCTTGGCCAAGCCTTTTGTAAACTCTATGTTTTCTTTTCTGATGTCTCTACGATCGTTTCTGTCCAGAGCCTGGTTCTGATAACGGTGAATCGACTTGGTGCTGTGGTGTTTCCTCTCCGTTCCCCAGTCATCAGTTCGAAGATGTGCGTCTTCTTCATTCCTGCCACTTGGGTCATCGCAATGGCTATCAACTCGCCATATCTCTTCGCCTTCAGACTTGTTGAATACAGCCCAGGAAAGTTGATGTGCGTGCGGAAATGGAATGCAGCCTTTGGAGAGTCCTCGTCTTTTGCAAATTACGTATTAGCTGTACTCGTTATATTTCTTTATACCCCTTTGGTTTTGATGGCCGTGCTATACTCTGTTATTATCATTACGTACAAGTCTAGGACGATTCCAGGCGAACAGTCGGTCAACGCTGGACAACAACGAGCGGAAAGAGAAAGAAAAGTGTTCAAGATGGCCATCGCTATTGTTTTAGCGTTTGCAATATCTTGGCTACCCTTCAGCATTCTTCTCTTACTAAGACACTTTGCATGGACAAACAAAACGAGATTCTCTTGTGGCATAAAACGCTTTTGGTCCAGTGTTAAATTCTTGGCTCGTGCAAATTGCGCCATTAACCCTTGCATTTGTTTTATTTTTAGTGGAAATTATAGGCAACATCTTAAAAATCTCATTGGCTTCTTCTGGACACCGCCGGGCCATAATCAAGTCGCGCCGATTGGGTCGTAGACCCAATCGCCACCTAAAATGCACTCGATGATCAATAAGTATGGCTAAAGAGTATGTTGCGTTTGATTCATACTTTTATTTCTAAGACAAAAATCTTACCACCAAGTACGTGGGATGTGAAGATGCACAAAAAGGCCTCAGTTATATATTAGTAATATGTTCATAAAGCTCTGCTAATTCATTCTCATTGTTGGGTGCGTCAACATTGAAGAGAAGGAAATTTTCATCGTTGATCTCGATCGGCTTCTATTCCGAGATTTCTTCCCATGGGGTCAACAATCTTTTCTCTTATTTTACAATCACATCTGTTGCGCAACAAAATAGCAGCACCTCTTGCATTAATGCTCCAATGGGCAAATTCTAATGGTGCGCCCCATTGCCTTCCATTGTTTTCCTTATCTACTGTCGAATGTTTTTCTTGAAGAAATATTAATATACTCGCTTTTTGTTTCCTGCACCATGTAAACACTGCTCGTTTTTTTGTTTAACGCCTCTTACATTCAAATATAGTGCCTTAAGTTCATCAGATCTCACTGTCTTGTGAGATTTTCTCGTTTTCAAACGCAATTCATATAACACTTCACCACTTTCACACAAACACACGAGCAATAAAGAATATTTTTCAAAAAAAAAAAAAAAATATATATATATATATATACATAGTTAATGCCACGAAACTGCACTGAAGGAGCTCCAAATTATTTCTGCCTTGTGCCTTGCTCCTATATTATTAACGCGAGAGTACAGAAGACAGGGGAAAAAATGTCATACCTGACGTCAGTAAACATGAAATCTTATATAAGAGTTAATAATATGATTATTTGAACTAGAAAATAATAATTTTAACGGTGGAACACGTTACTTATTTAGGCGAAAATAAAGTTCTCAGTCCGAATCAACGGAAAAGGAAAAAAAAATAAAAAAAATAACATCTATAAACTATGATTAGTCGACATCAGTGTCTTCAGAAGCAGTTACGAAGAAGAACTTCAATTTTCCTCTCCTATTTATACTTAAATAAAGGATACGAGCCGCGATGCTCAAAGAAATTAAGGTACATTCTACATTCTCTCGGCGCCAATTCCTTTTAGATGTCTTTCCTTCCGTGCCTTCCTTTCATCTCTTACTGCTTTCGAAACCTCGTCAAAAAAATGAAACTTCTGGCCCCTTCATCCTTACGCTTTGTAGCCGCAGCAGTTTACGAATAAACTGCTAGTCAGGATATGGCTGTTCTCCATTTCGTCGACTTTGTCGCTCCTTGATTGTGGTGCGGTGAGCCCTCATAATTTCGATATCTCGCTTGAGGCTCACGTGATTGAGCAATATATCACTAAGCGATTCTTCGCATGTGGAGCCATCCTGGCACCTTGTGAAATATTTCACAACACCACATTGCTTCGTTTTGACCTGTTTTCCACCCGGGGGACTCCAATATGGAAGGGATGGGGATGCTGGTCGGAAATTTTGAATTTAACCCCTAAAGGAGACCAATCCGGGCGTGGCCGAAGTTTTAGCAAACCCCTAAAAGAGACCTAGTTTAATACATTTTGTTACAATGGACTTTAGATCGTAGTGTTATGGAAAACTTTGTTTATATGAATCGAGTAAATATAACGAATCATAATTATTTTTTCTTGTTATGTCTTCGCGTGCAACACTAAACGAGACCTTGACGGCTAAAAATAATGACATTTTGCCCAGAACACCCTAAGCGAGACCAAAATCCGAAATTTACACCCCTAAGCGAGACGACGAGCATCCCCGTCCCTTTCATATGGGAGTCTCCCTCCCGGGGTTTTCCAATCGACCTGTTTTCGCCGATTTGTCAACTCTACTCTTGTCAGCTTTTTTTCCAAATTCTGTTTTAAATCGTCGACTTCATTGACCACAAAGATAAGGGTTGTTTTCATTTCATCGACATCTTTATACGACCTGTTTGTTCTTTCCTCTAATTGTTGAAGCTTACCAAAATGGCGTAATGTCGCTCTCGACAAACTGAGAAAAACACGGCGGTAAAACAAACTCTGCAAATTGATGGTGCCAGATGTAAGTCATTTTAAAGCAGTTTTTGAGTAAGAATTGTGACAGTTTGTGATTTGGGAAGTGGTGCACGCTTGTATCACCGCTAAATGTAATAAATAACGCTAAATGTAATACCAACCACAAATGTAATAAAAATCAACCCTTAATGTAATAACTTAACCCACCGTAAATGTAATACAATTTAACGCTAAATGTTATAAGCTGACCAACCGTAAATGTAATACAAGTTAACCTCAAATGTAATAACATAGTGTTAAAAGCTCCCTTACAGTTACCGAACAGTCTCGGTGATTTTTTGTGAACATTGCCGAGATTCTGCATAGTTTCGGTCAAAGCTTAACTGGGAACTTCTGAAGATTTCCCAAGATAATAGCCCTTCTGACGTCGAGCATTTGCAAACATCATTTCCGAAATTCTTTGCAGCGGATCGCGTAATTACATAGCCCACTTTCGAAAATAGTGGAAGCCTGGGCTGGGGGAAGGGGGGGGGGGGGGGGGGGGGAGGGGGGCACTCAGGTATTTTTGGGTGGGCTTGTGCCGCCCAGGACTCCAAATTTGGACCCGTTTTAAAAAGAATTTGCCCTAAACTTGATATAGCAAGTCAATTTTTATACCCCGTTGTAAAATAAAACACACAGAACCATGCCCGTAAGCTAACGATGCGCAACACAGGATACAACAGTTTTGAATCGTATTTTTAAAAGCAATCTCTCCTTGAATAATTTCAAATGGCTGCTTACAAAACTGGACCTTTCGTGCGTTCAAAATATTATACCCCGTTTTAGGAAACGTCTCTAAAATGGATATCCCGCTCTGATTCAAGAGCTCCAAAATCACGACCCCATTGGGCGGCACATACCTGTATAGGTATTGTATGAGATTACCCCCCCCCCCCCCCCCCGGGGGGTAATCTGTGCCTAACGATTCAGTTAGTAAAGGGGATTAGCCGTGATTGGGTAATCCGATAATCAATTGAGGTGATATCATATCACTGATGATATTGATGCTATTTATAATTACGCCTTTGCCACCCTTAGTAACGTGTTATTACATATCAGGATAACTTGTATTACATTTATGGTTAGTCAGCTTATTACATTTAGCGTTAAATTGTATTACATTTACGGTGGGGTAAGTTATTACATTTAGGGCTGATTTTTATTACATTTGCGGTTAGTATTACATTTAGAGTTAATTTTTATTACATTTACGGTTGGTATTACATTTAGCGTTGTTATTACATTTAGCGGTGATACACACGCTAACTTAGAATAAGCGTACAATGTTGTTTTGACTGTTTTGAACCGTCTTCTTTTCGTTGCGGTTTGGTTCCATGATTCAACTTATTCTGTTTTATTGTACGCATTGCTAAATACCTTAGAGAATTTTATTTAGAGAACTGAATGAATTTTCTTCATTTCTGGTAGGTAGGTTAAGTGTGAACTCACTCAGCCAAGCACTGGTAACTCGCAACGAAAAAGGCTAAATAATAATTTGTTTTCAAAAACCAATAATGAACATCACAGTTAACTCCACTAACTAAAACAGAAAATAGTTAGTTTAAACGAAATATTTAATAAACAAATGTACAAGGTAAAATTATTGTTTACAAGGCTAAAAAGTTATAAAATTTAAAAAGAAACCGAACGTTTTCGACTTGTTGTCATCGTCAGGGTGATGGTGACAACAAGTCGAAGACGTTCGGTTTCTTTTTAAATTTCATAACTTTTTAGCCTTGTAAACAATAATTTTACCTTTCTTAGCGAATATTATGACAAATGTACAAGGTTTGATGAAATATTTACGGGAATATCTGAAAACCGACACAACTTCAAATTCGTTAATAAGTGAAGTATAATTCCCTCAAAATAAAATTAGGCTTATGCTTAGTGCATACATATACGTTTCTTACCTCATTATTGGAGAAGATTGTAAATTCTGCAGGGCAAAGCTTTCAAACCAGCCCAACAATATCGGAGGCGAACACGGCAGTTTCGTTGTAAGGTTACTCCAACACCACCGACATATACATTATATGAATTGTCAACGAAGATCAATTTCTCTCTTTCCATCGGTGTAGCCTTTAACAGTCTTTTATCCTTCACTTCAGTGAACTTGATCAGCTCTTAGTTCACTTCTATTTGAGCTCAATTCAGTGATTTTCAGCCTTGCTCAGCCGCGCGTCGAACCCTGGACATCGCTCTTTTTGACTTGTGATCCGATACATCATGTTCAAGTCGGCAATTATTTCGGATCTTCCCGTTAAGAGGTTGTCCTAAATCATTTGGCATAGTTCCTATGATATAGATGGATAAATAGAGCAAGAAATATCCACGAAGATCTTTGTTCTCCAGCAGCTTTCTTCGCGTCTTCATTCAGCTTTAAAGGTGAATAGCGTATACACCATTTGTATTGTGTTACATCCGGTCAGCAGTCCCGTCTCCCGAACTTCCGGTGTGTTCGTTTATTCAACATTCTGACTTTCGAACGGGCGACTCGATTTCTGCCAAATGCATCACTGACATTACTCTGTAATGTTCACAGGCATGCATTTGCTTCATGCAGTGTTCATTTATCCACCTTTCCGGATGAATTGTACAGAAGAGGTTTGGCACTCGACTGAAGAAATCACAAAGTTACGGATGTGTTTTGACGTGGCGGCGAACTGTTGTTTATCAAGTATGCGGATTAATGTATCATCATTTGTGGTCTGAAACGCAGGAAAATGGATTTTGATGTGGGAAACTGTTAGATTTGGCCTTTCTGCTAGTGTCTGTGCTTAATTTGGTCAAGAAATTGGAGGGAGCAAAGGCGAGTCTCAGACAACAAATCGTCTTGAAGAAATTGCCAAAACTTGCAAGGTAGGCTTTTGTATTAATTTAAATTTCACCAAATTCGCCAACCAAAACGTTATTAATCACATTTACGTAACAGACCAGGTGATATAAAATTATTTTCAAGCTGAATTCATCTCTCTTAAGCCTTTTTAGGCCAAATAGCGAGGCCCTCAAAATGGCCAATCTTGCAATTTGTTGCAATTTGCCTTGTATGTCTTGAATGCTTATGGACAAAATATAACGTTCCCCAAAAAGATGTTATGATATTTCGAAACTACATTATCCATATTAGCTCTGCTGCTAATTTGGTTTCAAGAAAGTGAGTACTTTGGGAAAAATAGCGAAATTGGTTTTGCTTGATTTTGCCGCTTGTCGAAATGGCCGACAGGCTTTATTACACAGCGTCAATTTTTTCCTTGTCCATAAACCTCAAAATACTTTTACAATAATTTTTATAAACTAGAAGAATGACTCTACTTTCTGCTGGAATTTCATTTGATTTGGTTTACATTTACCCGAGAACTAGCCTCGTATATTTTTACTTTTTGAGAGTGAAATTTTAGCTCAAAACATGAACCTGAGGCTTGCGTAACCAAGTGCGGTTACCATGGAAACAATACATCTGCCAATCAAAATATGGTCGTTTTTGTTCATCCCCACAGGTAACCTACCTCCACACAAAAAATGAAGGGGGGTTAAAAATTTTCATTTCCAAGTTTGCTTCACTTTCTCAGAGAACGGTTCTTAAGTGCGGTATCAAGCGGCTTTTCGACGTTAGTCGACTCTTCTGAGTGCAGAAGGAAACTCGTAAAAATTTGCCCCTTTCGTGTAGTAAGCGCAAGGATCACTTTCCGCGGCCTGAAAAACCTGGCCTTCCTTTCACCCAAATTATGCCTAATGCCTGATGTTCCTGTTAAACGCAACGTTTAATTCACGGCTTAATACAACATTGTTTCGCAGCTTTCTTGTGTCACGGCTTTCGACATCGCGACATCGTTTACAACGCTGGAACACAGCGAGCACGATGCGAGTCACGTGACGCTACAAAATACTGACTGGGTACCCACGGGGTACTATTACAAGTTTTGCTTCTTCGGTTGTTTACTTAGCCTACCCGTGCGGGTACGGGTATAACAGGCAGCCACCTAAAGAGGATTCGAGAAGACTACAGAAACGTTATATGACTTCACAGCAGATAAAAATTATGTCACCTTGTAGAGTACTCTAAGGTCTTTCTCCTCGATGTAACATAGATTCGCTGTGCGTTAATAGAACGAACACCTTAAGGGGTTTCCTTCAACCCCAAAATAAGCAAGTAACATTATGATTTAGCATATGCCACACAAGCGAATAGTGCTTTTTGCGCGCGCTGATTGGTTAACTCGGAGGTGACAAGCAAAGTACTGTTCACCTCCGATCAGCCGAAGAGAAACAAAATGGTTTAGCGTGTCGCTTGGGGTACCGAAAATAATGCTTTGGTCCGCTAGTTATTCAGCTTTTGTAGTATATACTAAAACAATTATTCACCTCAGTGTCGGTGAAAGTGGTGGATATTTACCGAGTCACTTTTGTTACTTCGTTGCCTTGCTACTTTGTTACCTAACGTGAGGTCTTACCAGAAACTCATAAGGAGTTGAAACGTATAACGCGCGTTCACAGCATTCGAACATTCAGTTTGCCAAGTACCATATTTGGAAACACAAGGAGCTTGTACGTGAATGATTTACACACGTAACGACACACGCAAGAAAATTTTCGCTTTTGCGGTAAGTCACTTGAATTCCGACCTAAACGCCGTGAATTACTCACAGAAACTAAAGAAATTCATCAACAATATCCAAGTGAAGTTCTCCGGACCATTAAATGACGATGAAACAGAGGAATTTAACCAAATTTAACCCTATTTAACCAAAGTTGTTTAAAAACAAGATTACGCCATTTAGCGCGAGCTAGCGCGCGCTGTGAATTTAATCCAAATATTGCAATTTTGATTGGTTGATTTTTTTCTCGTGGTTTTCCAAATGTGGTACTTAATGGAAACGAATGTTCAAACGCTTTGTACAATGCGAATCATAGGGAGTTACACGTTTCAACCCTTATGGGTTTCTAGTCTTACACGAAGTACTACCCTGCGCCAAAGGTACCCGTACCATAATTCTCGTGTTCCATGACGTACGTTATGGCACATGAAACAAAAATTATCCTGTTCAAACTTGCAAAATATCCTCCGATTTCAGCCAACTGGGCTTACAGCCTTGTCGGCTAAGTGTCAGGTGATATAAGGCGTGATTTCCTAGGACAAGTGTTATGTTAAGACTCTCTGTCGATCGTATGCATTGCGCGCCTCGACTCGAATTTCGTATGATATGAAAAACTCGATATTGGAGTGTTTCGTTGCAGTCTGTTCCAATATCTGTTAATCTGAGCAATCCAGCGGTATTTTTTAAAAGTCATCGCTGTTCATCGAGAGTTTAAATTTCGTTGTTTTTTTAAAAAGAGGGAATATTTTGCTCGGATCGTTTCGATTGTAACAGATTTTGGGCATCGACAAACGCCAGTATTTGATCGAGATATTAGCAATGGCGGCGTCTGAAAAGCCCCGTGGAAGCTGGACCTCAAAGGGCAGAGGATTTGATAGTAATTTCAGGAAATCAGCCCAGGAGCAGTAGTAAAGCAATGAAGAATAAGAGATAAACAAAGAAGATGAACTCGGATACAAAAAGTGAATGAAAAATGCCTCCGTTTGCTGCAGTAAGTGATACGTAAGTTGCTAGTAGATTCTTCCAATGTCAAGTTAACGTACTTAAATTTGGTGAGATAGCAGTACCTGAAATTTATTTCGATGGAAAGTGCTTTCTTTGATAGCAGTACCTGAAATTTATTTCGATGGAAAGTGCTTTCTTTGCTGCGTTTTATTCCTTGTAATAGAAATCTTTTATTGCAAAAAGATCGAGCTGAAAACATTTGACGATCTGTACGTGACCGCCGGTTATCGACCAAACTCCGTAGTTATTCCAGACCGTGAAATAGAAAATCGCCAACGAAAGAATGAAATAATGTTCATTGCTCTTGTTCTGCTTCTTGGCTTGGACAGTATTTTAAGCACACTACGTACCGTATATATTTTGTATACGCGCTTCTGGTAGCCTGCGCCCCAGACGAAACTAAACATACAAAGGAGAAATGTGGATTGGTTGAAACCGTCTTTTAACCCTATTCTGTCCGAGCCGTGTTTTTCAGAAAGTTTGGGCACACCCTTTTAAAACAAGGCATCACGCAAATATCAAATACGGACTGGGAGTAAGTGAAGAAGTCACGCAAAAAGGTTTTACTCAAATTGTGCTTTTTTATTACAATAACTACCTAACATTAACGTTGTCGCTGGCTTCAAACAGAATGCAATTTAAAAGGAACTAAAAAACCATGTACATAAACTCGTCTTTAATCTAAACAATAGCCAATTCTGCCGGCAACAGTTCTTGCAGCAAAAATAAATCGTTAATTGAAATATTGTACTAAATGTTTTACTTTCAATCTTAAATTTTGGCTTAATTTTTCAAAGCGTTTGATAACTAAAAGGAAATGAATCGTTCTCTGTGGTACGAAAATTGAAAAAGGTATTTTACGAGAGACAAAATATTTCTTCGAGTTTATGTCTGTGACAGAAATAGTCACGTGATACGTTCTGTCGTTGCAGGTGTTGGAGATTTCAAAACTAGTGCTTCGTCGTCCGTGATTCCTGTACATTAAAAGAAGACAGCCTTTGTGAATATCTTTCACTCTAGTTTGTGATGCAAAGCTATTTGATCGATATATAGTTTCAAGGACATCCTCCCGGCTTTTTATTTTAATCCACTTTCGCCGTTTTCGCTTGGTGGGTTGCTTTTGAAGTTTGTTATTGCCGCAAACACATAATGCTAAACTTACTGAACTGTCCACGCATTTTCTGAAATGCCTGTAGATTGTGATGCGTTCGTGTACAGTCAGATTAAGAAAAGAAGTTTGTTTCTTTAGACGTTGAGGGTATGTCATTTGAACCTCAAAAATCTCGTTTCCCGGAGTTACCGTGATGTCCATTGTTGTGATAAAATTCCCTCCTTGAGAGCGACGTCGAATTTTCGAAAAACTACGTCCAACAAGACGCTGGCAATTTCCATAGCCTTGAACTTGTTTGGCGCCTCTTAAAAACTGATCTTGAATTTGGTTGTTTATAATTCCCAGGGCAAATTCCGCTAGCCACGTAAATTGCTTGTCGTTGTCCGGAAATATAACGTCCCAATTCTCACACTTGCACACAGCCAGAGGTTTAATCGATAAATCCGCGCATGTCCGATTCGCGGAAATCAAGCCAAATATACCTCTGTCCTCTGCTTTGTAAGTTATACCCGTTGCCCCTAGCGACATGAGACCATTGTGAAGGTCCAACGTGGTTATAAGGCGATTTTGATTCTGCGCCAAAGCCCGAATTTTCTCCATACCTAAAGTGTGTGCAACTTTCTCGGGAACGATAATAAAGAGAAACGGGTCATATTTTTCAGCTCTTCCCTCCATAGTTTGAAATGAATACTTTGTTGTTTTAGGACCATGGTCTGAGAGAACAATAGTTAAGGTGTCTTTAATTCTAGCCATATTTTCGATGTACTGCGAAAGTCTTTCATCGATTTGTCTTATACGAGTTCCGGTCACTTCATGACCTGTGTTTAGATGCGTGTATGTGAGTAACCTTGATTTCTTTCCTAACGGCTTGAGATTATCGTAAATGCTCTCAACGTAATCAAGAAAATATTCTGCGAATGGTTTTCCTCGAAAACACACTTTCCTCGGGTGGTTAAATTGATTCGTCATGTTGAAACGTTTGAAAATTTCACAGGAAGCATGCGATAAGCCGAAATCATCTATGTGGTAGTTCTTTACTTTGTCTTTAAAGTTTTTCCAGCGGTTGGCGAACTCGTATTTGTTTCGTGGCATATTTCCCTGGTACGTATTATCCGTGAATAACGATCCCCAGGAGTCATACCAGCAACTGTCCTCTTGCAACAAAGTGTAATAACCAAGCTGTTTAAATTTGCCAAACAGAACATCTATACCATAGGTCTCATTTCCATGTCCACCAGAATAATGAAAGTCCATTTTACCAGACATCAAGGCCCTTATATTGTGAAACGTGTACGCTGCAGAACTTTGCAGCAGCTCAAAATCTAGAACAGTAGCGTTGTACGTTGAAAAATGCACGATTTCTCGTAAGCTGTTCACAGTTTTAGGAAGCGAGCGATAGAAGTGAGGTCTTGAAACTGAATCGAGAACTAAAATGTTTAAGTTGAAGTTAATCTTGTCATTTAACGCCCCATCGAAGGATCTGTGTACAAAAGGAAACATCAGCAACTGCTCAATGAAACCCGTTCTTTCTTTTTCGACGCAAAGGAGAAAACAAAAGTTGAAATCGCGGGATGAGGCTGCGCTAGTGTATCTTTTGAGGTACTTTTCAAGTCCACGAGAAGTAAAGAAACGTTTCGACAACGTGTTCTCTTCGACAATCCCGAAAATAGTACTGAACTCGAGGACGTACACGGGATTTGTCCCGCAAGGTGATGTATCGCATGTAACAGCTTTCGTGCTTTGGTTTCGAAATGAATTTGCTGGCTTGAACGAACACAATTGTCGGTTAAATTCAATGTTTGCACACTTTAAAGGCTTGCTATTGATTTCATAGTCCTTAGAGGCCTTGATACAACTCTTTAGAGAAAGCTCGCGATTGCGTGAAATGCAGTGGGCATTTTCAGATGATGTTCTGGATTGTCGTAGTGCTAAGTATGGGCAAACAGACGTTCTGTTGTACTGTTCCAATGAATCCAATGTGTCGTTAAAGACCGAGGAAAGTAAATTTGTTTCAGAAATAGGGAGTTTTGACGAAAATCCTACTGGTGGCGGAATAGGTTTGATTATAGGAAATTGCGACGCTTTGTGGCTTGCATGTTTCTTGAAGGTTTGATGCGCAGACCGGACAACTGGCCACCGTCTAAAATCATCCGCTTCAGTAAGATTTAATATTCTGTCTGAGCTTTCAAAAGATCCGTTTACTTGATTTTGTTGCTTTTCAACTTCTACAAGTAAACGTCGATGATTTTCTTCCACATTGACTTTAGACATTGTTCCCGATAGATTTTTAAGAATAGCTGCTGGAGATTTCACTTTTCTCTGTGTTTGCGATGGATTACTCCTGTTGAAAATTATGGCTGTTAGGTTGAGACTTTGTGAAGTGCTAATTCTTTCCTTTTGTGTTAATGGCAATGACCATATATGGTGGTCTTCAATGGGTGACCCTTCTTTATGGTCCTTGCCATCATCATCGTCGTCTTTGTCTTTGTCCTTGTCGTTTTCCTCTTCCTCCTCCTCGTCATTGTCATCGTCATCGTCATCATCTTCATCCTTTGAATGATTAGAATCAATGCCAAATTTATGGTTCCTTCGGTCATTATCATCGCCATCTACATCGTCGTCGTCGTCATCATCGTCATCATCATTAACACTTCCATCATCACTATCACTCGCTGACAACTGTGTAGCCTTGTTTGAGCTTCCACGAACTTCATGACGCTTGGCCTCTTTCTGAGGTCGAAATACATTTACTTCTTGAGATGTTTCGTTAGGTGGTACATCAAATATCTCAGCTACTGAAATATCCCGGGGTGCCAAATCTCCAAAGTGAGCCTCATCCTTATGTTGTTGTCTTATTTCGGGACCCAGTAAGTCGCTCTCCACTGTATAAATAATACAACATAAGGTAGCATTAGGTAGGGTGAGATGAGGTGAGGTGATGCAGCATTTCTCAGTTCGGGTTAGGAATACCCGAGTATTCATTAAAATCTCCGGTGGACCTTTCTTGCCTATAAACGCAAAACTTACTACCAGACAACGGCATACTACTGTTTTGCTCTCTGCCAGTGGCGAAGAGAGGAATCGGGTTTTCCTCTAAAAACAAGGCAGAATTATGGCCACTCTGTAATTTTGTACATGCATCTCATTTTAGACCCACTATCCATTGGATAGTAATTTACCCGGGGGATAGCGTTATCCAATCGTCGAACAACCGAGACAAGATGGTTTTCGCCAGAAATTAGTAAAATTAGTATTATACAGAGCGGAGGTTCTGCAGTAAGACAGGTTCTGAGGCGGGCGGATCATGCTGATCCTCATCAGAGAGAATTTAGAGCGATTTCACAAACGTCGATTCTTACATTCTAATGTGTATCGTTAAATGCTAATGAGGAAGAATAAAAAAGGACGCATGCACCACAGTTATGCATGTGCTCGTTTGCAAAATTTAACTGTCTGCTGTCATCGCATCAGCAAGCAAGTTCAAGTTTGTCACATCACGTGAGACACAGGTACGCACGCTGGTACGAATCAAATCAAAACAAATATTCCCATTACCATTTGACGATTCTCATTAGCATGTAAGATTCAAGGTTTGATTCAAGGTTTGTGTTGCAATCGTAACCAGTGACGGCATGAAATGAAATGACTACAACTTCTTCAGCAATGATTGGACATCTGTTTGATATCATTATTGTAGCAACAACTGATAATGGTTTGTAGTACTGTCCCATCAAAGTTTAAGAGCTGGAAAGTGCTGGAAATCGTTGTGAGCCTCCTTTACTGGTACAAATTAAGGTGAAGTTTCTCTGGAACTTCATGGAGGCCTAAAGTCATAAAAAGATATTGTTTGTGTTCCTTTTTCTTACACCCATCTATTTCAACTCACCTTGCACTAAAATGCCTTGTTTGGGAGTTAGAGCTGCATATTGCGACAAACTGAAGTAATCCCGGGCAACACCAAGATAAATGACAGTAGCAACAGCAACTACCGTCAAAAAGAATGCCTAAAACAAAGAAAACAGTCTTGTCAAAATGCCTGCAATTAAAAAGGAACAATCTTGTCAAAACTAACTTACGCACATCCACAACACGCAACCGAGGAAAGGCGTTTTCCTAGCGCCTTAGTTGCATCTCTCAAGCCAAGTTTTCAGACACCTCGTTCCGCGCGCTCAATTATTCTTCCAGCAACCCGAGTCGCTTCAAATGCTGATGACTTATAACTAAGAGAACCGTGTAATGTCTCTTACTCAGTTACACCACACGGATGAATGAGTAGAATGCCAGATATCCCTGAGCAGAAGAACAAATTTAGCGCGCCATTTCCAAAAGAGGAGAAGTTATACTCCTTTTATGAGCACGCATAATATTCATGATTTTGCCTTGGGAACTTTTTTTTAGCCCGTTTACTGATAAAGGCATCCAAGATTAAACGGAGGTATAAAAATGTTTTCCAGAGATCAACATCCTTTTTGATTAATCAAGATGCACTCTTTTTCCTTTGTAAGAACCATTTTTATAAGAACGTTGAGGATGAGATTTGCCCCAAAATGTAAAAAAATGAATGAGCTAAAATAAGAACATCCTCATGCTCAGCCAAATTTTACACGTTCTTATAAAAAAAGTGCATGATTTAAATAAAAAATAGAATAAGTTTAACACTCGGAACATTTAAATGTTTATTCATATCATTGCCATGGCAAACAGCAAGAAGTAAATACTACTGCCAAGTATTACACAGATATTACTAGACATTGCGTAACAAATTTTTAACATCATTTTCAGATAAATTCAATAGTGTCAGCTCTCATAAGCCTGTATAATAGTCGCTCTATTTTTTTTTGTTTTGTTTTTTTTTGTTTCTTTTCGCAGGGAACTTGTTCCTGTTGTTTGTGCTCAGTGTTCTCTCGGAAGTGCGGCGTGCCATTTATATAGAAACCTCTACCGGTGGCCCAAATTCAGTACCAAATTTCAGGCCCAAACTGTCTCTGAGCTGTAATTCAAGTTTGGCCGGATTTTAACTGGTTTAAATGAATCAAGTTACTCTGTCAATGAAGATCTCACGGCGACACATGCGTGTTACCGAGGCAAATTGAAGTGTTAAAAACCAAACCAAGAAAAAACTTCAAGATGTATCAACTTCAGTCCACCCAAATTTTAATGATTGGCAGCTTAATCAAGACATATTTATTATGACTCCTTTCCTTCAGAGCTTCTCTCGTCAGTTTGAAGGCAACGTTGCCCTCCAAACAAGCGTGAAATTGGTCCTTTATTAACTTGTTGATTCATGCAGGGACTCTTTTGTTTTTCAATCCAGCCGTTCTATTGTTGCTTTACATGAATCTCCGTGTATTCATTCGCCCAATCTTATGTTCGAACTCTTAAACGTTTTCAAGAGTACGGGTCCTAGATTTTACTTGTAATGAAACTAATTGTTTCATTCCGTTTTGGAACGACTACACAATGAGAGACTGTTGGAACGTTTTAAAAATTTATTGAACTAAACATAATGATCAAAGCGCTTTCGACCCTTTACAATATGTTCAGAACATCGGTTTAGCTTTAAGACGAGGGCCCGTTGTGGTAGACTTTGCCAAAAATATAGTAGTTTTCAACGGAGTCGAAATTACGTGACGAAGTGCAATGTATATATTAAAAAAAAACATGTTGTGACAACCGGAAAATATCTTGGTTCTTCTATAAACAGTGTTAGTTGGTAGTTTAATGTGGTTTTTGTTAACTTACGGGTTATATTCTTAAACGGTGTTCACCAGACGATATAAGGCAACATACAAGAAATTAAAATATCTACCTTTCTACCGCGCACAGCAAACAAACTTGTAACTACTGGAATCCTCATCTCCGCTCACTGCTCTCCAACAAACCACTAAGAAGCCGTTTAAAATCCGCCGGGACACATACGAATTACGAGTGTCATCTCATTTTGCTTGTTCGCCGCGCTCCCACGCCAAGCTCGCGCCTCCAGGACATCGGAAATGATGTGAAATCGCCAGGAAGTCTTGATAATTTGATCAGAGTATTTACGACGTCGATGCGACCGCTAACAAGAACAGGTATTACCTGCAAGGTCACGTGGTAGTATTGTCTTTTGTGCAATCTCTTGGAACTGAGAAACAAACAAAGTAAAAAGACCTGTTATTCAGGAAACACATCTTATTATTGCATGACAGCCTTTTCATTATACAATCACGCGGCCTCGCAGAGTCGGCTTTTAGGAAAATTTTGATATCTCTTTGGGTTATCTCGATGCGACTTTTCCGTGGATTTTTCTTTGTTATCGAAGGTTTAGAATTAAAAGGCATTTTCAACGTCACGAAATCAATGTTGTTTCCAGTCCTTTCTGAGTCTTCTTTCTTTTTACCTAGGGTGTTGAGAGTGCAAGCAAAGAGTGATAGACCTGCATGTTTTCACCAAACAGAAATGGTCGGGGGAGTCTGGGTAAAAATAATACGAACAAAAGCGTACGTGCCGGGGGGGGGGGGGGGGAGGGGAGGGTGGGGGATGGCAGTTTCGAAAATTTTGAATTTTTTTTTTAGCCGGGACAAAACGCTCGTGATTGAGGTAACAGCATATCAAAGAAACCTAAACAAGACAAGAGAGAAACGAAAGAATGACTGTCGTTCCCAGACAGCCAAATATGCACCAACTCCCAAACATTGAATCAAGATGTGTGATGTTTGTTCATTCTTTTTGGCCTTCATCAGATCTCTTGCTGTGTATATTATTACGTGTTAACATTGAAAATAACGCGATTCTTTCATGATCAATCGCATGAGAAAATTTAGATTACTTCATAGAAAGTGCTTGCATACGATATTTATGTACGAGTTACTTACGTATCAAAAATCGATCGAGTGAGTGCATGCAGTGAGCGAAAATTCTATAGTGCCGAAGACCTTTGGCGTAGAGCTGGATGATTTATTTCAAAGGATTTTTTTTAACTGAAACTGCTGGCGTGGCGTCAATCAGAAACATTCCAAAATAATTCTGTCGGGGTCATTTCCATCCTTGAAAACCCATAGGCAGTCAGTTGGAGTGAAACGAGATAAACTTGGCAAAAATCAGAGTGGCGAAAGTTTCAAGAAGGGATGAATGAGCCCCTGGAAAAATCATTTCGAATGTTAGAAAAAATATATATATTACAAGATCCACTGGGAAATTTATGTTTGCATCGATCAGCACAGGATGGAGGTATCGGAAACAGTGGCCTGTTTACTTGTGCGATCCATTGGCAGCCCTTCGTCAAACTCGTCTGGATCCTGCAACAAACGGGAAAATTCCAGTTGGCCGAAATATCTGAAAATAAAACAAAAATGAAATGGGCGATTGATGTGAGATTTTAGGTCTAAAATGTCTACTTTTGGGGGGTTAAAAGTTTGAAAAGTACTGGCTTATATGTCAGATTTTAGCTTTGTCTGATATTATTTTAATTTTTTCGGCCAACTGGAATTTTTCTGCACTGTGTGAATTGTTTTACTGGGCAGACAAGTATGCCATTTTCAGACCACGCTACGTAATCTCCATTTTCACAGCCGTGACAGGACACGTGATTAATTTGAAAGGCCTTGATCAAACCTCTTACATGCTTTCCTTTTAGACCATCCTCCTTCAAAATACGGGAAATACGAAGGAACCATACCTTAATTTATCCGGCTGGTGTCGTGAAAGATGTCTCGTGAATGCCTCTTTAGGGACGGACCAATAGAAAAGTGATAGGGGGGAGGGCGATTTTTAGCTTGCAAGAATTTTTTTTCGGCCCATTGCCATTGCCTGACTGCAGCCCTATGCACGATTTTTTTTTTTTTTGAGAAAATCTGTTTCATGCACAATTTCTTATTAAATTAATTAAAAACAGTACGTGCCACTTTATTTTATTAAGGTGATTCCTCAGTATTGCATTGCGCATTCCCGTTGCGCAGACTTTTCGCGTAATAAGCACGCGCGTATGGACAAAATGGCGGCTTTTTTTCTATACCGCTTGGCTTACTAGCAGGTTTAAACCGTCGTTTTCTCGTAAACAAGCGCGGCAATCTATATTTTCATTGCATAAATTTAGTGTAAATTTTGCCCTCTTTCAGAGTTGGACAATTCTAAAAAAAAATCATCGGGGAAAAGGTATAGCTGAATGCGTGCACAAAATAATATTCAGGACGCAAATTATGACCTTGCAAACAAGGACTCGAGGAAGGTTTTGAGTCAATGTCGTTTGGATTTGTTTGAATTTTTCCAGAAGAGAAATATAGCATTGTTCCTTATGCTAGGGACTTTCCACCTATTTACTGCTTTTTAAGTATTGCTTTAATAAACTTTGCTTTCAGCTGCCGTGAAATGTAATGTGGACCGATGAAATAACGCACATTCGGTGCATTTTGGAGCACTTTTCAAGAAGAATTGTAATTCTGGTTTAATGTCCAAATGCGGCCCATCTTTTGCATGAATTTTTTCTTTGGGTTTTTCCTCGTATAAATTTTTTTCGGACATTTTCCATTGCATGATTTTTTTTTATTTTATTTTATTTTTTATTTTTTTTTTGGGGGGGGGGGGGAGGAGGAGGGGGGGGCGAGGTCCCACACCGCCATCCTTTTCTAATGGTCCGTCCCTTATCGGCATGTCAACGCTCATTGTAAGACCTACTGACGAAGGTGTTTTCTCCAAAAAATATATCACGGATTTTATGAATATTTAACTCTTTTTTCAGCATTCCACTTAAGTCAACAGTTGTGAGCGGACTAATCATGGCAAAAGCAATAGAATCCCTAAGAAAAAATAAGAAACTGACGACAAAGTACAAAACTTAGCACTTTTATAGTGCTGTTTT
Source organism: Meandrina meandrites (assembly GCA_963693305.1). Lineage (NCBI taxonomy): Eukaryota > Metazoa > Cnidaria > Anthozoa > Scleractinia > Meandrinidae > Meandrina > Meandrina meandrites. The sequence goes on along the minus strand of OY855908.1, from coordinate 27,614,565 downwards.
TATTAGTAAATCAAAAGTTTGCGAATTTCCGCTATAAATATTACTATTATACATTGTATCCCACAAACGAAGTCTTTAAATAGAAGCCAAAAGGTTTTTCTAGGTAATGAACGCTCATCACAAAGTGAACCGTATTTGGTTCAAGAAGAATTGAAAGTGGGAGTTTTCTTGTAACAAAAGTTCTTCCTTTGCCCTTCCCGGTAATTCTCACTTTGTATCTTCGCCCAACACAGGCGTTCGCTATTTCAAACGTCACGCCTAGATTTTCGCGCTTTCTCGTAACCAGCAAAAGACACGATTCGTTCAAGTCTTTGACCTCAGATTTTGTGCCGAAACTGTTGGCCCTGAACACTGTTTCCAACATGTCGGACCCGGTACGTATCTCAAACCATTTCCAAGAATTTCTATTGCTAATGTTTCTCCCGTAATTTTTCGAGTCGCAAACGCACAATTCCACTTTGACGCGTTCATCAACGCATTTCTCGTACCTTCGATAAATGCTCACCCTTCGGGTTCCCATTATCCTTGGGAGGTTATTCCGCCTGTCCACTGAAATACCCGCCGGATAACTTACTTGAACTTCAAATATCTCTTTCCCTGGTAGGACGATCAAGTCCATTGTTAGTAAAAAATTTTCGCCGACTTTCCTCCTGCGAATTTTTTCAAAACTGAGTCCAACTAACCTTTGGCACTTGCCAAATCCCCCTGTTATATTAGGTGTTGTAATGTAGCTTTTCTGAATGTCATTATTAACTTTCCCTAAAGCAAACTCCGCAAGAAAAGTGAACTGGGGATCGTTATCCGGGAACGTTTGTTCCCAGCCCTCGCACTTACAAACAGCCGAAGGTTTGATTGATAGATCTGCGCATGTGCGGTTGGCAGGTATTTCTGAAAATATTCCGTCGCGAAGGTAAGAACCGGAAGTCGATCTTTCTGAGTCTCCAATTGACATAATGGTGTGGTGAAGATCTAAAGTAGTTAGAAGACGTCTCTGGTTTGTTACCATGGCAAGCATGCGTCTGAGTCCAAGAATATTAGCGACTTTCTCTGGGATGATTGCGAATAGCAGCGAATCATAAATTTCCCCTCGTCCCTCCATTGTCTGGAAGGAGTATCTCGTCGTCTTGGGGCCGTGATCAGAGAACACAATCGTCAACGTATCTTCTTCGTGAGCAATTGAGTGCAAATAACCTGAGAGGGCATCGTCGATCTGTCGTATTCGTGTACCAGTTACTTCGTGGCCTGGACTTAGATGGGTGTATGCGAAAATTGGTTGTCTCCTTCCGGAATCAATATAGCCTTGAAAAACACTCAGAGAGTAGTCTAAGAAATGGTCGGAAAAAACTCTTCCTCCAAAGCAAATTCTGCGGGGACGATTAAACTGATTCGTGACGTTATACTGTTTGAATACCTCGCACGATGAATGCGACAAGCCATAGTCATCGACATAATAGCTGTTCACGATGTCCTGAAATCGGCCCCATCGTGATTCAAATTCTTCTAAACTGTACGGGGTCTTGTTCTGGAACACGTTGTTCGTGAATAAAGAACCCCACTCGTCAAACCAACAGCTATCTTCTTGCAGAAGAGTGTAGTAACCTTGATTCTTCATCTTCTTGTACAAGACTTCTATCTCGTAACTTCCATTTGAATGCTCGATGTAATTGAAGTCGCTTTTTCCAGACATGAAGGCCCGGATATTATGGAAGGTAAATGGCGCTGAACTCTGCAATAACTCGAAGTCCAATGCCGTCGCGTTGATGGAGTCATTGTGGACAATGTTTCTGAGAGTGCTAACTGTTCTTGGAAGCGAGCGGTAAAAATGCTGGCGAGATACAGAATCCAGGACCACAATATTGACATTGATTAGATTCTCTTCCTTCTCATTAGGTAGAAATTCTGAGTTTTCTATGTCCAATAAAGGAGGGAAAGTCAGAATTTGCGACAAGTATTTTTTGCGCGCTATTTTGCATCGAAGAAAGCAAAAGCTGAACCTGCGTAGCGTGTTGACGATTATAAAGTGCTTAAGAAATCTCTCAAGCTCTTCGGAGCTGCCAAAATTATATTCTTCCTTCTCCTTGTCCACTATGCCTTCCAACGGGTGGATTCCCGTAACGCTTACGGGATGTCCCTTACAAGGCGATAAATCACAGTGAATTGTCAGTTCACTTTCGGGACTCGTTCGCCACGTTTCTTCGATTGAGCAAATGTCTTGTTTTGGTCCTTGGGCGCACTTCAAAGGTTTCTTGTGAATTTCGTATTCCTTAGCAGCCTGTTCGCAATCCTTTTCTGTCGGTTTGTGTAAAACGCAAGATACTTTCTCTTTCCCCTTAGCGTTCTGTGTAGAGTTTTTAAATTTTCTGATGCCCATATACGGACAAGCTGTTCCTTTAGGAAATACCCCTTGCTCATCGTGGTCTTGTTTAAAAAGCGCCTCAAAAACACTCAGCTGGTTGTCAAGAGTTTTCCCCTCCAATATCTGAGGTTCGCTAGAATTATCGTTAAGATCGCTGCTATTTTCTGGCTTTGCAAATGGAGTATATTCTTCCAAGGAGTCTTTCAGCACTTTGATCGAAGGACTTGAAATTTCTCTCGTATCTGTCTCAGCCATATAATCTTTCACAAACGGATCACTCAGAGCCTCATCAAAAGTTTTAGTTTCATTTTCTGTCCGGCGCGAAACGTTGCCAATAGCGCCTTGCGTAATACTTTCAAACGTATTTTCTTTTGCCGTTTCTCCATCGTTGCTCTGTTGAATTAGCGAGCTTGTAAATAAGGTGTCAACATTGTGAACGGTTGCTTGACTGAGTTTTTCTTCAGAAGGAAATACAATCTCATCGCCAGGGTTGTTGTCTGTTCAAGCAACAAAAAAGCATTTATCTAGTGTTTTCTCTTGTTAGTAGTCATAGTATAGAAAATTGCGTCTTGAGCACCCACAGGCAGCTCAAGCTAACGGTAAGAGCACAGGACCGTAAGGGGACTCGATTTATAAGGGTTTATACGAAACGAAACACTGTACATTGCTGGCTTTATAATACTCAGCCCGGTTTGAAGCGATTTCAGCAAATAATGGTAATTATGGCACCCGTAAAGCAATTTGACGTAGTTGACAATATCTTGTCTTGTAGTTGACCAATATTGCCTGGCCCAATCCTATCCTAGCTCCGTCTAGTTATATCCACAATAAAAATGGTTTGCAATTACCTGTCATGATAGAACGTTCTATGTCTGCTGCAAACAAAGTAAAATCTTTCACGTGTGTCCTCGTGGTCCAAACATAAATTCCAACAGCTGCAACAATTACAAGGAGAATGAAAATCTGCAGGAAAACACAACTTTGGTAAATAAAACTAATTTTGAACAACGCACACCAGTGAAACATTGTCCAATAAAAGAGCTTAATACAGGATATATAAGCCCGTACGTTAATCAGGTTCATAAGCTGCACCTTAGCAATCAACTCACCCGGTCACTCACTTGTCGATCGATTGAAGATCGGGCGATCGAGTCACTATAAGCTACTATACAACCTGGCAAGCTAACTCCACCAGGCAGTCAGTGTTACAGTATTCAATTCACTAGTCAGTTATTAACCTTCGATTAGTCGCTAGCCGGTTAGTCATTGAGTTAGTGAGCCGTTGAGTCGGTCGGTCGGTCGGTCGGTCGGTCGGTCGGTCGGTCGGTCGGTCGGTCGGTCGGTCGGTCGGTCGGTCGGTCGGTCGGTCAGTGCTTGGGGATGGGGATGGAAGGGAGAGGTCGGTGGGTCCGGGTCTGTCGGACACTCCCTCAGCCAGTCATCCATCGCATTTGACATTTAAAATAACTTTTTAATATAATTAATCAGTGGCGGATCCAGGGGAGGCAATACAATACATTTTATAATAATGTATTTGTGTTACTGACTTCAGTTTATGGCAGTCAGATCCAGGCCCGCGCCCCCACCTTATTTTTTTCGGAAACAGCGGAATTATCTTCGCAGAATTCAACATTCATAGTCAAGCCTTTAAAAGCGGACCCCCTCCTTAGCTGAAGGGTCTGGATCCGCCACTGAATTTATATTAATTTATATTAATCGTTGACTATTTGCTCATAGAAAACGAGGACAAGTATAGTCTAATTGATAAATAGAAAACAATGGGAGAACCAATAAGATTTGCGGATTTCCAGTAAACTTACAAGTACATAAAAGTGTGGATTTTGTACTGCAATCCTTTAGAGTCTCTACTAAAACAATAAGACTACTCGCCCTCACTTACTATGAGCGATAGTCACCTCGGTTGCGCCTCGTTGTCTATATATGCTGTATACACTCATAGAAATCTCGGGCTCGCGAGTTGCTCTCAAGAGAGAAAATTTAAAGTTGAAGGTTTTGATCCTGCAATCCTTTAGAGTGTCTACTCGCCCTCAATCAAACATGGTCGATAAAAATCGTTTTCCGGTCTTTTACTCAAAATAAAATTAGCAAGATTTGCCGACATTTCGCAGTTGTTGTTAATAAAACAACTATTCCAGTCGCGCTTGTTGGATATGAAATGAATATAGCCAACTCGGCGCTACTTGTGTCGTTGGGTGTCTACCAACCTATATCAAACGTGCATCCTTGGATAAACAATATCATATGTGTGGTCTAAAATGGGACAACAAACTAGCCAAATTAAATAGACCTATTGCTAACAACTAATGGGCACTAATTGAAAACTGGTAAATCAGCTTACAAAGACCCACATACCTTTTTGCTCCGTAATACAAGCACAGACATCTTGAACAAGGTGTTCTCGAATAGTTCACCCCGACGAGAAGTTCTGGCAAATACTTATCAAATTGCTTGTTTATAAAAACGACCTACATTTTGCCCTGTAGATCTTGACGCAGTCGAAAGAGCTTAAGAAAGTTTTAACCAAACAAACAAAGCGCCATTAGGATCTTTTTAAATTCCGAGATTGATGTTGTTGTGACTTTTCTCAATTCTACACCTGTAGAATCCCACTGTAGGATTCGCTAGTTTGTCAATGAAAAAGACAGGTTTAAAGCGGGTACCATCAGAAGATTCGTTTCTTGTACTGCCAGTTGAATGGAGTTACTGACCGTTCTTTCAGATTAATAATTTATATATTCACGAGGTCTGCTTCATTTGATTTTATTTCCAGTGCGAGTTGACGACGATCACGTTCCATATATTTCAGCGGCATTTATAACGACTACCACCTTCCTCATGTTACTCAACGTCAAAGTTTTGTAGTTAAGCGAAAGTGAACTTATATAATAGAGTGCTTCGTTTGGCGATCCTCGAAGTGTATAAATGGTTTTAACCATCTGCTAGCCTGTGTAGTAATAGAAGGTCAGAATTAAGGGATTTTAAAACACAAGTGAGGCTAATTAATATTTTCTGGAAGTCAGTAAGGGTTTATGTCGGTTGCAGACCTTTTATCGAAATAACGCGTTAGCTCAGTAATTTTCTATATAATTTTGTATCAAACATGAAATCGATTAAAATACTCTCCTAATTAATTGCACTTATCTTTTCTAGATTTCTTTGCCGGATTAAAAAAATATGGAGAGACAAATTACAGAACTACTCAGCATGTTTCAGCAGTTCTGTATACGTTTTATTAAACCAGGTTTGTGGATAAATATAGTGAGAATTTGCTACTTTTACGGATGCATTGCAGTTAAAAAAAAAAGCAAATCTAATCTGACTTAAATTCCGTATCTATCGAAGCCACGAATTAATTAATCTAAAAATAGAACTGAACTGAAGAAGTGGAATCGAAATAGGAAGACAACATCCATAATTCTTAATTTCTGTAACGCTTTAAAACCGTAATTATCAGTTGATGGCCACTCTAAGCCCTCTCACTCTTTCTTTTCAGATAATTGATTGATGTTCATTTAGGAGGTTTCTTGTCTCGTTTTGTTTCAATATTATTGCATTTTAGCTTTCAAGTTTTTTCTCCCAAATGTTAAGATTAATTCAAGATGCTCGTTTTGGAGTAGCAAGCAGAAGAAAATATAGTGGTGAACAATAAAGATAATAGGGTGTTTCTGTCTCCAAACTGTCGGTCTGATAGTTGCCCCTTGGAAATTTGATTATTCTAAAATTTCTTTTTAGAATGCCAAATTTTTGCGGGCAACTATCAACGAGGCACAGCCGAGTTGACTATCAATCGCTCATGATCAGTCATAGAAAACAAGGGCGGCGAGTAGAGTAAATGTTTAGCAGAAACTCTAAAGGAAACTTTAAAGAAACTCCAAGACCTACAATTTTATGTTTTCTAAAGCCAAAAATCAAGAATATTTGTCACTTCGAAGAGCAACGTGCGCGATCGTGTTCTCTTTAAATAATAGAGTGTTTCTGTCGAGGAACTGTCGGCTGATAGTTATCCCATGGAAATTTGTTGTTCTTAAACTGTTAAAACAAATATTGATATCATGCTAGTTTTTAAAACATCAAATTTCCAAGGTGCAGCTATCAGACAGATTGTTCCGAGACAGAAACACTTATTGTTCACCACTAAACTTTCTTCAACGCGTCCATTCAAAAACGAACATCTTGAGTTATTTTTAACTTTTTAGTAAGCAAGAATGGAAAGCCGAAATGTAACAAACGAAACAAAACCAGATAGGAAACCCACTACATGCAGATCAATCATACATTTATTAAATTATTTTGTCTGTAGGCCCGCTAGTCTGCACAAAATTTTCACTGACGAGTACTATCCATACGGGTATTTTCCGCGGACGGGCACCATGGGCTAATAGTTTCCTTCCGCGGATGAACACCATCACGTCACGTGATCAATTTAAACCAATCAGTGGTGAACTATGACAGCGAATCGAATAGAAAATCATGGGAGAACCAATCAGATTAGCAGATTTTGAGTGGATCATCTACTGGTCGCTGATAGAAGACAATCACGGGCCTATTGCTTTATAAAAAGACAGTTATTCTTGATTTTTTTTGGCTTAGTAGTGCGTACAATTTAAGTTTTTGATTGCAATTCGTTAGAGTTTCTAAAGAGCCGGTTCAGTTCTAGTACATTATTAAGGCTGCCCACTTAAGTCTTAACAACTTTAAATGCTATTTTCGGTTTCAAATTTATCACTCCGCGCGGCTGATACGCGCTTAGTAAGAAGCGATAAGTTCCCGGTGCAAGTTGAACGATCATCGGAAGGTGGACAGATTGAAAAGTGTGCCCTTCGCCTCGATTGATCATGTCCACTTTCATTACAAAGGTCCTGTGAATACAAATGTTAGAAGCTTCAAACGCCAGTGTATTATTAGAATGTGCCCTTGTAATCAGCAACAGGCATTTGTCACGCTGATCAAGTACTTGAATTCTTGGTCGAGAACCAAAGTGTTTAGCACGGTGAGCCATTTCTAAGACATCTTGTTTGTATTTTACATCTGCAGCTTGAATATGTCTTCTTGTTTGCGTCCTGTTTCTTAATGTATGAAAGTTGTTTAAGCATTCACTAATAGGAAAACCGCTATCAGAAAGGACAGAAAAGCCTCGAGAAAGGCCACCTTTCCGAAAGCGAATGACTTTTATTAAATCTTCCTTGGTTTGAGATGTGGAAACTCTTTGGATAACCTCTTGGAAAAAATGTTTGGGAAGTTGAACCTGGGTTTGGAAAACTTGTCTTCGCGGATGCACGATTAAGTCCAGTGAAAGAACAAGTGGCTCATGTTCCTTGTTATAATAAATCTTTTCAAAAGCGTAACCTACGAATCGTTCGCATTTGTCATTTCCTCCGTTCAAATATTTCCACTTTTGTGTTGACTCTTCAAGCTTGTTGTTTAGTTCCCCCAAGGCAAACTCGGCGATCCAAGAGAGTCTTGGGTCATTATCAAGGAACCATGTTTCCCACCCGGTGCACTTGCACAGGGCACCCACTTCGACGCCAATCTCTGTGCATGTTCGATTTTCGGGTATTTCTGCTAACAGTCCTTTATGGTGCATCATCGCCAAATTGTGTCCTTCCAGATTCCCTATCGAAACAAGAGTGTTATGAAGATCGACCGTGGATATAAGTCGATGTTGATTTTTCTCCAAAGCTTCCATCCGCTGTTTTCCAATCTTTAGAGCTGCACCTTTTGGAATAATCATCAACAGAATCGGATCGTAAATTTCGTATCTTCCTTCAACGGAATCCAGAGAGTACTTAGTTATGGTTGGACCTTTGTCCGACGTTACAACAGTCACTGTATCTTCTTCCTGTGCCATGTAGCTTAAAAACCTTGAGAGCTGTTTGTCGATTTGTTTTATTCCAACTCCCAATTTGTCACTTGCCAGTGCAAGATGAGTATAGTAGACAAAAGGTGTCTTAGTCTTAGAAACTTTTTTGGCATGTTGAATTTTGCTCATGTAATCAAAGATGTAACTGAAAAAATAGTGCCCGTTCAAACAAGAGGCTTTCGGAATGCTGCCATCAAGTTGGTCAGCTGGAACATTGTGCTGTGGAAACGCTTCACAGGCCAAATATGACATCCCTGTGTCATCAATGTGTTTTGTTGTCATATTTTGAAAGTATTTCATTTGTTTCGTAAATTCTTCTCTATCACCGTTCGTTTCCAGCTTTGATTGCATCTCATCTTTAGACCAACATTGGTCGGTTTGAAAAGTGTTTTGGTATCCCAGCTGTTTCAATTCAGCAAACAAAGTTGAAATCTCAGACGATTTCCCATCCTTTCCTGACATAAGGATCCGTAGATTTTGCGCCGCATCAGATCCGATGCTTTGGAAAAATTCGAAATCTAAAACTGATGCTGTTATTGAGTTGTCATAGACGATGTTTCGAAGAGTGGCAACAGTTTCTGGCAACGAACGATAGAAATGAGATCGAGAAACGGAGCTTAGAACCACGACATTCATGTTCAAACTTGCTAGCCTTGGAGCATGTGAATTGGACACTTCAAGAACTGGTGGAAAACTCAAAACAGTGTTAATGATTTGAGAGGTGTTATTTTTGAGGCATTGAACAAGACAGAAATTAAATCCCTTCTGAGAATTTTGACTAACAATCGAAGAAAGGTTGCCTTCGATTTCTGTTCTTGAAGCAAACTTTCGCCACTTATGTTGTCCCTCAAGTTGTCCAGTTGCTGGGTCCATGCTTGCCACATAAACAGCATTCTTTCCGCATCTCCTAACATCGCATCGTATCTTTACTTTAGCATTGACACCTGAGCGCCATTTGTCAGTTATCGTACACAGATCTTTTTCGGTTTCAGTCTCGTCGCATCTCACAGGTGGACTTTGGACTTGGTAATCTCGCGACGCCTTTTGGCATTCTTCTAAAGGTGGCTGTCGACGAACGCAATATTTGTTTGTTGGAAGGCTGTTTTTAAGCCTTATATAAGGTTCTTTTCTTAATCCTAAGTAGGGACAAATTGTATCTACTGGAAAGTACTCATCGCTACTTATTAAGTCAAGCAGTTTTTCTATTTCTTGTTGGTTGTTGCGGCGCTTATTGCTTGGTGTTATGAAGGATGCTAGAATCTTTTTGTTTCCCGCTTCAATGCTTACATTTTTCTCTACAGATGTTCTGACCAAGGCTTCGAGTGTTCTTTTTCTTTGATGAACTTGTTGAGGTCGCGGAGCGCTTGTTTGAAACAGTGTTCCTACGGGCATGTCACGTTTATGCAATACCGCATTAACAAGTGCATCGTTGTCGTTGCCTTTTGCTACCAGTTCTCTCACAGGTTCTATATTTCCGGCAAATTCGACAGCAACCCTCCCGCGCTGTCCATCTTCTAATGTTTCCGGCTCTTGTATAGAAGTTACAAAAATCTGTTTTACTCTGCCTTCATACTGTTTAATCTCTAAAAACAAACAAAACACCAAGTGAGAAACGATCTTCGAAGTGAATTTTTCAATTAAAGTGATTAGAATCAGAATCCTGAAAAAATTTCAGAGCAGATTTTTTTTAAGGTTTCTTTAATTCCAAATTACCTTAATTAGAAAATTTTCTGTACATGCTAACATCGTTTTTCGCTACATCCGCAGATAACATATGAGTCAACTTGATATACTTCACATCAAACAACTGAAACACCATTCGACATTTTAGAAAACGTAAATAAAATGACAATTCATCTTATGTGAGCATATATATGTTGTGGTTAAATTTGTCTTTCGTTCAAGAATTTTTGAAACCAGCTTCACTTTGTTTCCCTTTGTTTCACATTATGATCATGAATATAAGACAATAAAAAACATTTAACCAAAAGCGAAGATAAATTTAGTTAAACACAACATCATGACAACGTAAACCTTTATACGGTGCCAAGGTAATTTTCCTCCCAATTGTCCGGGCTAAAACTAAGACTTACTTACTTAATGACTTTTATTAAAACATTGAATTTCGAAGGCTCTCTTCTAACATGCAGTCAGTAAATAACTTCAAAAAGGGCTGAGAGGTCTTTTTAGTGTCAGAATTCAAACGTTTATGAACACAAGTACTCGTTGTACATATTCTTTTGAGGCAACCTAAAGGTTGGTGTGGACCTGCCATGAAATGCTAATATCTATAGAAACCAAAGAAAATCTAGAACAAGCAAAGTCCTAAAAGTATAAAAAATCTGGGTCCTTTGAAGAAATTAAGCAAGCCTCTTTTTCAAATTGAATTAGATCCAGAGTAAAACTCAAATTCATGACAGAAAATGGAACGAGACCTCACGAATTATGCGACAACGGCATACTCCGTATCGCGTAGTTTCTTGTCGGCTGACTGCGACTGCGAGCAGAGAGAAAATGCATGGAAAGTAAGGAAAAAATACGAGATGTGTTCTCATTGTCTGACATACCTTCTGACTCCTCGATTAGATTGAGGTAGAAGAAAGTTCCCGTATAAACACACGAGCCAAAGAGCGCTAACATCACAAAGACCATTCCCCCTTTCATTCTGATAAACACCATTCTTCCTAAAGCAATTTTGAATTGTGTAAACAGTTGTGGCAACGTAGGTGTGTCGATCGTCTGGCCCGCTGTAAACATCGATATCAGGTACTCTCGCGGCCTGAAATCTTCATAACGTATTTTTCTGAATAGATAAAAAAAAAAATTGTCGACAAGTTAGAATTTATTTCTAACACAAAAACTTAATTTCCAGCATATACTTTCTGATGCTCGCCGCGAACCCCGTTGAATCCCTAAATTCTTTTCAGGCTTTTGTTTACCTCACCAAACCCCTCGGTGCTTGGCGGCCAAGACCAAAGCATGCGGTCGATAAAAAAAGCACTCGCCAGTGAAATTCCGCCAACTACACAGGCTATCGCGGTAAGGATCACATCATTGCCTATGTATCTCTCTGCCGTGCAAATTAATTTCATTTATTCTAACGTCAAAGCAATTTGCTCAGCGAAAGAAGCTGTGTCGTCATATACTCAGCTCGACAGACAGATGGGGAACAATTTGAACAGTAGCGACTAAAAAATGTTGACATTTACTTTAAGAAAAACGTCAGGTTTCAAACGTCAACTAAAACGTACTTAAATGTCCTTGACGTAGGCAAGGGCGAACAATAAAATAAATACTCTAGGTTATTGGAATTTTAAACATACTATAAAACCTGACGTGATTCGGATGTAATTCGGATGCGAAACAGTTGGCCATGCAAACGTAATTCAGGCCGTTTTAAAAGTATTTATAGAATAAATAATTTTTCATTGTCTAGCATAATTAGCATAAAGACATCATTCATTTTAAGCCAGTACAGTGCAAATCCATTAAATACGACTATCTTTGGGCCAAAAAAAGGTCGTCGAATTGACTTGATAGAGTAGACAGTCAATTTGTTTTGCAGCTTATCTAAAGGGAACTTGCTTTTTCTAAATCTTTCTAAACGATGTTATTACAGGTATTATCCGGTTCTGGCTCTCCAAATGCTTCTGCTCGCACACCACTTGGAACACAGTTGTTGCGGTTCTTTATTTACTTTTTCCCACTTATATCATTCAGTCATTTCGAGTGGTCGACTAAAACCGGATTAGAGTGACTTTCGTATAAGAATTCAGTGACGGAGGTTTTGTTGGGGTTGAAAAACGTAGTAGCTTTTAAAAACAAGTTGGCTATCAAAGCGATCCGGGTTGTTGTAAGGCAGTAGAGTTTTGTGTTTATTATAAGCCATTATAAAAGTTAGGATTTCCTGAATAAAATAACCTTGCAGCTCTTGTTACTGAGGAACGAAATTATTTTGTTACCACGAGATTTGACCATCGAGTCAACGTTTAATTTGTTGAATTAACGGCTTCAGTTCAACCTTGGTATCGCGCGCGGTCGAGCTACGAACGAGCCCTGCACCGATCCGAATGCATGGAATCTCAAAGATTCTGTCTACTCTCAATTTATGCACTCGTATAGTGATGAATTAGTTACTGGATCGATGCCCTAATGTATACCGGCCGATCACAGAGAAAGGCATCTCGAGACAACGCAAAATATAAAAGATTTATAGAGATTCGTGAGCTCTGTGGTAAGAATTCGTCAAAGCTTGAAACAAATTAGTGCATTCTTTGCAAAATTGGTCGGGCAGCTGTAAAAAGGAGCTAAACTTTTGTAAACTACATTGATAACACAGTTGAATGCCGCTTGAACAGGCCAAGTTGCTCTTCATTTAACGAATAAATACCACACGAAGTTCACTTACCTTCCAATTCACCAACGTCTTATTCGCTATCTTAGATGAACTTGCACGGTCCTTTCAACTGGGTGGCTGTAGTCTTTCACTGAAATGGGTCGCTGCAAACGGGACTGCTTTGTTGCTACACTCAGTTAGTGAAGAATGCAATCACCCTAGCAATTCAGACTTTTTATGTGCGGTAGCAACTGCTTAAAACAATTAGCACTGAGTCCCTCAATTCAAAACTAAATACTTTATTGACAAAATAATACGCTCTGATCTGATGCGCGATCAGCTGATTTGCATATTTTTGTGAAACAGGCATGCAGATGATAAGTTGCCCCGCATCTAAACAAACCTTGAGCTGTCATGGAAAATAGCGGTGGAATTCGGCGGTTTGCAAACATCAAGCCTTTAATAGCTTGGTGCCTAAGGCTTTGTGTGGTTAAAGGATTTTTGAGACGATCCGTCGAGTACATCAAGGAACTTAATTGAATTTTTTTTCGAGGTATCTCGTTTACGTTTGTCATGAGATGTCACTGAATGTCAAAAATTCGAAACTGAGCGATGTTAGCTCAAGGCTTAAGTGAAACGTAAAAGCCTTCTTTATGACGCCTTTTGTCAGACCGTATTTACCCGCACTTGCGAAATATATGCCTTAGCATGTTGGATTAATGATAGGATTTTAGTTATGCCACTTCGTTGCTTAGCAGCACTTAAACAAGATGTAATGATGTCTAGGTTAGCATGATGTGTCGATCAAAGGATCATCAATTAGATGCCGAACAGCATGCTGGACCTGCGTGCTGTACACGTGCCTTGTTATCCTTGTACCTTCGACCGCACAGACTACTATATATCACGCGAGGTGAATTGATCCGTTTTCAAGGGTGTGAAGCGAGGAAACGATCATTATAGTTGTATCTCCAAAATAAACTGGACAGTTACAATGAGAATAATTTCGCTGCCGAGTGTAGGGTGTATGTTTACGTACAGTACCGTAAATTCAGCGCCGCTACTCGAATAAGCGCGGCACCTTTGGCTTTGCTGTAAATAATTTGATAAGCGCCGCGGCGCTAATTTGGGTATTTATAAATAAACTCCCCACCTTTGTAACGGCGCTCGACATATATATCTTATTAGACATTTTAGTGTGTAGTATCGTTGTATAGTTTTACGAGTCATGTAGTATTTTCGCGAGCCCGAAGGGCGAGTCAAAATACAAATGATGAGTAAAAATTTACAGCGATACTACACTCTAGTTTCTAATAGGAGATTTATTATCCAACGTATTCGTTTCCCCAAAAATTCTGACTTGTCAAGGCATGACGAACTTAGGCCTCGAAAAAAATTCGCCGCAGGAGCTGTAAGATGCTAGAGGAATGTGTACCAATGAAGGCGACAGACATCAATTAGCGTGGCTTTCGGGAGACAAGTATCAAATAAAACAGATATCCAGATCACACGCGTGGATTCGCTTTCGATCGCGCGAGCCTTTTTACTCTGCGACCCCGAAAGGCTGTTAAGATACTAATAATGACTGCCAAGATTAAAACATTTGATCCTTACTTCGTCTTTCGAAAAACAAAGCAAACGGGAGCTTCTACGGGTAAAAAAACCGATCTCGTTTAGACAAAAGGCGCGCAAAGCCGGTAAGTCCGATAATAACGTTCCCTTGTTCCCAGGGCCTTCCAAAACGCGAGGCTCTACTCGGAGCCATTGTTTACATTGTTATTAGCTGTCACGTCAGCAGATCGCGTACGTTTGTGTACAGCTCGATGTCGGACGTACGTATTACGACCTAGTTAAAATTTTACGATCAAGGTAATATTCTACTGAGGCGGGATTTTCAAATTGTTAAATCATGATCCAGTTGAAGCGCCGGACTTGAGGAGATCGAGCCGAGAAGAACCAAAGATGGCAGTTTTTAAAATCTTTCGCGCGGTCGGGGGAATGAGACGGGTACAAATATCGTGTGATACTTGTACTTGTTTCGCGCGTTATTTGTACTCTACGAAGCAGTGTCGGATAATAAAAGAGATATCAAAACCATATCGCTTGAGAAGTAAGACAATGGCCAGAGACTGAGAAACTGTGTTCAAGTACTTCTTGTATTTCATTCGAAATAATTTTCAGTATTAAATTACGCATACCTAGTACGCACCTCACTTAATTCTCTCTATATTCCCCTCAGTGTTTTACCGGTAGTTGAAATAAGCGCCGCTCTCGAAAGCGCCGCACCTCTGACAGGGAAAATTAAAAAAGCGCCGTGGCGGTTAATCGATCATCTACGGTAATGTACTAGGTGTACACGATGCGTACGAGAGTGACGAGATAATGATTTTCATATTTACTTGATACGGCTTTATGGTCATTCCTTATGGTCATTCCTTTGAAATTTAACCTGTACTGTCTGTCAAGCTTCCTCTCTTTCTCTAATAGACTATTTATACCTTAAATTCTGAAATGAAATTTGGGTGCCAATACTTGTTTAGAAGCATCAGCAACTTGTTTATTCGTAACAATTCCTTATAATATCGCCATAATGACTATATTACTGCCTAACTAGTTGTTTTTAACATATATTTTCTTTTTTTTTTTTTTTGCTCTTGTCCCCAGAACACTGAAATTTGCTTTGGTTTTGCATTCCAACTCTCATCGGTGATGCAGGTGTTACTGAAACTCGCGTAACTTTATTTCGAAAAGCCCTGGGAACGAGATTGAGAAGTAAAACGAGAACCAATCGTGACTTACTTGAGGACGTTTTCCCGCGCTTCACAGCACAGAGTACACGTATTTGCTTCAAGTTTTGTTTGGTTCACTGGATTGGCTTTGAGCGTGATTGGGTGATTGGCTTTGGTTGTGGTTTTTCGACACCCAATCAAAAATTGCGCTAGTATTTCTTAGTTTTAGTTCCTATATATTGCATGTAAGGCGGTCGAACAAACAGACGAGAAGAAAAAAAAAATCCCCTCCCCTGTCTCTCTCTGCCTCGTCCCCAGGCGTCGCTCCCTGGTCGCGTGCGGTGCACTTTGCATTATGGGATTGATAATTCGCGGATCGCTTGGCGTTGTGGGACTGTTGCGGCTCGCTCCCTAACCATCTACCACCGCTCCCCCTGTTTTCCCGCCTACCCGCGTTAACTAAAAACTGATCGGCGGCTGGGGACGAGGTAGTGTCTCTCTAAATTAACAACGGACAAAGGCGTAACAAATCAAACAAAAACTCACTCCTCTTTTATTTATTCGCTTAGCACATTCATAGGTTTTACTATTTCCTTTTTCAGCGGAAAAGTGTTGAAAACACGCAATGAACGAGTTGCAGTCGGGGGCTGGGGTGGGGGTTATGTTGTCTTTATATTGCGTTACAGTCATTCGTACGCCTTCTCTCCCCACCCCTCCCCCTGTCCCCGATGAGCTGTATCTACTCTTTTCGCCGAATGCTACTGAAAATATTTTCTATTCATTGGCCTCTTTCTTAAACGTGTGCTCATTGATCAAGGGCCAGTGTAAATTAGTCACTGAATAGTTCATGAAGGATTTTGATGGGGCTTATACTAGCTATAAAGCTGGCCGAATATTGACTCAGAATTTCGATTCCTTTGGAGCTGAAGCTGCTAATAATAGATGCATAATTCTGCATGTGCCCGCCTTCAAACACGAAACACCGAGGATGATTATAAGCGAGACTTTGCGGATACTTAATTTTCTTTCTGCGGAGCCATAAACGTACGGTTTTACGATATGATCGAAAAGGATAACAATAGATAAAAGAAAACAAGAATAAATCGAAGAAAATTCGGAAACAAACTGTTCACCGGAAGTACGCTCGAAAGATTTGCCCGCTGAGGGGAATGGTACCGACTTCCTGAAGTATGTGCAAATCTCCGACAGTCGCGCTTTTGCGATGATTCCGAAAATGTCTGCAATGAAAGGCGCTGAAAACCTTCTTGATCGTTAGAAATGGATCTAGCGGACACTGGATAACAGCAAGGACAGTTAGTTCCAACTTACCTTTAGCACTTTTGGTTGAATGATCATTTAAAGAAATCCTTTGGAAGACATCAACTTTCATCATGGAATGGACCGTGCTTGTTTTATACGCGCTCTTGAAAATGTCATGTTTAGGTAAGTTAAGTGTTTTCGTACAGGCTGCTTCGACTCAATTTGCGGTCTTCTTTTGCAGTTAGGTTTCTTTTTATACCAAGGAGATAGTGTGGGAGCTTTTTATCTTTTAGTTTTCATTGACCAGTTAACTTTGGACTTTGTAAGGGGCGATTCGTTCACAGCGATACTGTCAATATTGCGAAGCATTTGAACTGTCGATGAATGATGAGGAAGAGGGGCGATCACTTTTACACCTTTAAAGTAAAACCAGCTTTAATAGATGAGCAGGATTATCTGCTTGGTTTGACAAATGAACAGTGTAATTTTTGTCGGTGACAAATTTGCTAAAAGTAGCTCGGTATCTTGAAAACACTGTCGGAAGCAGTGAAGTGTATATACAAGGCGCGTTGTTCGTGAGTGTAATGAAATTTACAAAGTGTTCTCTGGAGACTAATTTTCCTTCTTTCGCAATAGTTATCTCTACACAAAGATTGCGCTGATTTTGTTTTTTAGAAATCGCATGACACATTCGGAGCAAATTTCGGTTTTTTACCTTCACAATTATCATTTTACAGCACTTCAGCGTGCATCGATTAATTTGATTCATAATACATATTAAACTAATAGACCATGGTAATTCCTAATAATTATCAAAGAAGAGAGAAACGTTTATTATAACGGATATATGTGATTAATCAAGAACTGAATACATTCATTCTTGTGACAAAATTTAATAAACGTCGATCATAGTTTATCATTATTAGAGCATTAGATGTATGATAAAATCTGGAGTCCTGATTATTTACATAACAATTCAGTTTGTTTGGCTGTATAAAAAATCACATGATTTTCCAAAAAAAAAAAATGGGTGTGAGAACAATAGTTCTTTCATGTATTGAAATAATGCAGGGTAATCAGATCCAAAAAGTACATTATTTTATAATGTAACACACTGCACTTATTATTGATTAAATGCTCGTGGCATCTACATGTATTTCAACATGCTTGGAGACCCAGGCAGTTAGTTGGGCAATCTCGTCCCCAGAGCCCGCAATCCCTCTGGACTGCGCCAGGAATCGAGACCTCTGGGCTAGAGTGAAAGCCCGCCAAAAAAATGGCCAAATCTCATTGGCGGTTGAAACTTGTTCATTTCAACCACAATCTCCGACGCACGCGCAGAATCAAACCGGAACCAGGATTTCCTGGTTCCAGTTTTGGATTCGACCAGAGCCCATGCGCTTCCCGACCGCTGGTCAAGGGGACGCGGGCTCTGGGGACGAGATTGTTAGTTGGGGTGAAATGAAGTAGACCAGGCAAAAATCATAGTGATGAAAGTTTTTAAGAAGAAATTACTTAAAAACACGATTGGGAGCGAAACCTCCTACTACCTCTCCGAGGATGCTTTTTTCAAACTTGGCCTGGTAAACTTGAGGAAATTTGAGTGCTGTTGTTTATATTCTTGATGTATGACATTATTTCTTGACAGTGCTATTATATCTTCAGCTTATTGTACCTTGAATAAATGCTTCGTTGGGAGGGGTATGGATATTTGCATTAGAGTAAACTAATTAGGCATGGGTGGTACATGTATGGTGGTGCTTGACTCCAGACTGTTCAAGCCAGTTGTTCATGGGTTAGATACATGTAGTACATGTACTGTAGAAACTGGGATAGGCTTCATTGGTGTTGGATACTTTGGCCCAATTAATGGACTGTAGACTTAACTACATGTTTGGTTTTTGAATACTGCATGCTGGCTTTGACTGTACTTGTACAACACTCAAGAGTGCTGTCTGTTTGGGAAATTTTTATATTCCTCGGGAGATCAGTCATGCGACAAATGGAAGCTCATTAGTTTTAATTAATTTTCTCCACTCGAAACTCGTTTAACTCAAAATTTGCCACTCAAGATGATCGATAATCAACATGCCATGATGTGCCTACTGTACCTTTAATGTGTTTAATGTGTTGTAAATGTGATACACACATTCAGTAAAACCTATTAATCATGCATGCAAGGTGTTTTGTCTTATTAATTTTCAATTCAGTACCAGAACAGTAGCTGACAAGTTATATCTGCCCATGCAGCTATTGCAGTTCTGATGTTGAGATACGATGAAACACCTCAGATTGATAGTTAAGTTATGTTAAGTTAAGTTAGTTTACAGAATTTGTACCACATTTTCACCACATGGCAGGTATGTGACATGTAGGTAGGCACGTACAGGCATATAATTTATGAGAAAGGGATAAGAGTCATACATGATCAACTTCAGATCACCAACTTGAATATGAACAGCAGTCACTGAGCAAATAAACAGTACAGTAACTGCTGTTCTTATTCAAATCAACAATATAAGTTGATCTGGTGCTTGTCCTATTTACATGCACATGTATGTCCAGGTATTGGCTTTATGTATAAATTATTGCTTGCTAAGGGTTTTTTTTTTAACTTATTTCACTGTCTTACTTTTCCAGTCTATGCCAGTCAAGGAGAACACACTCTAGAGGAAGGGCAATTAGCTTCAAGTTCTTTACCATTACTAGTATCATCAAGCGCTTATAGAAATAAGCGCTCGGAAGCCTCAACAACAGACCTTGCACACACTCACATTGCATCATTGAACCTGCCACAAGCAAGGACAACTGTTGTGATGTCAGGACAGACACCTGCTATTGAGCAATCTCAAGTGCAAGCGACAAGTCTTGCACACAGAAGCATTTCAGAAGATGCTACATTGACACACTTGCCACTATCTAACACTGTTCTTGCAGTTCAGACCCAGAGTGTGTCACATGCAGTATCAAATCAAGGGACTACAACTACTAAGGCCTTATTGCCGTCCAGCAGTCCTGCTAAACGATTGTTATCTACAACCAGTGTTTTGCCATATAGTTCAAATATTGGCTCAAGCGTTAGTGCTTCAGGTAAGACTTAATCAGTAGACAGCTCAAGAGGGAGGGGTGATACAGGCAGCTGACCTTCGACTGCTTCCCATTCCCTTTACAAAGGTTCTTGCCCCATCTTGAGTGGCTCTTGCCTCCTTGTGTTTATGCGATTGCAAAATCTTTCACAACATTGCTAATTAATAAATATTTTGCTGATAATTTATTTTCTCTCAGTCCCACCATCTTGGGAGTCCTGCATCCTGCCTTTTTTGCCACCACCTGTAGACTTATTGCTCCGTTTTCTACTGGGTTTCCTCTCTCCATTCTGCCCCCCCCCCCCCCCCCTCCTCTCCACACACTGATCAAACCAGTAGAAGCCAGTACATCATCCATGCAAGCGTACTCTACTAACCAACACATCCTTAACCAATCACAGTGGATTTTTGCACTGCGCGTATTGTATAATTAATTATAAATTACTAATAGTTAATCAAACGTTTAATGGCAATATTATTTATTTTATTACTGTCTTTTGTTCAAGGACTGGCTGGCCATAGTGCTTCTGATGTGATGTCCAGCTCCACAATGAGACATGTACCAACAAGTTCTAAGATTCAATCAACCATGACAGTAACTTCACACACTCTCCAGACAGCAATGTATCAAAGTTCAAGTGTTATGCCCCCACATCCAACAACTTCACCTCCACCAGGTATCAAAATTAATAAGTTGAACCTAATTTATTGTGTAATTAAATATGTATATTACACTCTGTTAACCATCTTTGCAACATACTATTCTGACCTTCAAATGAATGTAGAACATAAATGTTGGGGTGCTTGGCACAATTATTGTGGGCAAAATGACTGCTAGCGCCCCTCCCCCCAAGCAATTTTGAGAATTGACCATTCCACACACCAAGGTCAGGGCATATATTATGTTTGTCAACATTGCTTGGGGGAGCGGGGGGCTTGGAAATTGGTAAGGGGGACTTGGGAGCACACAGAACTTATTTTTTTAATCCTAGGAGGATCTCTTGCACTATTAAATGCTCCTTTTCACAAGTGTCCCAACTATTTTTGACCTCCATTGTAGCTTAAAGGTGCTCTATCTGTTGCTGTGTGCTGACCTTCAAGTGTTTTTCCAGGTATTCCAGATGCTCCAGTCATTCAAGATACCAGTGTGTTATCAGCTCATAGTGTGCGTCTCACCTGGAATGCAACAACTGGTCAGTTCATTGCCAACTTCTCAGTGGAGCACAGTACAGATCTCATCTCCTGGCAACAGGCAAATTGCAGCCAATCCTTAGTACGAGGAGGTTGTGTTGTAACACAGAAGCAAGCTGTTATCATGCAGCTGAAACCTTATACAAACTACACATTTAGAGTCGTGGCAAGGAGCCAGTTTGGAATAAGCAATTATAGTACAGAGAGGAAATGGGCCAAAACTGATGAAACAGGTGCATTTAATACAGGGCATCTGATAGGGTGCGGAAAAAAATAACAAATTATGCGGAAATTTTCAGGAACATTATGCGGAAGAAAGTGTTGATTATGCGGAAAACACATTGGATTATGCGGAAAATTTTCGGCTCGCTTCGCTCGCCAAAAATCACATATTTTCATGCAGCCGAAATCGAGCTGCCTCAGAAGCCGAGAGTCTGCTCGCAGGCAACGAATTGCGGTCGTTTCGCCCGATGGCACGTCGCTCACAGGCCACTTTGCAGCCTCAAAGCTCGCTTCACTTAATTCGTCGCTCGTCTAGCCCGTGAGGTCAACTTGTGGAAAGTGTACAGCGAAGTGGCGATCCTTCTTGGTCTCTTTGATGACAAATTTATCCATATACTAGGTAACCACAGAAGAATTTTTGATCGACCGAACGAGCGAAACAAGACAACTGGTGTCCAGGCCCATCACGAAAAGACGCGTGGAACGCCTGGAGGTTAAAAATTGCTCACGATCGAATTGCCGTGTTTTCGTCGCTATTTTAGGAGAAAAACTATGTCAAAATAATCAATTTCTTCGAAATTTACGTTTGTGAGGGTGGTAAACAGCTGCTTAATCATTAATATGAAACAAATTTCTCTGTTTTATGCGGAAAATGTTCTCAAGATGCGGAAGATGCGGAAGTCAGCGAATTATGCGGATCCGCACCACCGCATCCTGTCAGATGCCCTGTTAATACATTAATTTTGATATTTTGTAAACTACCAATGATGGAGCTAATAAAACATAAAGGAACCCTATCTAAAGATCACATTGGGATCAGAACATCAAAAGTCACAAAAAAACATTACCCTATAATTATCCTGTGGCAAATTATATAGCCCATAATTTTATATCAGGGGTCCCTCCCTCCCCCTTACCCCTCCCCCTCCCCCCTTCCCCCTTCCCCCTTCCCCTACTTCCCACACACACACACACCAGCCTCACAGGCATGCACTGCATGCAGAATGCTAGTTGGCACAATGCAGGAAAGCTGTTGCTTTGCATTATAGGACTACATGTAGGCAATGATGTTTAACTTATTGCCTTAAATCATATTAAGCAAACATGAATGTGATGTTTGCCAAAACCACAAAGTGTACAGAGAGATATACAATGAATAATGCTAGAAAAATTTTCCTTTAACTATATAGGAAGCTACAATGTCAACCATTGCTGTATCATTTTATGAAGACTGTTAATGCCCAGAATTGCAAATGATATGAAAAAGCATCCGATGTAACTCAAATTTGTTTCTTTTCGTATCAGCTCCATCTTCTGCTCCTGTATTGACGACGACATATAGTGTCAGCTCACAAGAAATCTTCATGTCATGGCAACCACCACCTCCAGAATCCCTAAATGGCAAGTTACAGAAATATGAAATCCACATAAAGAAGCTAACTCCAATACAGCCAACCACTTTGCCGACAAGCAAAGTTGCATCAACTTACAGTAGCCATAATGCTAAGCTATCTGTTGCCATGCCGAGTATGGTATCACCATCGTCATCTGCGTCTGTACTTTCATCTCCAATACCTACTACACCTAGTGGTGGTTTCCCTGTGACTGAGCCATTAGAGCCAACTGAAGAACCAGAGGAGCGGACCACACCTCAGGATGGGTCACCTGTGTTGATAGATGTTGGACTGGTTCTTAATTACACCGTAGGTAATCTGGACAAGTGGACAAACTATGAAGTGAGAGTGCGGGCTGTTACAGTTGGCCCAGGACCATTTAGTAAAAAGGTTATTGTGCGCACCGATGAAGATGGTAGGTCTGTGTTATTTTTTGCGGCTACATGTGTATTACAATTATTGTAAATTTTATAGTTTGTTATTTGTGGCTGTCATTGGTAAGTTTCAAAATAGACGACTAATAACAAACAGTAAACAGCCACCAGTTGAAAGCTTGTACTGAAGGCATGAGTGATCAGAGCATCAGAGGTGTGAGTTCGTAAGGGGATGGCATGCCTCCTATGCAAATTGAATTCTATTTACATTGTAGGTGTTGAGTGTAATAAATTGATACTCTTTATTTATGCAGTAGCAATTTTATTTTTTTTTATGCCATCTTTCAGTTCCAAGTCGGCCACGTCAAGTGTTCACAAAGGCTGTAAATTCAAGTGAAATTTTTGTAAATTGGACAGAGCCAGAAGAGATAAATGGTGTACTTCTTAAGTATCAGGTTTGTGTTAGAAACACCTTTTCATTTAATCTATTGTAGCTGGATACATGTAGAAGCAGACTGGTTAAAAGTGTCTGACACAAGATGGACATTGTTTTGATATTTGAAACTGAAAAAGTGTTAATGATTGTTCAGTGATCATCAGTTCAGTATGTGATGATTGCAAGCATTCTAGATGTTGAATTTATAACTAAACTTAGGCTAAGGTGAACAGGCAGGCAGAGTGGCTAGGGGTGGGGGGGTTGCTGTAACAGGCCTTTCTGTGGTATTAGAGAGCTTGGCCTTTGAGGCCAAATCATTTCACTTTCATTCTCCCTGCTACATGTAGGCTGTTCTCTGTGGTTTTAATCCCTGCTTTCCCCTCCCCACCTCCCCCCCCCCCCCCCCCCCTTTTATGGTAAGTATATGTGGTAAGTATACTTTTCCCACTGTTTTCAGTGGATGTCATGATTACCCTACATGCTTAGCTTGTGTGCCCATGGCTCCACCATCTTTTCAGGCACCTTCCCCAAGCTCATCTATTGTTGATGAGTTAAGTAATAATTATAAAGAGAGAGCTGCAGTGCATTAAAAGCAATAACAACAAAAAGATGACAACTCTGATGACATTTATTCCCAGTAGTATACATGTAACTCATGTGTATATGTTAACTTATGGTTTGAATTTATTTTTATTGTATGTCTGAAACTTTATCTTGTATCAAAGGGACACATTATGTATAAAGGGTTCCGTTACTGTAGACCTTTGTACACATTGTCTGCCTGCCTATGGTGCTACATAACTTCAGATGATGGCAAGTTAGAGTATTCGTCAGCTCCTGTGCTTTTAAAAAAAAATAATGTCGCATAAAGAACGCTGTCTGAACCAATAATGAGAGCACCTGTTAGATTGGCACTTTATTATAATATAATTAACTTGTAGCTTATATCTTTTATATTACAAATAACAATGCATTTTGATAACATGTTTACATGTAGTAATATTACATAGAATAAATTATATATTTTTTATTATTAATTATCAATAATGATTTCTGAATAGCAGGCTATAATAATGTTAACTCGCAGTGCCAAGAATTACTTTTCATAGTGGCTCCCATATTATTATTGTTTATTATTCCACCATTGCGCCATTTTACCATAATTACTAGGTCATGAGAACGCACAAAATAAATTATGACACATTATTACACTGTAGAAAAGGGCAAAAATACAGACGCAAAGCAGAGCAACAATATGGCCGGACTAAGTGATTATGGTGGAATAATAAATCCCTTATTTGATGGTTTAACGCAGGCAGACATTTTGCTCATTGCTCGTGTATTGCACAACTTGTAAAATATCTGCATGTTTTATACGTTAATCCATCGATTAAGGTCTGCTTACTGAACAATTAATTTTAACAAGGTAAAATACTCAGAGAAGGATTCCTTGGAGGCAAAAAGCACAAAAATTAATGTTGCTGCTCAAAAGAAGAGTGTCATCCTCAAGTCACTGGATCCCTTCACACTTTATGTGATCAATATAAGTGCGTTTACCAGGAAAGGGGAAGGAAGTCATGCAAGTGTCGAGATGCTTACAGATGAAGGACGTGAGTATCTTGTGCAATGCATATTTGGACATAAGATTTTAAAATATTCACAGATTCTTTTTTCTCAACATGTCAAATAATTATTCAAACCTTAAGTACCATTCGTATTAATGTTTCACTAAAATGGAATTGGTGGCTGTTAAAATTGATGATGCTTCAAATTTCATTATTAGCTTCCCATTTCTGGTATTTGTTTACACTTACATGTACAACCTTTAATGTTATAGTAGTATTAAAGACCTACTAATATAGAATCCAT
Organism: Meandrina meandrites; assembly: GCA_963693305.1. Taxonomy (NCBI): domain Eukaryota; kingdom Metazoa; phylum Cnidaria; class Anthozoa; order Scleractinia; family Meandrinidae; genus Meandrina; species Meandrina meandrites. The sequence goes on along the minus strand of OY855908.1, from coordinate 27,589,431 downwards.
TCCATGCTAGTACAATGTACATGTCTTATTATAGGAAATTAACGCTTCAGAAATTAACGCAAATTTGGAAAATTAGTGTTAATTTAAGTCGCGTTAATTTTTGTGAACGTTAATTTCCGTGCCCTTAATTTAATGGAGCGTTAATGTGCACGCCATTAATTAAGTGGAGCGTTAATTTTCGCGACGTTAATTTACATTATTTTTGTCCTAAATTTTTGATACACCCCACACATTTTCGGCAGCTAGGAAACACAAGCTTTCTATTTTGCGTACTACTTTCTCACAGTTTAAAAAGTAAATTGTTTACTAATTACAATATTTCTGCTTCTTTGTCACTACGTGTCACTGTCGCTGTTAGAAACTTGCACCTCTGCTTCTTGGATTTCGGCTAAGATGATTTTGAGTCGTCAACGTAATCTTTCTTGATGGAATATGACACTTCCTCTGTTCTCTCTTTCAAAATTGTCAGACTCCTTGCATCACTCCACTGGACAACCACGCTCATAGGCATTTCAAGGTCTCCTTGAATGAGTGGAGATCGCGTTAATTTCCTACATTTTGAAATTTTAGCACCTCTTTCGCGTTAATTTCCTTTATTGGAAAGTAACTTTTCCTTCACTTCACGCTAATTTAAGTTGCATTAATTTCCAATACCTTAGTTAATACGAGCATTAATTTCCTATAATAAGGTATGTAACACCACACTGTTACTCAAGCTCAGTCCAAATTATGCATAACTGTTTTTTATAAAATTTGCAGACACAACAGTTTTGATAGTGTTTTTTTGTTGTTGTTCTTTTAGGGCCTTCAGCACCTCAAAATCTCTCTGCCAAGAGTGAAAACTCAAATGCAATCCTTGTTTCTTGGGTAGCTCCAATAAACCCCAATGGCAGAATAAAATACAGGTTGTCATTCAGCAAAAGATCAGAGCCTTCTAAGCAGGTGTATGAAGTGAATGATACTCAATACTTGGTTCCAAATCTAAAGCCATACACACAGTATGTCTTCAGCTTAGTTGCTTACAATGTGAAATACAATCTATCAAGTGCTTCAATTGATACTTTTGAGACAACAGCACAAGCTGGTAAGTTCTTTATGTGATATGCATACAGTGTACACTGAAATAAAATTAAGAAATATTATGCATATGCGTTGGTTGGGTGCAATTATATAAATTGAAACTTGTACAACGTGGGTAAACAGACACCTAATTCTTCCATTGAAGGGCAGGAAAAAAATAAAATCCACTTGCCCAGTGGGTCAGTGAACTTCTGTTTTCACTTGCACACACTGAGGTTGATTTCTCTTGCCCACTGGGCCACCAAACTTCTATTTTTATTTGCCCTAGCACAGATTTTACCAGCCCTGGGCAGTCAGACCTGGGTTTTTCCCTGCACTGCCATGGCTTGAAAGATGTCTGACATTCTGGCCCAAAATGCATGCTCTGACTATGTAGCTCTACCATGCAGTGTGTTTGCGAGGTTGGTTATTGATATCTGAAAAAAAAAAAACAACAACAAAAAAAAAAAAACAGCAGCAAAAATACAAGAGTCATAGCCACTACCGGTACTCTGATGCTTGTAATCTCAGACGTCTTAAGTACATTGACATGACAGATAAGTAAGTAAGCCACGTGCAGTCATTCTGAGAATGAGCCCTGCTATGTCCAGACCCTAGTGGGATTTGAACTTAGAGGCTACAAAATTTGATCACCTGTTTTACACTTAGCTGCATTAACTTTTTAAGGGCCTTAGTGGAGGGTGAACAAACAACCGCGGCCAGTACTCCCCCTGCCCCTCCCCCTCCCCCTGGTGCAATGTTGACGTTAGACGTTCATATCATTTTCATCACAATTAACATTGCTTTGGGGTGGGGGGCACTGAAATAGTCTGTTATAACAACATTCCCAAGTTGGGAAATACATGCGAAGTGTGTTTTTGAACCCTGTTTAAACTTGTAAGTATCCCAAGACGTTTTGATCAGGGTTGTAGGCTAAAGATCCTACAGCAAACATGGGAAAGGTGTTTCTTACTCATTTTTCACATTTACATGTATTTGTTTTCGTCTTTCTGTAGCTCCATCAGGCCCTCCACAGAATGTCAGTGCCATAACCAACTCGTCGTCATCAATCATTCTACACTGGCTTCCACCAAGATTAGATCAACAAAATGGAGTGATAACACACTATGTCATCCAAGTGAGCAGCAACGATCCATCACAAAGAATGAATTTAAGAACAAAGACTAATGCAACAACCTTTCCAGTCACTGGTCTACAAGCATACACTGATTACTCATTCATGGTACAGGCTGCTAATAATAAAGGGAATGGCCCTCTGAGTATTTCTGTTACCAACAGAACATTTGAAGCAGGTAAACTTGATTTATGTTTAACAATTGTTGCTGTCACCCTCGACATTCACACATACTGTACAATTATTACAACAATAATTGTTTTGTATGGACAATCCCTTTTTAGTGCAGAATGCACTTTTGAGATGGTTATGTGGGCTGTCGTCTGCTAAATGCTAACCCACTAATGCCCTTTAGCGCTAAGGTGGCATGTTTTCGACTCTAGCAAGCCACGGCTTTATCACTAATATTAGGCACCTTTTTTCTGCTTTATGCAGAAAATGCTTTGCAGATTCAGAGGATGCAGTTTTAAAAACAAATGTACTGTCAATTGGCCTGCACCATTGCATTCTGCACTATCCTTTGACTCTCTGAGTTATTCTCAGAAGCAACCTTTCTTGTTATTTGCTAGGATTTAATCAGTAAATGCATCATGTATAAATAATCTGTTTCATTGTTTGAAGCCCGTAGAGTTAATGAAAGTCGAGGGGGTGGGGGTAAGTCGGCACAGAGTGGTTATTTAAATCTGCTATTGTAAGCTTTGGATTTAACAAGCTGATACACGCTGATATTCCACATTACTATACAACAAATTGTTGCAGTGTCCATATAATTATGCTCAGAAGGTCATTGTTATCCGTCACCCATACATAACAGCTAACCTGCGATTCCCTTTTTGTAAAGTGCTGCGCAACCTCAGTCTATCTAGCTTTAAAGTGGGTTTCATTGAAAATTTGTTGAATGAATAAATAAAACATTTATCCTTCTCAGTAGTGTGGAATATCATCTGAATTTAGGTGCTAAATATCAGGCAATATTTCTCATGATTTCGCAGGATAATTGCTAAATAGTTGACATCTTCTGCCTATCGGGTGAGGAGATACTCTTAAAAATAGAACAGAATTTGATCAGAAACTGATTGTTCGAGTCCACTCCATAAGGTTACACTACATGTAGAAGGCAGTGAAAGAGGGTAACAGATTGAACTTTGATCACTGTCTTTGACTGGTAATAAAATGATATTTATTTACAGTACATGCAATCATGGTGCCAATTTAGATTACACTGTGCATGCTTTAATGAAAAATAAATAAATAAATAAATAAATAAATAAATAAATAAATAAATAAATAAATAAATAAATAAAATGTAATCTCATTTTTAGTGCCATCAGCTCCAAGAAATGTTTCAGCAAAGAGCGTGAACTCGACAGCAATAAAAGTTAGTTGGATTAAACCATCACATCCAAATGGCATTATACGCTACAAGGTTTATGTTCGTCTGAGCAAAGATGATGAACAAACCAACCAACCAATATATGAAGGACTGGGCACTTCTTATGTTGCGTCTGGCTTACAAGAGTATGTCATGTATACATTCACTGTCGTGTCACTTAACATCAAGTACAGCTGGACAAGCAAGCCGGTAGTTGTTACGGAAAACACGCATCCAGCAGGTGATTTTAAAAGTGCTTTGTCAAACAAAAAAGATTGTTTCATTGTCAGTCAGTCAGTCAGTCAGTCAGTCAGTCAGTCAGTCAGTCAGTCAGTCAGTCAGTCAGTCAGTCAGTCAGTCAGTCAGTCAGTCAGTCAGTCAGTTATAAATACATGTTAAACGCCGTTTCTCTCTCCAATCTTTTGTCCCATCACAGAGCCCACAGGTCCTCCACTAGACATCGGTGCATGGACCCTTTCTTCATCGTCCATATTAGTTAAATGGAGTCCACCCCTGCCATCAGAACAGAATGGACTCATTCTGCGATATACTGTGACTTACACACCACAGTCTGGCCAATCAAAAAGCCTGAACACAGCTGACAACAGCACCAGCATAGAAGTGAAAAACCTTGCGATCTTCATGAACTACTCATTTATTGTAAAAGCATGGAATGTGATTGGGGCCGGCCCAGAAAGCAAGCCGGTTTTTAACACAACCTTCGAAGACAGTAAGTAGTTTAACGTGAAATAATACAAAATTAAAGAAGTGTGCCACGGATTTTAGCCACCGATTTGAGTGAAATTTCAATATCACAGAAAGTACCAAAGAAGGTACAGAAGAACAAAAACTTAATTGAAGAAGATTGAAACGGATTGCGACAGACATGGTAAAGAAGGTCACGGCAACATTTGTAACAAAGCTATGGTTTTGTCGTTTAGATCCACGGAATTAATTTCTTCACCAACATTAGATGTCATATCGACATGCTTTTGGTTGTTTGGGGAAAATTGGAAAACAAACAGCATGTTTGATGTTATTGCTTGGAACATGTAAATCTCAGCACAAATCACAGCCAAGGCAAAGAAAGACATAATTATATTCTTTCAACAGTCAGGTATACATGTATACACACATTCGTGCACAGTGCATGTTGCAAAGCCATTGCTAACCCAACTCTTCATCGTGTTTTAGGACCTTCACCTCCAGTGAACGTTGTCGCCAAAACGGTCAACTCCACAGCCATCAAAGTGACATGGGAAGCTCCGCTGAATCCAAACGGCGAGATCCTTTACAGGCTGTACTACTGGCAGAGCAGCGAGGGAGCTGGTACCAAGAAGCTGGCTTACTATGGTCCTTTATTGGAACATATTGTAGCGGGGCTCCACGAATATGTGACGTACACCTTCATGTTACAGGCATATAATGTCAAGCATTCGTGGAGCAGCACAGCAACTAATGCTACTGAAACTACACACCCTGCAGGTAAATGGTAATGTGTACATCATTTTGAGGGCCGAGTACTAATCGTTCATTTTTTTTGGCTAAATGTACTGCGAGGCTTCAAACCAGCTGGATCACAGTTTATCCCTCAATATTAATCATGTGCATTTCAAAGCCAAGCAACGAGGAATCAGGGACTGTCACCCAATAGCACGTGAGTGACGTAATGACTCACTCAGACAAACAAAATGGCGGAATGGCAGACGATTTTCCTAAGACACTTTCTAAAACAGCCGGTGTTCCTAAAACAATTTTCGGAAACGAAAACTTCGCCTAGATTCCCTCTATTTCTCTGAGAACACGCTAAATGTTGTCTGATCCCCGCGGGGATATAATCGTTTTCATTCTATTCTTAAACCCTGCGCTCTTCGCTATTACTTTGTTACTCGTAATCAGTATGAAATTTTCGGTTTAAATCCTCGACATTTCTCTCGAGCGTGACATAAATTGAACGTCTGCAAACAATCATCTGTAGACATACATGTACATGTAGGCCAACAAATTGCAAAATTCAATTGTTTTTGTTTTGCCTTTTATTGAGTTTTTAATAAACTCTTTCTTCCACTTACATTGTACTCAGTTAGCTGCAACGTCAATTGCAACCATTTCACGTTTTTTTTTGTGTGTGTTGGATGGGGGGGAGGGGGGAAGAGAGTTGTGCCGGCTTTTGTAGTGAGTTCTCAGACCCAATCAGTTGCCTAATTAATTGCCATTTGCTGTGATTCGTCCGATTGTAATCGCTCTAAGCTACATGTACATTCAATGTAATAGACCAAATTCTGCTGCTATGATGTAATGAAAGTTAATCAAACATTGCATTGATGCCGTTTCTCCGAAAAATCGGCTCATCTAAATAGTAAAGTATGTGCTCCACAATCACATTTGAGAGCCAAGTTATGGAATAATGATTTCATTATTGAGTTCAGTTTGAAACAGTTACTCGACAACTTGACTGGTCATCTACGCATGAAGTTTTCTTTTTATGAAAGCGCCGAAATTGCCTAAAACTTATTTTATTAACACCACAGTACTGAAGCCAAAGGATAGCTATGAAAGAACTATCAGACATTATAAGAAACTAGGTGAAATTTGTTTAAGCTTGTTTGCTTCCTGACAAATCATGTGACTAATTTGCATTGTAACGTGAAAACGGCTAATATCATGGCTATCGTGAATAAGGTCTATTGCTAGTAAGCTTACATGATTTTTTTTTTGCCCTGTATCTATAGAGCCATCTGGGCCACCTCTGAATGTTCAGGCACTAACACAATCATCGACTTCTATTCTGGTTAAATGGAGCCCGCCGAATGAACTAGACCGGAATGGGGTTATTACACGTTACGTCGTGAAATACAGTTCTCTGAGCACCGAAGCATTCGCCAACACCACCGACAATGCCACGGAGATTCTTGTTACGCATCTAAAGAAATACGCCACATTTTCCTTCACTGTTCGGGCGGTGAATGAGATTGGTGTTGGACCACCCAGTGTAGATGACGCAAAGAATACTACTTTTGAAGACTGTAAGTTTGTTACAAAATTTATTTCTTGTAATAGAGCTAGAACATGTTTTGCAATCTCGTTTCGAATATCAATGCTGTAATAGTTACATAATGGTTGGTTTGCCGCAATCTTTCTAGTTTTTTTTTTTGTACGGTCACATTCACATTTGACTTTTCCTGACTTATTTCTTCAATATAAGGTCTGGTTGTAGGGAAGTGAATCAAGCCAAACTCCCCCAAATTTTCACCAGCCTCGTGATTGTAAGGGAAAATTAAAAACAGTTTGCGTTTGATGCCATTTTTTTTAAATTGAGAAAGATGTAATTTTTATTGTCAAGAGCGTAGGGCGAAGAAGAAATAGCCTTCGATGGGAATCGAACCCATGACCTCCCGAACACCGGGCGAGTGCTGTATAACAATTGAGCTACGGAGGGAATCTTTGTGAGCAAGGCCATGTACAAGGTTCAAATGTGACGCGTCCAGATCAGCAATGTTTTTACGTTGCAATTTGCTTTTGTGGGAGCTAATCTAAAGGTCAAGCTTCGAGCCCTGGCCAGTGTCGTTGCGTTGCATTCTTGGGCGATAAAATTTTATTCTCGCTGCGCCTCTCTCCACCGAGGTGCATAAATGGATACCGTCAAATTGTAAGGGCGTGGCCCTGGGATCGACTAACATCCCGTTCATGCTAGATAAATTAGAGTCAGTCTGATGTGTAAGCACCAGCACTGATGATAACTCTTGTTTTATTATTATTATTATTATTTTGCGTGAAACATCTCGTAGTTGGCATAGTGTGATCGTCCGGGTGAGAGTAGTTAACGTTGAAAAGAACTGTTGTTAATCAGTAACTGATGCTTCGACTTCCTGAGCGGAAGTCATCTCCTAAGTCAAATGAAAAGCTGTTGTTAGTCAATGATGTTGCAAGTCTGATCCACTGAAACCGAGACGTCAGTTTTGCCTTGATTTGGTTGGCTGTAAGACTCGTGTAAAGTTTGTCAACAGCGATTGGTCCGTTTCTATCCGTCTTTTGTAAGTCAAATTAATTTTTTTTGGCTTTTTTAGTAAAACGGCATTAAAATTACGACTAAGTACTTTCAACCATACAGGAAATGCCCCTAGAACGTAAAGGGAAGGATATCTAGCAAATTGTTTAAAGAAGGGGGTGACCGTAAATAGTTTTCATCAATTTTTCCAAACCACGAGGACAGAACTTGAAAAAGTTAGGCTGAATTTTTCAAGTTGAGATCAAAAGCTCCTGATGGTATCAACACTGGTATAGTAATTTTAAGAAAACTTGACCACTGTTAATAGGTCTCCAATGGTGTAAACATGTTTTTAGGGCTGTTGAATGTTTGAAGTTATGAGGTCCGTTGGAAGACGATCACATTTTTGATTAGACGAGCAACTGATACTCCTGGCTTCCAACCATGTACTATGAAACGTCTTTTTTTATGTTTCAGTGCCAAGTAAACCAATCATAGTGGATGCTATCACGCAGACTAATTCCTTGCAATTAACCTGGAAACCGCCTGCAGAACCAAATGGTATTATCAAGACCTTCCGCCTATGCTGGACCTCTTCGCCAGTGCACGATACATCTTGTGCTTCCTTGAATGGTACTGAAAGTTGGTATGAGATTCGTCACCTGAGTAAGTGGTAACACCCTTTTTTATAACATGAATGTTGGTCCTTGCAAGCAGGAGAATTGATTAGTTTGGACAGTTGGGATTGTTTAGGATGATATTTTGATTGCATTTGTTGGACTGAGTTAGAAGCCAAAATAGACTGGCTCATTGCCGAAACAGTTATGGTAAGTATATCATTCTACAGTGTTTCGTGTCGCAGTTGGATTCCGATAATCAGCTTCCTTTCCCAGAAAGTATCCCGGAAAATTGTAGTACAATCGTCAGGAGAGACACTGTTCACATGTTTTACATGTAATATGTAAGAGTGTAATGTTGAGGAAAACGATGCCTGGAAAGAAAATTCAGAGCTTCAACGAGATGATGTTGGTGTTTACTGATGCTTGGAAGATGTCAATGCTGCTTGGAAGAACTTACTAGTGTTACACATTTAATTTCACAGAGGCATTTTCTGAATACAATGTTTCCCTCGCTGCCAGTACCTCGGTGGGCATGGGGCCAAATGCCACTCACGTCTACAAAACAGCTGAGGGAGGTAAGCGTGTAACAAACAGTTTACCACGTGAAATTAAACTTTATTGTCTTTGAATTTGAATCATTCCACAGGTTCCACAGGTTCTATCAAGCTGACCTGTAATATATTTTGTCACCAGTTCCTTCCAAACCGCAAGATTTACAAGCTTGGAACACGAGTAAATCTTCTATTTTTGTCATGTGGAAGAAACCAGTGAGCATTAATGGCAATCTCAAAGGATACAAGGTAGCTTAATAAATAAAAAGGTTTTTTTTTTTTTCTGGGGCGGGGGGGGGGGGGGGGGGGGTATGGGTGGGTGGTTGCATTAAAACAGGAAATCTGTCAGTTATCAAAACCGCGACGGTGGTTTGGAAATGGCTGTGATCTTAATTAGCACAGACGTTTACGATTCTATTTCCCTTTTTGCTCTGGACTTGAGAAGATATCAGACACTCACGCAGCGGAGTATTTTTGACAAACTGCACAGAAGATGATTCATTTTAGCTGTATATATATATTGATATCGTGTAAAATATTTAACGCCACACAGCTGTGAACTTTTGTGATATCAACTCTTGCTCATGTTTCCATGTCGCTTTTCAGGTTTTCATCCGTCTTACTTCAGATACTGACGAACCTTCACCAAAGGATGCTGGTCTCCGCACCAACTTTACACTGTCAATACTCGAGCCTTACACGCTCTACAACGTCACTGTCCAGGCCTTCACGGGCGCTGGCGGAGGAGAAAAGAGCGATGTTCAGGTTATGACTGACGAGTCAGGTGAGCCTCAGGGGATGGGATGGGAGAGGAGGGAAGGGAAGGAAAGGGGGGGTCAGTCTTCATTCTTTCAGGAGTGAGGTGATACTTGGTGTTTTGTGTGAGGTGCAAGAGTAGGGGAAGCAACGGTTCGCGCATTTCAGTTCCTGCCACTATGCAAATTTGACGCAGTGTAGTTGCTGATGTGTGGCTTATAATTTCAATTTTATAACGCAGGGCTCACGTGGGATATAGTTTTCAATGTGCCTATAAAGGCAATGAGGAAATAAACTCTCCCCGCCCAGAAACGTCAATCAATCAATCAATCAATCAATCAATCAATCAATCAATCAATCAATCAATCAATCAATCAATCAGTCAGTCAGTCAGTCAGTCAATCAAACAGACAGACAAAACACACGAACGAACTAAACAAAACGAGGAAACTAAGAAGCGATGTAGGAAGGATGTAAGAGCATTGAATTTCTTTTGATCTGCAGTCACTGTTGACAGTGATTAGTCAGTTTTGCAACCTTCCAAATATCTGTTTTCTCAGTTGGTCAAGGCTGTTAACACAAGTTGTGAATGGGATTGTGGAATTTTGTATCTACTGATAAGTTAGTGATTTGGCGTTCTTTTATTTTTGATTAATTTCTTTGACAACTTTTTGGTATTGTTTTACATCTCTGTTGGCTTCTGATTTAATTGTTGGCCAGTTCAGGTCAAAAGGGAAGGAAAAAGAGGAAAAAAGAGATGAACGAACACAGAACTTGACAGCTGCGCCATTTTTTAAGTTCTTGCACTTTGAATGGCCAGTTGAAAAGAAAGTAACCATGTTTTTTTTTTTGCAAAAAGATGTCAAAAACTTCTCGAAAACTTTGACACGCAGTACTGTAAATTCTAAATCGTGTTTTCTCATTTTAACTCTGAACTTAGAGCCATCTGCAGTAAGGCAAGTGTCAATCCCATCTAACCAGATAACAAGTCAATCAATTAGAGTGACGTGGCTTCCACCTTACAAACCTAACGGAAAAATTGGCTACTATCTTTATTACTGGGAATCGTCGGCTGGTTCGTCCACCGCCAAGAGCTTCGTCCTGCCGGGAAGCGTGCACTATAAACTGGTTGGAGGACTGAAGCCATTTACGCATTACACATTTTCTGTCGTGCCGTACAACTTGCGAAAGAATCTCAGTGGGCCGCCTTTTAAACAAGAAGGACAAACCAGTGCCGAAGGTACTTGCCAGTGCATTAGTCTTGTAACTATTAATTGTCTCCCTCGTCACTCTTCATAAGAGCCACCCCGGGCACGGAAGCGGCATACATTTCAGCACAAAATAGATCCGAACATTTTACATGAGAAATCTCAATAACGTAAAGTATATGAAATGATTCCTATATGAACTGCGGGTGTAGGTGATCCTGTAAGCACTTTAAATCTGTTTGGCCCTCCTACTAGGGTAAAGTCGCGACATATCGAGCATGCGCGAAACCGAGTTTGAGAGGGCCAAGTTTTGGCTCATTATATCTCTGAAAGGAAAAGTGATATTTCAAAAAGAAAAACGCCACTCTACTAAATTTTGAAAGGCCTTTCAAATAAACAGAAAATATTCTCCGTGTCCTATACACTTTAACATAAACGCCCGGTATTTACCAACGTAACCTATATTTTCTTTCGCCACTTTGTTTTTACAGCGCCTAGCGGACCACCGAGGAATGTAGTGATAAACAGCACGACCTCTACGTCTTTCACATTAACCTGGGATCCCCCTCTAGTGCCGAACGGTAATATCCTGGGGTATGACGTCATGTACTACCAATGCGACGACCCCAGTAAAAAGAATATCTACGACAACGTGAATGAACGCGTGCATACCATCAAAGATTTGCACCCTTACCGTTGCTATCAAATACGCGTGGCTTGTCAATCGAGTGGAGGATTGGGGCCCTATTCTGACTTGGTCGAAGGGAAAACCGAGCCTGCGGGTGAGCTTGACTTCAGAGTAGCTTTAAAAAATAGAGTTGTCTCTTCGCGCACTTAGAAAATCCCTCGCTTGGACTGGAGACTATAAACCATAGCCTCCAATTGGCTTGAAAATATGCACTGATATTTGTCCGTGGACATTATTTGTTCCGAGATAATCATATTGTTGGCGCTGCGCGGCGCTGTGTTTACTTATGTAGTTAAGAAGGACTTTTCCTATATCGCTGGAAATTCCTACACTGCTGGAAAAACACACACACACACACAAACAAAGCAAAACAAAACAAAAGAAACGAAACCCTATACCAAAAAGAATTAACCGAAAAAAAAAAAAAACAACAAAACAAAACAAAACAAAGCACAAAGAAAAACAAAAACAGAAGCGTAGAATAGTTTTTGGCGCAACTGGTATATCATTAAAATGGGCTTGGTGAAAGCAAATCTTGATTTTATGTCATACCACTGACAACTCATGACAACACAGGCGGCCCAGGCGTTGTTGTCGGTCGTCTAAATAGCTTTAAACCCACTCCAGGAGCACAGAAATGTCAAAATAATGTAAGACAAACATAGTGTAAGTTCTATTTAGAGCAATGTTCAAAGTATTCTCATACATTGTCTTATCGGCTGAAGACATCACGTAATCGCCAAAATCGAATACAACGTCTGGGCGGCCTGTGGTGACAAGTCAGTCGTTTCTATACAGCTCGGAAACATCTCGGTATTCAGCCGTAACTTTCAGTGGCCGCATTTGTGGAGTCTCTTGCTGAGGGAAGTTGATTTTTTTTTTCAGCTCCGCCTCCCCTTGGGACATTAGCGCCACCCGATACCATCGAGAGCTCTTCGTTCCTGGTGGTGTTGACAAAAGCATCGAATGAGAAGGGTATTGTGCGGTAAGAACACATTAGAGAGCTTAAAAGCACAGACGTTTTTGAGCCACGGACGGCAACCGGAAGGCGAATGTTTAAGGTTTTGGTGAACTTTTACCTCCGAAAATAAGTTAGAAAGCTTTCATTTTAGCACTTACAACTTGAATTTATGAACAACAGGCTGACAATAAGTGCTAGAGATGAGATTATATTTCCGGCTGCCTTCCGTGGCTCAAAAACGCCTGTGCTTAAGCTCTCTATTATCGTTTTAAGCAATGGTCGATCTATTGAATAATTGATTGCTTGGTCGATCAATCGATCGATCTATAGACCAGTTGTACACAGCTTAAACTAATTTACGGCTTTATAATTTCAACCTGGCAAGTGAAGACTCGCGGAAGAAAAACTTAAAAGAACGGTTTCTGTGCCACTTGACAAAGAACGTCGTTTAGTTTGTGGGATTCCAGTTCTAGCGGTCCAGTCTTACCTGTAAGCCTAACAAGGGTCGTTTCGTTTTGTTCTTGGGCGAGACACTTTGCTCTCATAATGCCGTCTTGCACCCAGGTGTATTTAGGTCAGGGAAAATATGAATCCTTGAAGGTCATGGAATTTTATTTTGAATCATGGAAAATTAACATTTTGAAGAAACGTCAGGGAAAATTAAAATTATAACACTGCTGACTTGACGGCTGGAAGAAATATTTCAGGTCAATGTGATCTGTTTTGGAAGCGGAGGCTAGAGGTCGCTATTATATCTGACGTTTTGTATATATTTGGTCTGGGAAATTGTTATTTTATTAGGGAAAAAATCATAGTCTCCTTCGCAACCGTTGTTTGGAGACCAAACAACGGCTACGAAGGAGACTAAAAAAATCAGGGCAGTTTGAAGAGTCAAATAAGAATCAAATAAGAACGTCTAATTTGGGGGCTGAGGCTGAGCGTACTTGTTTTTTTTTTGTTTTTTTTTTGGCGATTTGAGGCTAAAAACGCTACAAACTGATATGGTCTACAAAGTGTATCATGCAATAAAAAAGAAGATTGTTAATGCAAGGTATTTCCTTTTAAGCATCGAGTTCATTGTACTGTAAGTTATAGACCACACTTTTGTATTTATTTTCCCGGCGATTTATTTATCCTGCTCTTTTTACAAGAAATTAAAACAAATGGGCAAAATAAAGACGTTCTCCGACGCTCAGCCTGCGGTATGTTCTTAGCATGTTCGTAAAATTTTGGTGAATCTCTGCCTCAACGTTCTTATAAAAAAAGAGTGTGTAGGGGAACTACCTACATGGGTAGGAAAAATTTGACCGTGAGATTTCCCGATTGGTTACTCACAACCTCTCTTTTGTTTTAGCTTCTACCAAGTGATAGTGCGAGAGCTCGCAACAGACAACACAGACCAACCCGTGCGCGCGCCGGATCCGGACTTTTACAAAGAAGAAGATCTGTACACCTACGAAGAGGCGCGAAAAATGAAGCCACAACTGGTACCTTACATCGCAGCCGAATTTCACGCGCGCGATTTCGATCAGTACGAGAACTTCGTTGTTGGTGATGGGAAATGGTCAAAGAAGGTGTCCGATGATATTGTAAGTAGAAGAAGAAGAAGGAGAAGGCGTGATAACAGCAACACTGAATTCTACAATGGTCCTCTTGAAGAAAAGACATTTTATGCGGTTTTCCAGCGTGCGTATGTCAAAAAGGTCAGTTCCAGAACTTTCTACCCAAGAAAGTTCATGAGTATATATGAAGCCAGTCAACAGGGAGCCGTTTATTCCCTCTGGTTGGTGTTTAATTGTACGTGAAACGAAAAAAAAAAATCGAGAAGCAAGTGAGATAAACTACTCGAGTGTGAAATATTTGTGTTGAATTTTAGAACATTTCTCAATCGGGAAAAAATACAAGCGCGCGAATAAAACCGTCTGGGTTTCTCGAGCAACGACCGCAGAGCCTTTCTGCCTTTGCGCCTTTTTGTTTTCGGTTGTGTTTATTTTTTGTTTGTTTGTTTGTTTGTTTTGGCAAGAATAGACTACATGATAAACGGCATTTCTTCTTTACAGGGTGTGTATACTTCGAGTCCTTGGATTGAACCAGTAGAAACAGGTATTGTATTGTTAAAAATCTTAATGTTCGTGAACTCGGTTCAGTATAGTGCAGTATCTATGTAACGTAGTATGTACTTATTGACTGAGTGGGAGGGTCGGACGGGAAAATATTTGGCACGAGGTCAGGACGTAGGGACCGAGCGCAGCAAGGTCCGTACGCCCTGACGGAGAGCCAAATATTTTCCCGTCCGGCCCGACCTAACTAAGTCAATAAGCATTTTATCATATGACCACTAATTTTCTTTGTTTTTAATTGTTTTCCATTCATGGATGCAGATGCTGCAGACAAGACAGGTATTGTATTGTTAAAAGTCTTAATGTTCGTGAACTCGGTTCAGTAGATTTTTTCGCTTTTTAAAACATCACTCCGTAGTGCAGCATTTATGTAACGTAATAACTAAGACGTTAGTATTGGAGTTATAACAGACAGCAAGCTTTTGAGAAGAAGAAAATGTAGAAAGCATTTACGTATACGAAACTGGCTTATGGTCGGCCGATGTGGTGGAGGACTTTACGAAGATTGAACACTAAATGTGCCGCAGTTCACAATGGCCACGTTTAAAACAGCGTAAAGCGATTAATTCTTCAACTCGGTTTATACCACGGCGTTCTTAAATATTGACTAAATTTCGTTCAAATAATCGTCCCTAAGAATTTTACTCCGTAGCCGCTGTACTCGCGGTGTGATCTTCAACTGGTACTTGCAAAGCGTTTCCTTGAGTCACTAGGTTTAAATCAGGGATATTTTGTCCCATTCTTTGTTTAATCTAGTTCTCATTTTGTTTGTATCGGCAGCTATCAAGGCTACACAACAACCGGGATCTTCCTCAAACGTCGGTCTTGTCGTGGGGCTTGTGTTAGTCTGCCTCATTCTGATAATAGTGTTAGCGGCAGTGTACTTCATCAGGTACGACATATTTCAGAATAACAGTCGCTGAGAGATAAAAAGAAGGTTTTGGTGTTGATCAATACCTAGGAGAACGAGGTGTAGTTCTTTTATGACCTGAAAACTGTATGAACGGGTGAATTATCGCCATTTTCCCACATCTATATCAGTGTTGGTGTTTCTATTGTTTGGCGGCGAAATGGTAAAAGTGACACGATGCCGGTTGATTGCACGTGCATTGTTTCCGTCTCTGATTGGCCAAGAAGTCTGGAAAGCCAGTAGAAAGATGTCAAGAAGTTTGAGGTGTCTTTCTTCGCTTTTTCATTGGCTAAGAAGTCAGGAAACCCAACAAAAAGATTCCAAAACAAACTTAAAAAGCGGCTTTCCATAGCAAAGCGTATCGAGTGTTTACGTGTTGTTGTTGTTTATTTTTTTCCGCAGGAGAAGGCGTGAAAATTCGGACACTGCCTTGGATGACAGAGATGATTTTTCGAACGGTCGTCCGGTGAGAATGAAGAAGCTGAATCGCAAGCGGCGCTCGCTTCAGAAGAAACGTTTGATGGGAAGCACAGAGTCGTTGACAGGACTGGACGAGTTGGCAGCTAGCAGAGCAAGTGAGGTTTATAACTTAACGTCGGTGGTTTGCGATTACTGTATTATCTGTATCGGATTTAAGTTTGCTTTCGTCTGAAAGTCACTCACGGTTTGCTTCTTATTAGAAAAAAGGTCAAGAAAGCGCGTGGCTTCACTGAAGTTCGCTATTGCCAACTTTATAGCGCTTTGAAATTTCCTTGGCACATGCTTGCACGTTTGATAGACAACAGCCGTATTCAGTAGAGAAATCTAAGTAACATTCTGAACATTACCTCCCAGCTCAAAGCATTAAGCAAACGGCTTATGATTCCGTACATGTACCAGACTAAAAACATCATTTACTCCATTGTTATTGTAATGTGTTGACACCGCTGTGCTTAACAGGAAAGCAGAAGAAAATCAGGAAAACGTGCTAAGCTTAATGCTGTGTTCACACTGGGCCGAAACATGATTCGTTTGATCACGAACGAGACATGTTTCGCTGTGAAAATTGTTCGCATCAGACGGCTGCGTTGCGCGAATCATGATCGAAACATGTTTCTTCTGAGCATGATTGAGAAAACCTCACGAGGTAGTTTCACTCGCGATCAGATAAAACACGTTTCAAATGGCAGACATTCGGAGAGGAGGCGAATGCCCAAAAGATCCAAAATCGTGCAAAACCACCAAGCAAAAGAAGAAATATTCCTGGTTGCCTTATAATATTACAATACGAACCCGGGATATGCTCTGCATGTGGTGCGGACCACTCGGCCTAATACACGTTTAACGTTTACCTCTATTTATTTACAAGGACGGCATCCTGTTCCAATCGATGACTTTGAAAGGCACGTGGATCGAATGCACATGGATGGCGATCATGGCTTCTCCGAAGAGTATCTGGTAAAAATCTCTTTTTAGCTTTCATTTTATGCTTTTTAGATAACACTTTTATGGAAATACCTGTATACATTGCATACACCAAATGGGATTAACTAAAATGTGTTAATAACATTGCAGTCCAAACTTCAGCTTCATCGTTTTACGTTCCTCCTTCGTGTTCGGCTCAGCGGATTGTTACCGAGTATAACGAAACATGCCTTGCTTGCGAAAGTCACGCTATCTCATGTAGCCTCTGATGCATAAGCTTGGGTGCCCTGTGATGTGCCTGCGTGGCGTTACTAACTGTTTCATATTTACTCTCCTTTTTTGCAGCTTGTTCAACCAGACGATGAATTTTCCTTTCAACAGTTTTTAAATCCTGCCAATAAGTACAAGAACAGATACGCCAACATTGTAGCATGTAGGTTGTTTTTTAATCTCTTCATTTATAAAAACGAAGTATTGTCTCGAAAGGAAACATTTAAGAAAATGACCGCTTGAGTTATCCATTAACAAAAGGTATACTACTGTTCTTTCTCTTAATTTTGTTTGTAGACGACCATACCAGGGTGCTCCTGAATCCGATTGAGGGCGTGGCCGGGTCAGACTACATTAACGCTAATTTCATCGATGTGAGTTTTGCTTTCAACCGGCTATTTTAACTGTTAGTTAACTGGTGAAGAGCATTTGTTTGAGACTTAGGACAACATTCTACTTTGTCGCTTGCATTTGTTTATTTTTAGTATTCATTCAACAACTGAAGTAGTTTGTTTCCCTTGTCAGCTTAATGCAATTGCTACCTATTTTTAGTCCTTGACGTGGAAAGTATTTCTTCTAAGAAATGACGTGGTTTTACAGAAATTGTCTGAATACGAGGTGTGCTCGTTTTGTTCTGGTCATTTCATAACCACTGAATTCTGAACAGCTCTGAAGCAAGTCTTCTAAGCACTATGCCATTATGTAAATGTGCTCGTCGTCTTTGCATTCAGCAACAAAAAAATTGCCACTTTTTTGAATTGCGAAGTTTTGTAACTTTCTTGTTTCCTATTTACTGAATTAATAGCCTGGGCCGGGTTGTTCAAAGCACGATTAAGGTTTTCTGTTTATATTTTTTTCCCTCCAGTTTTGATGTCAACTAATCTCAAACTTCACAAAACATCACCACTAAAAACTTTTATACAAGAGAAATTGAACTCTCGATTAACTTTTAATCCTGGTTAAGCGTTAATTGGATTTCGAACAACCCGGCCCTTGGTACCAGAGGAGTTTTCTCGCGCGCGACAGAATACTTCGCTTCGGCCGCCGAAGGCCGTCTCCACGAGCCTCTTATATTGACGGAAACCGGAAACCGCGCATGAAATCCTCTGGCACTCAGAGTACTGAATGGATTGTATATATTTTTCCCCTTCAGGGCTACAATAGACAACGCGCATACATAGCGGCACAAGGTAAGAGAAAGTTTGAATAGGAATCTGCAATAAGCATACCCCTGGCAACTGGACTTACCTTTTACCATCAGAAATCATTTTTGACTAGCTTCCCCATCAGAACTCATTGGGTCGTGTGTAAGCAAACCCCTCTAACGTCCTGCGAGCGCTCCATTGTTTCAATTCATTTACGTTCACAGAGTGCTCACCCCTCTCTGTTGGTAATAAGTTAAGTAGGAGACGATCGATGCGAGGTTGGCGTGAAACGTGATAACCAAAACCTAAGCACTAGGTTGAATATTCGTACTCGTACTCGTACTCTTATTTCCTACTCGCAATCCATCTTAAGGTCCCTGTTGTTTTAAATTCACGTTCTTCGCGTTTCAGAACAATTTCTAAATGCTTCTTATCACCGTTCTTGTGTAGGACCGCTGATGGAAACGTTCGATGACTTCTGGCGCATGATGTGGGAACAGATGTCCTCAATTATCGTTATGCTGACAAAATTAGAGGAGAGGGGGAGGGTAAGTTTACAGTATGGTGTTGCGTTACAGTTCCTATTTGTCAGGCATTTGGTAAGATGTGTCGTTCAGTCTCGCGAGCGCTAAAGGAGCGAGTTGTACTGTGCCTCATTGTTTCATTTTGTCACGCCTGTATGTTTCAGTGTTTCACTGTGTCACGCAATCTTGTCATTTCGTTTATTTTTTTAGCGGAAGTGTGATCAGTACTGGCCTGAGCGTGGTACAAGGAGTTATGGTCAGATCCAAGTAACTTTAAAAGAAACCCTGAACATGTCTCACTACACTGTGAGGAAGTTAGTGATGACTCATAAAATGGTAAGCTGCCCGTGTTTTGGACAAATCTTCGAGAGAGTGTACAATATGCGAGCCAGAGAGCCATGCGAACGAGAAATCTTTAATCCCAATAAAAGACCTCACTACTTACTTCTACATGTAACACGCCGGAAAATCCTTTCATCACCATGATGCCATAGCCTCCTGCGCAGATTCTCTTTGGGCTCGTCACGGGGGGAGAGGGGGAGGGTGGAGGTTTGAGGGGGAGGAGGACAAGGAGAACGGTTTTTACCACTTTTGCAAGGCATCACCAGGCTCCAGGGCAGAAGAGTTGCGTGGCAAACAAATTGACTACTGAGCAAGCAGATACGCTTTTTATGACGTGGAACCAAGTTGCAACGGCAACAACTGTCCAGCTGCAGTAAATAAACTAAACCTGTGTGGGCGTTCATTCCACCTTTGAAAAAAACAAATAAAAATATAAACAATATATAAACGAATTAATATAAATATGTCCGCAAAATAATACGTTACTCAGGTACATCAGAAAGAAACGAGGATGGTTGAGATGGGTTACGGACAACGAAATAAGATTATCCGACACCAAGACAGTAGTGTAACAGCTTTCGCAAGCTCGTTATTTCTACTGGTCCTCTTGTGTAGCAGTTGTTTTGGTTGCTGTGGCCATTGTTCCTGTTGTTTGTTCTGTTGCTCTCTCAAAGGGCGGCAAGCCATTCATGTGAGACCTTGCGAGAGGTGCTACCCAACCCGACGAAGATACAGTTACAATTGTAATCTTTTAGTTCATGAATTAGTGGAAAGCAACGCCACTTGTAAACTTACTGTGTCGATATTCGGTCAAATAAACAACAACAACAACAACAACAACTTTATTTACTCTAATAAATTACAAGAAAAAGAATACATATAGTATAATTAAATAAGTAATTAGGGGTCTGGCTGCCTGAAATAACTGTAGAGTTAAATAGGGCAGGCAGCCAGTGTTAAAATTATATAATACAAATTTAGGTCGGTAAAGCACACAACAACACAAAACATTACAGAACATTACAGTGAGCAAAATGAAAAAAAGACAAAAATATATATGAATATCGAGGAAAAATATAGAGCAAAACAGCCTTAGAGTTGATCAATACAGGTGCTAGCTAGTATCTTTCGAGATACTCAACTTGCATTTTGTTCCTTTTCTTTTCAGTATCCTGACGATGAACGTGTCGTGAAACAATTCCATTTCACCGCGTGGCCTGACCACGGAGTCCCGTCCCACCCCACCCCTCTGTTGTCACTGGTTCGTCACACCTTCTCCGCTAATCGTGAATCCATTGGTCCGATGTTGGTACATTGCAGGTATGCTGTACTTCATGCTGTTCATTGATGTGGTTCGAGAGAATAAACGAGAAATGAATGAGAAGGGGCCAGGCCCCAGTTGTTCAAAGGGTGGATAACGCTATCCACCGGATAAATCACTATCCGGTGGATAGTGTAGTTTGTTTTGCCAACACTTATCCGCTGGATAGCGATTTATCCGGTGGATAGCGTTATCCACCCTTTGAACAACTGGGGCCTGGTGTATAACAGAGACCCATCGTAAGCTTGAGAGGGTACATTTAAGCGTGATTCTTATTGGGGTTGCATTTAGGAATGTGTTTTGTCAGTTGACAGGTTTTCATCTCAGATGAAATTTTTAAACTGTCAGTACGACTTCAAGCATTTTAACTTACATCCTGTTGATGGTAAATATTAGCTTGTTAAGTTTTCAGTTGATCTTTTTTTTTTCAACTTTAATCCATTTACCCATTGGGCACGTCTTTGAACGTTAATTATTAATTTTTTTAATTGGCCAATTTGTACATTTTACATTTCTGGGCAATTTTTACATCCATTGTATCCTTGCTTGCTTTCTAAAGCTCCGTTCACAGTTAGTCTTTCGTCACTAAGGCAGTAGCTGGAAGCGAATCTGTGAAACGGTCACTTCACGAGGACTGTATTTTCATAAATTTCTCCCAGTGATTCTGGTTTCTGAAATGAGCTCTGTCATTGGGTTCTTGTGGATTTGGGGTCTAAACTGTTCTGAAATTAGTGGTAGGCAACTTTACCCATGAAAAACATTATCTTTGAACATCTAAAGGAAGATTTAACCTTAATATGTGGATAGAAATCAAACTACAGCTATAAATATCAATTTTTTTGAAGAATTGCGGAAACAACTTGAAAAGTTTAGCCTCAACTTTTCAAGTTGCAGTCCATTTCCATCCAAGCTACCTGCAGCTAAAGACGCTTGCAAACAGTTTCTGTGCTCTTATATAGCAATTGTTTATAAAAATGGACCACTATTTTTTGGTTTCCTTTGACACAAATATAAATTTTGGCTGTTCAAAGATCTTTTTAAATCCGTGACAAAGCCCCTTTAATTCCGCTGGTAGGTAGAAAGATAAGGTCAAAGTGTTCATAGTGTGAACCGTAAGGGTTTCCTGTAGCCTTCGTGAATGACGTTTTCTCCGTTGTTTTTGCAGTGCGGGGGTTGGTCGCACAGGGACTTTTATCACCTTGGATGTTATGCTGCAGAGGATAAGCCAGGAGGATAGTGTTGATGTGTTTGGATTTGTGCGTCAAATGAGATATCAGAGAAACTTTATGGTGCAAACTGAGGTACGTGTAACCCACTTCTAAGGTCATGTTAAGTTGTCTTTACTCTCTGGAAAGAAAATGTGATACGAAGAAAGAACATTATTCACTTGGGATTTGCTGGGATTTGTTTGGCCATACATGTAGGTGCCTATAGACCCGCCTAAAGTTGACTGTTTCTCTGCAAAAATGGTTGGGTATGGACCAATTTTTTGACGGGTCCGTAGGGACATCGTATAGGTTAATGCTATCTTTTTATGTCAAAAACTACCGTCGTTACTTTGTAAGTTTGAAGGTTTTATATACTGTCATAAATGGTGATTTGTGAAGGCCAAAGAGATGAGGTGGGAAAAATAGCGGATTTAAGATGAATATTAGGGAAAGGTAAACATCTAGGCAAGATTTAATATCAGATTACAATTTCAAGCTGATGTTTAATCTATGGACACTGAAATAGACTGGTATCAATTCAAAGTGCCTTCGTGTCACGGTTGTCTATTCCGTGGTGTTTATTGTAATTGCTGTCGTTGCCCCATTTTAGAGACGGACCATTTCATTTTTCAGGGGGACGGGGCATTGGGCAAATTTCTTTTGAGCAAGATTTTTCTTCTTTGGCATTGGTTCTGAAAGAAATTTTTTCACCAACATAACCATACTTGCGCACAATTTTTTCTCCTACCTTTCTTTTTTTTTCGAAATTGCGCAACCCCCCTCCCCCCCCCCCCCCCCCCCTCAAGAATTAAATGGTCCGTCCCATATGAAAAGTTGTTCCATACAGTGAACTACCTTTAATGGGAGCATCCTCAGAAAATATAAGCTTGGACCAGCTAGCCAACCATGTCTGTCTTTGGGAGATCAAGGCTTTACAGGTGTCTGCTCAGAGAAGTTGACTGTAATGCCCCTAAAAAAAGAGTTAATATTTTCAGCTAGGGTCTGTTTCCCTTTTCTTCTTCAGGCCCAGTACGTTTTCATTCATGACGCCCTTCTTGAAGCGATCACTTCCGGAGTAACTGAAGTCGAGGCTAAAGACCTTGGTACCCGCATCCGGGAACTTCGTCAAGTCGACCCAGAAACCGGTTATACTTACTTGGAAAACGAGTTTTGCCGGTTGGCCAAAGAAGAGAATCACCCTATTGCTTTTAAAAGTGCCAGTCTCAACTGCAATTCGGCAAAAAATCGCTACGCAAATATTCTTCCATGTAAGCATCTGACTTTTTTGTTTAGTTTGTTTCCAGATTAATTGTGTACATTTTTTCCGCAAGTGCGGTATACCCTATTTGATAATTTATTTTCTGTTGTCCAGAGTTCATTACGTTATTTAAAAAATCATTATAATTTTGAAATTTTCTTTTCTTAAAACGTCGTCGTGGGATTTTTGGCCAAATCGTTTTAAGCTGGGTGATTATTGAAAAATGAAATGTCTCGTCGACTGACTTCAAGTGCTTTGTTCGTTTTTTTTCTACAGGGTTATGGAATCTTTATTTATTAACAAGACGTGAAATCATCTTGGAATTTTGCACCACAGTTTGCCGTAGAAGCACTTTGTGCATTTTGTAGGCGTGATTATGAAATCATCTTGCTGTTATTTTTTTGTTACTGATGTGGCGTTTGTTTCTCTCAGTCGAAAGCACCCGAGTACATTTGAAGATGCGGCCAGGGGAGATGGGATCTGATTACATCAATGCTAACTTCATTGATGTAAGTAAACTTGAAGGCCACTAAAAGTAATAAGCTTACATGTTTACGTCAAGCATTTTCGTTTGTCGTAATTCCTCACATACTGCGTGTGATTGGTTCATTTCCAGGGTTACTGCCAGCCAAGGGCTTACATAGCAACCCAAGCCCCAGTCCCCGACACGTTTGAAGATTTTTGGCGGATGGTATGGGAACAAGAGTGTGCTACTGTAGTGATGCTGACGAGAGAGGAAGAGGCAGGAAAGGTAACGAGATGAGCTGGCCTGGGACTAGTAGCTCCAATCCCCTCGGGGAAAAGCTTGTCGAGTAACAGAACTAAATGTAAATCGCGTTCGACACGACTATAGGGCGCCGTTTGAACAAGGGCCTTAAAGGGTTGTTTCTTATATGATCTCTGGAGACGAAATCGAGCTATATCTGCCTTGCCAAATACTGTATATCGGTTATATCTATTATCTGTGTACCGTAACTTATCTTTTGTTCTTTGGCAGGTGAAATGCCACCATTACTGGCCTTCCGAAGGATCTCGTTTGTACGGTGTTATTCTTGTGGAACTATTGGAGGAAGCGTCTTTTGGTGATTACATTTCCAGGAAATTCAAACTCACGCACACCGAGGTATTTCATATATTTTCTCAAGTAACATATCGCGTCCAAAGTGACGTTTGTGGTCTGTCTGTCGGTCGGTCGGTCTGCCTGTCTGTTTGAATGTCTGTCTGACTGACTGACTAACTGACTGACTGACTGTCTGTCTGTCTGTCTGTCTCTGATTTGGATGAGAAGTCGCTCAGATTGTTTCGGCGTGATTAGCACAGCTTTTATAGAGCCATGGGGAAATCACAGCAAGCACCGTTTCCTGTACCAGCTTAGCTATGTTGTCTAACTAAGGGCTTTTACAATCGCTCTTTAACAATATTACAGTTTCCACAGTATTTTTCTGATTCCCTTATTTATTATCCGCACGATCTTTTGTTTCAGGACAAAGACTCTCGAACTGTGTGTCAATTCCAATACACCGACTGGCCGGATACTGGACTCCCGGACTCTGGAGTGGGGATTGTGGACCTCATTGGTCAAGTGCAGAAATGGCAGCAACAGAGCGGAAACACTGCTATCGTCTTACACTGCAGGTAAAACATGACGTCAAATTGAAGATTTTAAAGTTTAAGATTCTGAAGTTCAGATACTTAAAGCAAAGATTCTACAGGATTGCAAAGGACTGTTATTAGTCAGGGAAGCACTTGAGGCCTTGTCAGGAAAATTCTATGTTTCTTGTCAAAGGGAAAAGTCTGATCATTTTATTTCATGATTCAACATTTCAAAGTCCAGATTTTACAATCAAAGGCAACATAAGTTGCATCGAGCGCTAATAGATCTCGACCCTCATTACCTGTAGCTACCCAGTATATTAAAGGGGCTTTGTCACGGATTTTAACAGATTTTTGAACTGGCAAAATTTATATTTGTGTCGAAGGAAACCAAAAAATAATAGTCCATTTTTATTAACAATTGCTATATTTAAGCACCGAAACTGTTAAAAAGCATCTTTAGCTGCAGATGGCTACGATGGAAATGG
Organism: Meandrina meandrites; assembly: GCA_963693305.1. Classification (NCBI taxonomy): domain Eukaryota; kingdom Metazoa; phylum Cnidaria; class Anthozoa; order Scleractinia; family Meandrinidae; genus Meandrina; species Meandrina meandrites. The sequence continues at coordinate 27,564,510 of OY855908.1, read as the reverse complement.
ATTACAACTTGAAAAGTTTAGCTAAACTTTTCAAGTTGTTCCCGCACGTCTACAATAAAATCAATATTTATAGCCGTAGTTAGATTTCTATCCACATATTAAGGTAATATCTTCCTTTAGATGTTCAAAGAAAATGATTTTCATGGGTTATGTTGCCTACCACTTATTTCAGAACAGTTTAGACCAAAAATCTGCAAAATCCCCGTGACAGAGCTCCTTTAAGTTGTCTATGACATTCACCTTGGTTGTGGTGTTTCTAAATTAACCTGCTTCTTCGTTATGTCTCTGCAGTGGCGGTGTCGGTCGTACAGGCGTATTCTGTGGAATCAGTATGATGATCGAGCGTCTGAAGGCCGAGGGAGTGATTGATGTGTTCCAGACAGTTCAGGCCATGAGGCTTCAAAGGCCCGCCATGGTGCAAACCTCGGTAAGATGGTTTTTTTGAAACGACTTTTGCAACGAACGAACGAACGAACGAACGAACGAACGAACGAACGAACGAACGAACGAACGAACGAACGAACGAACGAACGAACGAACGAACGAACGAACGAACGAACGAACGAACGAACGAACGAACGAACGAACGAACGAACGAACGAACGAACGAACGAACGAACGAACGAACGAACGAACGAACGAACGAACGAACGAACGAACGAACGAACGAACGAACGAACGAACGAACGAACGAACGAACGAACGAACGAACGAACGAACGAACGAACTATTTTCGTTCACTTTCTTTTTGTCCTCTTTTCCAGGAGCAGTACGAATTTTGCTACACGACGCTACAGGAGTATTTGGATTCGTTTGATTTATACGCCAACTTCCAGTAAACCTAATTTAAATAGCTTCTTCCATGGAGCTCTCAACGGGTTAATCCCAAACGGCGATCAATGGTAAATTCCCTAAACCTATTTTAAATGACCATGAAAGTGATGGATCTAATTATCTCAGGGAAGACGTTTTAACTGAAAGACAAATTCTCCCAGGGAGAAATAAAGAAAATGTATGAGAAACATTAAGGGGAATTTAGATGTTGAACATTGGACTCGTAGGGGTATTATTTTTACATGAGAACGATTTTGTTTAAGAAAAATGGCGTGGCAAAAGAAAAACATTATAGCAATACTAATAGAATTGTATAACCTATTTTGATACGAAATTTAAAAAGAAGTATTTTTCATAAATCATGTGACTGCTTTTATAGCTATGTGTGCGATCTTCATGAAAGAAAGAAAGGTTTTGTATAACGGAAGCTGATTTTATTTAAGAAAATGTGAAGCACAGTGGTTAATGAAGGTATTTAGTTTATGAATTAGTTGGACTGCAAGCGTCGGTCGACGAGTGCTCCTTATGAAAAAGGATCTGAAAGGAAATGGATAAGAGAGGACCTTTAGGGCTCGCGAGGAACGCGAGATCTGTCGTGCATCCTCGCTTCGTCCTTCCCGCTAGCCTGCGGGACAGGCCATTTTGCGGGATTCTCGGTGGAGGGTTAGGAACTCATGTGGCGCGCGCGAGGTACACGGGTGGCAACCGCGAGAATGCGTGTTGTAACACTTTTAACCTGCGCTCTTCAATGTAATTTCCATTGCTTCTCGAAAAAGAGAAAAGAGACTATTTTGCAGTCAACAAAGTAATATTTGTTAATGTTTTGTATTCTGAGCGAATATTCAACGCTCATTCCTAGATTTGAAGATTTGAAGAAGAGCTTCATCTCAATATTTAGTCAAAATTTAGTCAGAGAATTGTTAAAGTAACATTTCAGTAAGTGGCCCTTTTAAGCTCCTCAGCCGTCTTGTCACGCACAGTTGCGTGACCTACTGGTGATATAATTTTAGAAATCTTCCCCAGTTGAACAAATAATCTTACTGACATTTACTGAATTAGTTTGCTTTGAAGATTGTTATTGAGCAATATTAGGAGACAAAGTGGATTAGGAAATAGCATGAAATACCATGTTAAGGCGGCACCCAAAGTATTTAATGTGAATTATTTTTGGTGCTCGTTAATGTAGTTCTGGGATAAAACCATTTACGTTCTCATTAGGTGCTTTGAACTTTTTTTTATTGTTATGATGGACATAATATTTTTTATAAGAGACTTTGTTATGCGATTTAAATACAATTGTAGAAAATGTTAAACTTAATAAAATAAATTGAAAACGAGCTTTCAGTTTGCTGTTTTTTTTTTTCATTCGTTTGTTCGTTCCGTTCGTTTCGTTCGTTCGTTCGTTCGTTCGGTCGGTCGGTCGGTCGGTCGGTCGCTCGTTCGTTCGTTCGTTCGTTCGTTCGTTCGTTCGTTCGTTCGTTCGTTCGTTCGTTCGTTCGTTCGTTCGTTCGTTCGTTCAGTCCGTCCGTCCGTCCGTCAGTCAGTCAGTCAGTTAGCTAGTTAGTCAGTCAGTCAGTCAGTCAGTCAGTCAGTCAGTCATTTAATTCAGCAGTTCGTCCGTCCTTTGATGGTATACTACAGCTAGTCCCAATTTCTCGGACCTCTCCATAATTTCAGCGAAACATCGTTCCCCAAGGATTTACTTAACTGAGCCAATCATCACAATTTTAATCCCGATTTGTCGAAGCAATTGTCGTTTCCCATGGAGGTTTCCACTGTTGTATAGTTTATCAGTTAATCTCTTTCGTAATCTCTTTTCGCTTTTTACTTCCATTGGCGTTATTGCTGCAGTTGTTGTTGCTGTCGTCGTCGTTGCTTTAGCTGCTTTTGTTGTCGATGTCCTTGATCTTTTTTTATGAAGCTGCAAAACATGATTTTGACGTACGCTCAAACGACAGCATAACAAATCAAGTAATTCATCAATATTCATTAATATCATCGTTTCAGCAAGGCCTTCAGTTTGAAGAGAATTGCGTTTGAACTATTATATTTTTTCATAGTATATAAATTGCATACAAGGTCCCGTAACCTTAAAGTTTGTGAATTTGGCTGGGCCCGATGAACATTCAAGGTTTTTTAAGCGGTAAATGTATTTCCCAACAGCTATTGCACAACAAAAAAACTGAAGGATCCTTTTATTTTCCGAAATGACATAACTGGACGTCAATGCAATTTACTTTTTCGTAGAACGGCACAATTTTCACTTTTCACCAAACCCGCTCGTTAAATCGGATTTTTCCCCTTTTTTAGCGAGGAGTGCAATTTGCATCTGAAATTACCAAATGGCCAAAAAGATAGGCGGATTTAAATTCATAGTATTGACTCTGTAAGTCAGCGCAAATCTTTGATCAAACTAATATCTGGGTTTTGACAGTTTTGCGCTTTAAGTAAATGGACACATCTGCTAGCTCTTAAATTATTGCTCCCTAATGTCAATATGTTTTACTTTTAGGAGAGAGAAAATTACGAAAAATAATCAGAACAGTTACTGCCCCTCGGCAGATGTCAATTATTACATATTGTTCTCTTTTAGAGATGCCAAAACCGGGAAAACATCAGATTTATGGCATGCCATTTACGTATAATATCCATCGATGTGTTGTATTCAACGGACGTCTCGTCAAAACCCCGTTAAGGTAAAAGCTTTTTTAAATGGCTTTCGGTATTTCATTTCGCTTTTTCTAATTACCTTCGTTACACTTTTAATCAGATTCGGTCAAGTGGGCTAGATCTTTGGCAAGTGCAAATCTTGAGATTTCATCTCGTGTTTACTGAGAACGAAAGCTCTGCTGTAACCACACTCAAATACAAGAAAAAAATTGTTTTTGTGTAATACCGATCGAACGTCGATGGAAAATTCCTCGCAGTTCCCCCCGTTAAATGACGAAGCGGCAGTGCTGATTGTCCTAGAGGTCATATTTGTCTTTCTTTTGATAATTTTTGGACTCATCGGTAACTTCGGTGTGTGCGCCATGGTTTACACCCACCGCCATCTTCAAACAATCCCGAACTACTTGATTGTAAACTTGAGCATCTCGGATCTTCTACGGATTTTCTTCACTCTGTCGGTCTCCGCAGGCGTCCTCATAAAAAGACGCTGGATTTCTGGCGAAACGTTTTGTCATATAAACGGCTGTTACACGCTGATCTTTCTGGTGGCGTCTCTCATGTCAGTGACACTCATTAGTGTGAACAGGTATTTTTTGATCGTTCGACCGAACGAAAGTGTGTCATTTTTCAGCCAGCGACGGACAAGAACTATGCTTTTCACCTTATGGTTCTTGGCTGTTTCAATCGCTATTCCACCGAACTTGGGGTGGGGTCGCTACGGTTTCTTTGCCGAGCGCGCGACGTGCTTCATAGCCGTGGGAAGCAGTTATTCGTACACGACTCTTCTCGTGATGGCGTTTATTGCCATGCCGTTTTCAGTGCTTATCTGGTGCTACATGAAGATTTATCTGGCCATGAAGAAAAGCAAGCGACGAGTAGTTCAGACGAGTGTACGGGCTTTGCCAGTGGCGATGAGTGCAGAAAATAACGAGAGATTAAAGAAAGAGGTAAGTATATTTATTTCGCTTTTTAAATTGTTCCCTCGACGAAGGAAAAAAACTTGCTTCGAAGACTCTTAACCTGATACATTATACCTTGAATAGCATGCGCTTCGTTCGATATTCATTATCTTTGAAAAAAATTACTTAAGATTTTAAAGATCGATTCAGAAATTTCGTTTATCATTTTATCTACAAAACAAACACCGGCTGGACTGTTTTAATTTAAATGAAATCAGACAAAGTTTGCATTATAAACTAACATGTTTTTTAGCTCAAGTGAAATATTGCATACATATTGGAAGACATTATTTTCGATGTTTAAAACATCATTTCAGTATTTTTTTCACTTTTATTCTAGAAGTTATTAATAAGCAGTTTTTTAGGATTTCTTTTACGGAAGCTTTTAAAAACCTTTTTAAAAGAGTGGAGACTGACGCGCCACTCTTCATAGTAATTGCCTTGCCGGTTTATAAATGATACGCTTTTACGAAATAAAATAACGAATGGTCTTATAATAGGCGGTTTTTTTCAAACTAATTGTCGGAAATGGGAATTTTACAGAATGACCGGTCTCAAAGTAATGCCATATTAATATTTGTCAAACTTTGGTAGAATTTAATTTCTGAATCATAACACATATATTGGCGGGCTTATCCTCTGTATAAAAACCTGTGAAACTGACCAGTGACCTGAAGCAAAAAAAACACACACACAAAACAACAACAACAACCAAGACAACAAAGAATCTCGAAACAGTTTAAAAAATGCTATAGCTCGAAAACAAAACCAAAAAATAATAAGTTTATATTTTATACAACACCGTCAATAGCCTAATAGCGTAATATCATAGCTATTCTTGCGAAACGCTTATTGGTGGTTCATGGCAAGAAACTAACTGGTTACCACTTGAAAGTAACAGAGAAAGAAATCTTATCTGAGCTAGTACTCTGCGTTTTGCCAAGATAAATCGTCAAGTGAAATGACGAAATTCGTCCTAACTTTTGTCTCGATATACAATACAGACCCAATACACGATCAAAATTTTAAGGAGCTCATAAAGACATTGTTTTGGTCATTTTTCTAAGTGATGTACAAGTGCTTTCGAATTGAAGGAAACCTCAGAATAATAAATAACTTTTAAGGCGTAAAATACCAAAGAAGAAATAAAACGAAATTAAACAAGAATGGTTACGAATGGGAAAAGATTAACACGAATTACGCACGACAAAGAAATTGAAAAAAAAAATGGCATTTCTTTACCAAGATGGGCCCCCCGTGACGCGGTTCTTTTACGAACTGACTAACAGTTGAGGATTATGAGATAGTATTGCCCCCACAGTAATAGCTGCTTTAAAGGAGCTACGTCACGGAAATTTTTGCGGATTTCTGGAATTAGTGGTAGGCGGCTAACCCATGAAAAACATTATCTTTGAACATCTAAACTGGGAAGATATAACCTTACTTTGCGGAGAGAATTCAAACCACGGGTATAAATAACAATTTTGGGAAGGCGCGTGGAAACAACTTCAAAAGGTTAAGGCTCATTTTTTTCCATTTCCATCCAAGCCATCCGCAGCGAAAGACGCTTGTTAACGTTTCAGTGCTCTACTATAGCAATTGTTAATTAAAATACACCATTATTTTTAGGTTTCCTGCGACACAAATGTATACTTCGGCTATTCAAAAATTGCGGTGTTCGACTTTGTGAAACAAATCCGAGGGAAATGAGTTGTGGGTCGAGTTATCAGAAGGTTTTTAAACGTTCTTAAAAGATGAAATCAGAATTCCATTTTATACTTGTAAAGCAGTGTTTTTTGTTTCCCAAACAGCTGTTCCCAGGGCCGTAAGCAGGATTTTGCTTGGGTGGGTCTTGGGGGCGTCTAGGGGTATATTTCCCCGGGAAATTTTGAAAAATCAAGGTGGTTGAAGTCCACTTTTACTGCATTCTGACAGTCATTTCAATCCTCCCTCTCAGATTAAGCCGACCTTTGCGGCGCGTGAGAGGGTGCGGACGCACCCATCGGCCTATGGCTCTGTGTTTCAATAAAGCCGTCATTTTGCCATGTTGTTGCGAGATTAATGTTAAAAATACAGCGACAAAACGACGGCAACAACAGCAGCAATAACAAACAGTACAGTGAAAAGCTAAATACAATGATTTAATAAAACTTGTTTTCAATTTTCCCTTTTCATTTTTCATTTCCCTACTCCAGGTTAAACTGGCCAAAACTGTTCTCTTGCTCATCGGCGTGTACATTATCACGTGGATTCCAATCTGCGTGATCCATTTCTTGCGCGTGGCCCGGATCGGCAACATCCCCGACTCAGTTGACCTGTCAGCGGCCTTCCTCATGAGCATAAGTTGCGTGACTAATCCTTGGATCTATGGCTTCAGACACAGTCAGTTCCGTGACCAAGTAAGGCGGATGTTGTGCATAAAGACTCGCGTGACAAACCTTGAAGACAGACAAGCAAGTAATAAATAACGAGTTTCCATTAATATTTTGTTTTTACTGACCATTATATGTTATGTGGCATGGTTTGGATCTATGGCTTCGGTCACCATTCGTGATCACGTCTGTAGGCCTATAAGCTTGCTAGCTAGTTGACAAATCCTGCGAAATGTTTACTAACTCTCTATTTAGACAGTCCTTCAATCAATCGAAATCTGAGATAATTTCGTCCTGTCCTCTCTGCTTGCACAAGCTACGTCGCAAAATTCACGAGAACAGAGTGATTCCCAGAGTCATTATATAGATGAATATGAAGCTAGTCATTATATAGATGAATATGAAGCTATCTTAGTACTTCTTAACACAGCGCGTAAACAACAAAAACAAAGAAACAGAGTTCTTAGACTGTGAGTGCCCCAGGTGTAATTCTCGACAAAGGCACAATGGATCCCGTGTCGACTCAGAAGACTGGTTACTACTATAGCACAGCGGGAGGTGGGATGTACGGACTGAAAACCGTCTCCCGGCGATAGCCGTGCACGTGACTTATGTCATATTCTTAGATCTCCTTTGGGAGATAGGCCGATAGCTGTGCACGTGTCATGACTGTAAACTTACCATAGAATATGGTCCGTCCTTTCTATTTATCTCAGACGGGGTACACAATCTTAAGATGGCTGTATACTGTTAGGATAAAATGATTTAATCAAAATTAGAAAAATTAGTAAAGTTGATAAATAAAAGAAGATGGTAAAGCTCGGTGATGAAATGTGAAAGATGAAATATTCAACATGCTGCGAACGTGGGACAAAGAAAAAAAATGCGTCGGGAAGCGAATCTGTGTCAGGAATCGAACTCATGGCTTCCCAAACACTGGGTGGGCGCTCCATCCACTGAGCTACGAGAACTCGTGGTGAGCAAGGCCATTTACTAGGTTCATATGTTCATATGTGTCCCACCCTCGCGACATGTTGAATATTTAATCTTTCACATTAGTAAAATTACCTTAAGATTGTAACATAGAAAACTGACATCCAAACAAGAGAAACAAGAGAAATATTTGTCTTTTGCCTCCAGTTTTACTCCCTGGATCGAGTCCCGGAGGCAGGTTGGAATGTGTTTTGGAAAATTGCCTAGTGTGTATTAGATATATCAAGCCGAGTTTCTAGGCGTTCTTAGGGGAGACTGGGCTCTATCATGAGTGGTTACCTAGCAGAGTTTGTGCGGTGATCTTCACCACAGAGAACGCCGGCCTAGAAACCTTAGCTGTCTTGTAAACATATAACTACATTATCCCCAAATCAATCAAATGCCATTTATACCCTTTACCTTTTCCTTGGACAATTAAATAATCAAACACGAAAAGTGGAAAAAATAACCTTTCACATTACAACTAACGCTAAACTGCGCCCTCTCTCTTGGTGAAGTCTCTCTTCTATTGAAAAGGATTGCTCAAAAACCGTTGTTATTCATTACAACAAACTATGACCTAACTCGGGATCTGATCAAATAAAACAACTTCGGCTTTTCGTACCAAGCTGTAGATATTGTTTCTCAATTCTCATATGAAAATTTGGTGGCCCAATAAAATCGTTACCCAAGGAAATAATTGTCTTTGTTGTTGCTGCGTTTTAAAATTTTTGTTTATAATTCCCGTCTACGTAGCTATGTATTTTCATTGTGAAGGAAGTTAGATGTTAATAAGTCGCATGAGTATATTGTCCACTTGTGATTTGTAATGAAAAATGTTGTGTTATTTATGGCACGTCAAGAAAGACTATTGCAAATATTAAAGTGGTCAATTAAATCATGTAGTTATGTTCCAGGTGTAATTCTCGACAAAGGAACTATGGATCCTATGTCGACTCAGAATACTGGGTTCTACTGTAGCACAGCGGGAGATGGAAGTAGCGGACTGGCAACCGCATCCCGGCGATAGCTGTGCACGTGATAACAAGAGTGGCAGTGCGCCACGTCGCTTTATGTGCTAGGGGACAAACTTGTGTGGGTTACGCTACCGATACCATGGGTGTCAAAGGCTTTTCATGTGCAGTTTCCGGTTTCGGTTTTCGCCCCTTGGCCGCCGAAGCGAAATATTCCTCCACACGCGAAAAACAAAATCCTCTGCTTCACAGGGTACGCTACTAAGGAAGACGTCCTACAAATTACAAATGAAACTTCGAAACTTACTGAAACGCCCGTGGTCCAACTTTCCTCTTTGCCTCACAGGGATCCCAATCTAACGAGCGCACTGTTATAAAAACAAAGTCACAGGAAATTAATTCGAGTTTTCTTTAAAATTAGCTTCATATAGGCCTAAACGAAATGCATATTTAGAAATATTTATACCTAGTCGTACCTCTTTAATGCGCTTCAGCGACATGTCCGGAGAGTTTGGTCCAACCATTGTCCGTATTCAGGCGAGACATAGTCGAGCCAAAATATCCACGGCAAGCTGGCAAGACCAGACGAGCGGGCACTAGACTAACATGTCCCCCGAAGCGTACCAAAAAAGGCAAAAAAGAAGTTTTCACAGCCCCGCAATATGGGGAAAATCGGGCGAAATCAGAAAATCAGGACAGCTGACAAGGCTTTTGATTGGCTTATTGCGAATTTTGGCATAGCAATTCTTGGAATCATTCAAAGAATGTGGAAATATGGTAAATAATAAATGCTAAGAAGTCATTCAATCATGGAATGTTAAATGTTCCAGGTGTAATTCTCGACAAAGGAACTATGGATCCTATGTCGACTCAGAAGACTGGGTACTACTGTAGCACAGCGGGAGATGGGACAAGCGGACGGGGAACCGCATCCCGGCGATAGCTGTGCACGTGGTTTAGATCACTGACGAAGAAGAAAAATAGACTAAATCGCCGTTATCATACCCTAGTACTGTTTACCATTTTATTCCAAACTGCTAAAACCAATCTCTTCTTCGCCCTTGACTTTAACCTTCTCTACGTTTAGATTTAGAATTCCTGTTCCAAGCGGCTTGTCCATGTTTTGCAGGCAATCATCTGTTGACAGACAAAAAAAAAGAAAAGAAAACTAAACAATCACTAACAATAAATAGGTTTATTAATGGATCTTATTCGCTTGGGCGGTTTGCTTTCCCATTACAGACCACGTGATATTCTCTAGAGAATTGTTGTTTTATCCATCTAAAATTTGTTTATTGATATACACGCGACTATTTGAAAATTTGAAAGCAAAAATTCTCAAGAGTATCATCACATGATCTGTAATGGGGCAACAAAACGCCCAAACGATAAAGGTCTATTGCCAGCAAATTACCGGAAACTCACCCGCAAACGTCCGCGGCCACATACCGTAATGATTCGATTTAGCGCCCTCCTTCCAATAAGCGCCCCCTTCCGAATAAGCGCCCCCCATAGAATGTGTTTTTGTAAATAAGCGCCCCTATTCCAATAAGCGCCCCCATTCTTTAAGTTTTTGTTATTGTTAAGTACCGTGGATAAACTCATGAACATTCACCGTACCGTACATGTATATATCTACTGCTAAAATGAACAATTCTTTTAAAAGTAACTGAACTTTCAACAATTTGTTACTCTTACAGTTTCTGTCATTGTTAGTTATTTTAATATTTATAAGAGTTTTACTTTTAAACATTTGGTCGATTTTCAAAAAAATAAATAAGCGCCCTGTCCCGAATAAGCGCCCTGTCTCGAATAAGCGCCCTCCCTTGAGGTGCCAAAAGTTAATAAGCGCCCCGGGCGCTAAATCGAATCATTACGGTAATTGGTTTCGTTCCCGGAAGCAAAACCTACAGGCAGAGGGTGAATAAATTAGCAGAAGAATAAATGAGGTAGACAGAAACTGACACCTTGTGGCTCTCAAGAACGAACAACAATCAAGCATCAAGAGAAAAGAATTAAGGCGACATCCAAAAACTGATCGAGTCTTGGGATGGAATATGTTCCAGGTGTAATTCTCGACAAAGGAACTATGGATCCTATGTCGACTCAGAAGACTGGGTTCTACTGTAGCACAGCGGGAGATGGGACAAGCGGACTGGGAACCGCCTCCCGGTGATAGCTGCGCACGTGATTTAGATCACTGACAAAGAAGAAAGTAGACTAAATCGCCGTTATCGTGCTTGACGTATATTTGGATTACTTTATTGATTTTACTAAATAACGCGCAAGTTTTGAGGTTAAGACTATATAGACGCTATTCAATCAAGGTTAAGGCTGGGGTACATGTGAATGCCGTTTTTCCATTGCTTAACTTGGGCTTAATCCAAAACTTCTATGTTCATTACACGAATCTATTTTTAGCGCTGTTTTGTAAATTTTGGTGGATGGAGATTGTTTTCCTCAAAGGATAAGTAAAATTTAGAGAAATAAGAAATATTGAAGATTAAAATTTAAAAATTTAAAATTATAATTTGAAGTCCCCTGACAACCTGGGGTGCTCCTGCGTGGGGTTCAACTTCTATCCCTCTTTAAACCTTTTAAAATTTCACTCAAATTCACGTTTACTCCCGCCTTAACCACGCGGGCTTGGCGTGAATGCGTTTAACTTGGCAGCAAGAAACCAACTGACTCACTTACATACAAGCTAGTGTGTGCTGCAAGGCCGGAGATTGCATGATGTTCCAGGATATCAAGCCTCAGGGGACCTTGAATAAACCATAGGAGGAATTATCATGGACAGGAACTAGCGTTGATCAAAAGTCCCTTCGGCAAAAAGCACCTACAGGTATAAAAAAATCTCCACGGTAAGAAAAAGGAATAACTTAAACAACAACAAAAACACTGCAACGACAGCAACAAACAACATATCATACGAAAAAATCGATTAGTTTACTGACACCTATAAATGTGTGTAAAATAAAATGATTTTTAGAACGTATTCGAATCACGGAATGGGATATGTTCCAGGTGTAATTCTCGACAAAGGAACTGTGGATCCTATGTCGACTCAGAAGACTGGGTTCTACTATAGCACAGCGGGAGGTGGGATGTACGGACTTAAAACCGTCTCCCGGCGATAGCTGTGCACGTGACAACAAAACTCTGATTTACATCCCACACAGGGGCGAATTAGACGGTAAGATTTTGCCTACGATTATCGCATGCGACACGCTTACGCCACGACTAGCCATTGTTAATGGCGATGTAGTTAATTGTCAAACTTGAGCAGTGTTGCCCCAAAAAATCCGGTCAATTGAATCTAGGGGGTGTTATGTGGCATTTTGCACAATGCCTCATTAGCGGGGTGTCGGTAAATACAGGCCCGTAGCCAGGGGGGGGGGGGGGGGAGTGCGACGGGTGCGTCCGCACCCCCCCCCCCCCCCCCCACAAGCCTTGGAAGTCCGCTCCATGTGAAAAAAGTATAAAAAATAAATAATTAAATAAATACAAAAATAAATAAATAAATAAATAAATGGTATTTCTGTACTTCGTCTATTTACATTTAATGAGTCCACAATTTGAAGATTCGTGTGGCATATTTTTGACCAAATTGTGTGATTCTAGGTTAATTTTAACGATACATTCTAACTAATGCCGTTCATAGTCAGCAACCCAACTCTGGCTGATTTATGTAATTACCATTTGACAACGAAATAAAGATATCTATCTTTTTCCAGTCTTCCTTTAAAAGAACTGCCGTCATTGTTAGTTAAATAAATTGTAAATTATGTTTACAAGGTTTTGTTTCTAAAACTACGTTTTGAATTTAAAAATGTACCAGAATTACACTGTATTGTCCTTGCTACCTTCACCTTTATATGGCTTGTTTCCTAACAAACTGTTTTCAAAACGCACGAAATGCGGCCTCAGATAACCCATTTTTTCAAAATTTTCTGGGGGGGAATACCCCCAGGCCCCCCTACGGGCTCATGCCTGCGGCGCTCGACATTTCGCGCCAGAGGCGCTCATACGCACCCCCCCAGCTAAAACCCTGGCTACGGGCCTGATATGTGTATATTGTGTTGTCTCCATTTATATTCATTCGAGTCATACGACCGCATCAGTTCGCCCTCTACATTAAATACCCAATGACTTAGGTTGATAAGCGTTTTCGAGTTTTGGCTTACCTTGTTATTATATTTATATTGTACTAGCAGATGTTCCGATTTTTGTTAACTTTATATAGTTGTTATTCGGCTGTACTGTTAGTTTTTCGTTATTTCAGCATATGAAATTTATGTATTCATGATTGTAAGACATAATAAAGAGGGTCGTTCACGGCTCGTGTTGACGCACCCCTAAAGTGGTTGCCTATTACATGATAAATGTTTTATATTCGGTTGAGCGGGGAGCGAATTAGAATATAACCAATTTTACCTCCCTTTCAGTAACACAAAACGGTTGAACGTACCTCAAGATACATCCGGTCACTAGGCAACGATTCGGTAATTCATTTTCTGTAAATTAAATAGCATTAATTTTGTTAACTTAAAGAATATATATCAAATATAGATCTGCATTCGTAATGCTCATATAGCCGGCAGGTAATCTTCGCTCAGGGAAATATGTAAGCTGAAGAATCAATGTAAAATTTCGATCACAATGGTCTGCGTTCAAGCCTAGTGGCCCATCAGGCCGGGGCTTATCCCGGAGCGACTATAAGTATTTCTACTTCCCCCTGGATGGGATGCTACATGTAGTCCATCGCACGGTTACCCCCAGCACTAAATTCGCCGGCACCCATTTACACACCTGGGTGGAGAGAGACATTATGAGAGTCAAGTGTCTTGCCCAAGAACACAGTGACCCCGGTCAGGGATCGAACCCAGACCGCTCGATCCGGAGTCCAGCGCACTAACCATTAGGCCACTGCATCTCCCACCAATGGACCTTTTAAAGTAATATAATTCGTGTAAATTGAAGTTTCTTCTTGCTTTCTTATCATGGCTATCAGAAGGATCAGTATTTGGAATAACGTATGCCGTTTTAGCAATGACGTTTATTCATAGGGACATTGACATAAAGACATTGACACTTAAATAAAAAAAAAAGTGATTTTAAAACCAAACAGCTTTCCACAATGATTGAAACACTGCTGAAGCTTGAATTGACTAATCTATAATGTAATATGCCTGATGCATGGCCATTCAATACTGTGATCATTGAAAAGACTTCAGTACAGTTTCACTTTGAACCCTTTTGATATTAGCTGTCCCAGTTACAATTCCTGATGCACCAGTCGATCAGTACGGTGCATCGGCTCAGTAAACTGGCTACTTCTCTTGCACAGCACAAGAATGCAAGGCGGATGATTGACCACCCCCATGTGAACAAAGCTGTGCGTGGAAAGCATAAAAATAAACAATGAACTTCTATGTTAGGGTACGAGCTGGGGCTGGATTACGGGAATAATTATTAAATTCAGTGATGCTGTTGGAACTGTTATATTTCGTATCCCAGCCAAAAGCAGGGTCTGCCTGCATCACCTGAGTAGCTCAACGGGCGATTATATTATATTATATTATATTATATTATATTATATTATATTATATTATATTATATTATATTATATTATATTATATTATTTTATTTTATTTTATTTCATATTTTATTCAGCTATTTTTTTTTTATTTTCAAGGGGTCGCGTCAATAGCCTGCGTTGTAGACGAACTAAACCCCGATATAGGAGAAAGGACAGATTCGGCCCATTCTCCTTTCGCGTGCAACGAGAGCTAGCGTCTGTAGCGTGACACACGCGTGTTGCGATCTTTATGGGTAAAAGCAAACCTCGACTATGCGGTCTCGAACCGCTAAAACAAGCCCCTTGCTTTACCAAAAGTTCATAAGGTATTCGAAGGCACAGCGTGAATAAATGTAAAACACCGAGCACCGACGAATGAATCAGAACTGCGAACCTCGAGATTTCTGAGCACGTGGACTCGCGATCGACTCGCGGTCGATTCACGCAAATCCACGCGTTGAGAAATAAGTCTATCCTGATTAAACAGAACGCGGAAAATTAAACCTGATTTAGCTGTGGCCGTCGCAAAAATATGAATTTATAAATGTTTAACCGTAGCGCTAACGTAAAGCACAAAGCAGGCGGCGACGTTTCTTGATTTCAGTGTGATTTTAATTACTGCATGACCGTTCAAAACACGAGGTTTTGTGCATAAATCATCATAAATATACAGGCTGTCGCTTCGTTTTGGCCAAATTAACCGTCAGTAACCCCTCCTGAAATGAAAGTTTAAGTTTTAATACGCTTTAAGGAGTAGGTTACTGCGTGCTCAGCGACTTAATTAGCGGAGAAGGAATTGTAGAACCGAGAACAACAGGCCATCTATTCTTGGTCAACACGTGGTTTTTATCGACTCGGTATTTTATAGTTGAACATCTCGTTCGCAGAAGATAATTTAGGGATATATAATTTATACCAGTATTACATATCTAAACTTACCGTACTGCCAGAGTGTTAAGTTGATCGATAGCATCCGCGAAAAATAGCAAATGGCTCAAACGTTTCGAGGCGTGGAGCGAAACGCTTCAAAAAGCTCCTGTTGTGTGACCGGCCAATGAATAATTCTTGATGCAAATTAAAACCGTCAAGGTGTTGGCATCGTATGTAAATTTTTAACAGACAAATCAATAAGGGAAATGTTGGAAAATTGGACTGAGAAGTTTGAGAAAGGCGGAATGGCGGGCTTATTGAAACAAATCTGCAACTAAAGTACTAGTGTGCTTAAAATAGTAATAAATAGTCAGATTGAATATGAAAGACATTATGGTGACATCCGGTCGAAAAAAGTTGCAGCCAATTTCAGCCCCCGGGGGGGGGGGGGGGGGTACTCCCTATAATGGCCTATACGGGGAGGCTCCGCCCGAAAGTGGTACCTTTTTCAGTCTTCAGGTATATAAAAGGGTAGGGATTTCACAAGTTTAGGTATATGAAAGGGTAGGAAAATCTTCGTTCGGGTTTTAAAAAGGGCCTTGAATTAAAACAGATCAAGCAGACGCAACTTATGACTGTTTCATTTTAATTTATTACGCGCTACGTGAAAAAAATGACAAGAAGACTTCCTGTTTTAACGATTTATTCATAAGGCGGGCTAGTGAGAGTGGTTACAAATTAAATTACAATAGTTAGGTTCGAATTACATTCAGTCGGAATAAAGTTCATTCCAGGCGTTTAGAAAAAGGAAAACAGTCTTCTTAAGAAGGTATATGAAAGGGGTGCCTTTTTCCAATAAAAGGTATACGAAAGGGGTGCCTTTTTTGAAAAAAAAGGTATATAAAAGGGTAAGGGGTTGGACCTCGGGGCGGAGCCTCCCCGTATAAAACTTTTTTAAGTACCCTTCCCCCCCCCCCCCCCCCCCCGGGATTTCAGCTAGGCCGGCTAATCGTACTGCCAGTTTTCACTGTCACGCAATCAAAAAAAAAAAAAATTACATTCAACTACATGTACAGAAACTGTGAATTTCAAATATTATAGACGATAAAAATAGATAAAAAAAAATTCTCCAAGTTTCAGGTCTGTGCGGCGTACCGTTCGCGAGTTCTTTTCCGAACCTTTCCACGCAAATTTATATAGCTCAGTATGGAGACGCCATATTTGTGTCCTTCCGAGTGGCACAAATATGGCCGCCGTGGTGCCAGAGAAACCATCTGGAACTAAATTCTGTTACAACAGCGACTATCTTTGGCTCATGAGCTAGTACACTTTCGCATAAACACCATTTATTATATCTGAAATGTTCAATCCGCTGATTTTGGAAAGGAAAGGCCTTTTTTCATACAAAACAGCGTTGTCACGACACTCAGCTTGATGTCACATACGACGGAGAACTCAAATATTCAAAGTGCCCTGTTTTAAATACGACACTATCCAGCTGGAAATTTGCAAAAAGATATATTTTAGCTCATCTTACGCCTAATGATTTCAGAATTTTATGACGTAACATGAAAACCAAGAATTAAATCCTGCTCTGTCATAAAAGCGAGTCCAGAGATCGCGAAAGAATGTCAGGTTACTGTGAATGTTACCGGATTCTGTTTAGATTCAGGCAAGAAACAAAGCGTCCGCCGCGAGAATTCTGTAATACAGAACTGGAGGGGGAAATCATTAAGAATTAATATACGCGTACACAGCCACTTTGAGCTTTTCAGTCTCGCACTAAACATTCTGTATTTAAAAATTGTATCGGTGCCAACATATATTTGCTTTATTTTCGGCATTCTTGATATCATATTTTATGCTCTGTTGCATTTTCCTTTTTTATAGTTTAATGGATCGTGGACAGTCCTGACAAAAATAGGCCACCTGCCACATGACGGGCTCCTTCTGAATAAAGAATGGCGGCCATTTTGGACTGCGTCTCTAATAAGGAAATTCAGTCGGCCATCTTTGTTTTGTTACTGATTAAATCAAACTTAAATACTGTAACCAAATGTGCGCGACTAACCCTTATCCTTACAAAGAATTTTAGTAGGTGAACCCGAGATCGAAATTGCCCAAAAAAATTGAAATCATCTGCAATTAAGGGTCCGTCAAAGGAAGAATAGCCATATTCATTTGATTATGGTTTCAATTTCAGCCGGATATCAGTGCACGGAAAGTTTTTTTATGCCCTAAATACTGGGGCGCCGGTTCTTTTTTTTTTTTTTTTTTTTTCGTCTGGCCTAAGACGTTATTTTTTACTGATATTACCACTTAAACCCATTCCGTTTAAGTACCCCCAATACTTGATACTCATCGACTAACAACAACTTTTCACTTGCACTCTGATTGAAGATGACTTCCGTACAGGTTGTCGAAACGTCAGTCACTAACAAAAGTTCTTTTCAGAACTACTCTAATTTTCGGCCGAGGCTGGACGTTCTTAATTTTTTTCAAGATCCGAGGCTTTTGTAAAACAAAGAGCAGTAAAGTCACTCCTTAGCGATGTGTACATGTTCACATCACTTATGGGTTATGACAATGTTGGTTCTAGGTTGGATATGAATAAAAATCGATTCACGAATCAGTGGTAATTCACAACACAAAAATTAGAAAGAGAATAAAATTCGTTCTTTCGTAAATTTCATCCCTGGATACGTTAATTTTTAGCAGATCGATGTTCTTAAATTTCTTATAAATATACAAAAAAAAACGTTTTTATATAAAAAAAGTGTAACTTCTGTTTTTGAAATTAAAATAAGAGAGGCTAAGAGCAGTCTATCGCTGTATCAATGTATTTAATTTATTTCAACATTTTTTAGCGTACTGGTGTTACATTTTTAACTCTGTTGCATGCAAATCAGTTTCTGTGATTTGACATTTAGAGCTTTCTAACTCCGGTACTCTTACTCGAATTTAGTCTTTTGCTAGGAAATATAACAACAATCACAAGAAATAACAGAACGTTCCACTTGGCGGAACAGTTTCTTGACGTACTTACGAAGTTCTGTGCATCTCAAAAAATAAACAAATGGACTTATACTGCTGTGGAGACCGAAAAATACCCCGGTCCATGGTCTTATATGAGCAGCCTTTAGTCTTACGTCGTCTGAAGAAGGTTCTAAAATTCTTGCCAGTGAAGCTGGAATAAAGCAAATTACAAGAGTCACGAAAATAAAATAAATTGTTTTTGCGCCTCTAAAGCGATATTGTTGTTGATTTTCGGCTGTGAATTGTAGCATGGCTTGCTGTTGTGCCAAAACTTGCCGACGTTGTCTTCTGGAAGCGCAGTGAATCTTTAAATTGAAATAAAATATTGCAGCAAGAGCCACAAACAAAGTCAACGACAAGGCATTCTGAGCTCGATTTTGAACAACTAAATCGTCAAACAGAAATGGAACGCTCATGAACAGACTGACGAACCAAATTGCGATGGCGAGTTTAACGACACGTCGCTGAGGCAAAATCTGGTGGTAGCGGAGCGAATGAATCACACCGATAAAACGTTCAAGCGTCACGAGAGTAAGATTTAACACTGCGTTGTAAACGAAGGCGGTGGTGCAAAAGTCGGCAATAACGCGGCTCGCACTTGAGAAAGGGCAGTCGCCTCGAAAAACCATGACGCTTGCAATGACGTAAAAGCAGTGTATGGTCAAACCCTCGAAAAAATTCGCTGCCGCCAAACTGGCTAGGGCAATATTAGATGAGATGTAAAGTTCGGAGAAGCTCAAAACGGTAACAAACACTAATGCATTTCCAAAGCACGAGCATATGGTCGCTACGACGTTAACACCGCAGAAAACGATCAACAGAGCTGGGCTGTAATCTCTCACGGCAGTAAGATCTTGAAGGTGTGTAACGTACGACGCGTTTGCGCATCCACCGGTAAAATTCATATTTGAAGAAGGAAGTGGTTGACCAGCTAGGCGAAGAGACTGAAATTTTCCAGTTGGCGTTGCTGCAAGGGTAGCCTGAAGGAAGTTCCCTTGTCTGTATATGGGTTAGTGAATATTTTTTTTCAATTGTTCTTTGTTTCAAATAAACCTGCCAACTTACCTACGTCATAGAAGAGCAGTTTTTGAAAAAAAATAATATAATTTCCTTTCTTTATGGAGGGCCGTCCTGTTGTTTATAATACGGTGCTTCCTCTAATGAAGAATGGCGGCCATTTTCTGAATAGGTGTATTATACGATAAGTGTTAAGTTAATTAACCTGATTTCACATCTCATAGGAAATTAGGTCGGTTTTCCTAAGTTAGTGCGGTGGCCTAATTGTTAGCGTTCTCGTTCAAGACTCTGGATCGAGCGTTCTGGGTTCGAGCACTGCATTGTGTTCTTGGGCAAGACACTCTCACTGTCCCTCTCTCCACGCGCCCCAGGTGTATCAATAGGTACTGGCGAGGTTACTGCTTGGGGTAACCCTGCGATGGACTAGCATCTCATCCAGGAAGGAGTATTGAAATACTCCCAGTCGCTTTAAGCTACTGAAAACAGGGATAAACTCCGGCCCTGATGGGCCACTAGGCTCGAACGCAGACTCTATCTACTCTTAAAAACTAAAAACATGAAAAGTGACTAAATTTGCGCGCCTTATCCGTAAACAATTGTCCAGTCGGTGAACCGTAAGGACCAATTTAAAAGCTGATTTCAAGGGTCTGTCAAAAGGAAGAAGAAAAGAAAGTGTGAAAAATGAAACATCACAAAAGATGTTCCCATATCCCACCGGGGAAAAAGCAACCTGGAATTGTTTTCCGCTATATACATACCAGTTGTGAGTTATGGAACGCTTTGGAATGGTATACTTAACAATTATTCCACGAGCGCGCGTTGGATATGAGACGGTACGCGCCTCGTTGGCTATAACGATCTCATATCCAACAAGCGCGAATGCAATAATTGTTTTATTAAAAACGCCCAAAAGAATTGCAA